>UYWX01020295.1:296442-363679 GCA_900622495.1 Hydatigera taeniaeformis | reverse complement strand
AATCAATACACCTTTTCAACACTCCTTGGTGCGGACAACAGTAGGCACGATGTGGTTGGTGGGCTAGCATTAGCAGCTGACAAGCTATACACTTAGTGCAGTGGTGGAGCAAACAATCTCACGGTTTAAAAGTTGACTCCATAAATTCGTAGTCTGAGGCCACACGAAGGAATAAGCTGTTAAAAGAGCGTTGAATGTCAACAGCCTCTTCGAACTGAATTCGTGGATAGGGCGAAGGTAGCAATGTGTGCCGAATGGTAACGATAGCCCCATCTGCAGTCCGCAACAAAAGTCCTGTACCAAATTTACCAGAGGTGATGCAACATTACCATTAAGTGCAGAAAAGTAGTTTGAGCTCAAAATCTAAGCAAACGAACCCTAAATAGTCGTATGGACGAGAAACTGTGCGCAGAACATGCGCATTTTATTTCAAAAATCCCCAAAGCAATAGAGTTAAACGCTGGACCGGCTTCCTACCTTACCACACTCACTATATTCAGAATCAATAAAGCGAGTAGGGCTAAGTACACTATTTATAACATCATATCGAACCACTTAAAACCGGTGTGGTTAAATTCTTTACTTTTATACTACACCTCATAGCATAGCACGAACAATCATTACATACAATGTTTATTCGCAGCAACATATGTGCCAAAAAAAGGGCTGAAAAGTGTAGCACGATAACAATTAAGGCAGATAAGCAACCGTCACTTTGACACCACAATGAAGAGTCGCCTACCCTACCCCAACAACCGCCGCGGATTGTCCTTCGTCTTTGACAACTAAGCGCCTAAACAACCACACACTCAATAGCCTTAAAAAGGCGTGTTTTTTGCGAACCAAGGTATTTATGTCAATTGCTATATGTTAGATTAGAAAATAGCAGAGACTAGATTTGGAAGTTGGTATTTTTAATGCCATGCACATTTAAAATAATGGCTTTTATATTGCTTCACAGTGGCTTAAATAAACAGAGACATATTATTCGTCGACCTACTTAGAGCAATGACAAGAGTATATTTCGATAATACTTTTGTTGATTTTGGTATTCTCAGTTTTAGCACATAATTTGTACACTTCCTCTCGAATCAGCACACTCAAGGATGTAGTTTAGCAACTTGTACGCTTTTGATGAAAAATGATTAGCTGGATTTACTTTTCGTCAAAGTCGAATTTGTCTATGCAGGATTTTCTGGTGGGTAGACAAGTGGCTGAAATGCGTGGACGTTTGCAACACGGAATATGCTGATAAGTAGGTACAAAGGGAACGAGTTCGAAGCTGATGGTGAGGTGGCATTTATTAAAGATTTTACTAAATAAGTGCAGCTTTTATCAACAGTAGCTAGTCAAACATTTAGTGAGACAACAATTCAAATGGTAGGGATAGTTGTGACATTGTGCGATTGGGATTTGAAATCGGTTATCTCTGTTCTCTTTGCACCAAATATAGACGCTACAAAGCAATAAATAGTTAAATGAGCATATCATTGTACCCATCTGTATCTGACTCAGCCGAATGATGCAGTGGACGCTTTAGGCACTGGCCGATTCTGGAACTTCTGGGACTTCGCTTAGTGGGTTGAAAATCACGGATGGACGGCATATCGATGTGTCTGACCAGCAGTGAAGTGAGGCTAAGGTGACATAGCGCAAGAACCCTTTTAAACTTCATCCACTATTATGTGTTTCCGCTTTTATGTAAGTTAGCCTACGGTCAGCATTTGGCATAAGAGACGGCCCCCATTTTCCGTCTCTTGACTCTAGGTCCTAGCCTGGGCAATACCTTAAATCCATTGGGAGCGTTTGGACTGGTCAGTGGCGTGAGGTCAAATGTGCTTTCGACCGCACACAATTTTGATAACTGCAGCTTCCGAAGTTCGATATACGATTGGAAACATGCGAAGCTTTTTCATCTTAACGTATGGTTTTATTTTACAAGCACTCATATACCCTTCGCATGGTGCTATACTCTCTTGATCATGCACACTAAAATACACCATATTGTGTGACCGTGAACTAATTAGGTATTTAGCTAGAACTGCAATCTTCATTTTTTTGTCTAGTAAATTGTCTAATCTTACTTCGACAAATAAGGACTTATTCGCCTTTAGTTTGCTGCCCTGGCTACTTTTCTATTGTGACGTTCCTAAATGATTGAGGCCTGTGATTTTGTGAGGTCACACGTTGACGCTTCATGCTATAGATGACCCGAAAATTATCTTTTATCACAGCATTCTTTTCCACCTTTCACCGCTGGCTCTATGAAGTGTCATCCCTGTTTTGCATTCTGACTAAAAACCCACAGAACGGTCCTGAGTAATACGCCTTCCTTAGCACACAGGTTGATAAAAGTGATTTGGAATTTCAAAATTCTCAGACACTTGAATTTGTCCTGCTTAATGTTTTTCACGTTACTGGGTGCACATCAAAATGATGGTATTATAGGCGATTTTTTTGTGGCCCTAATAAAACTCTGAATACAACCAGTGGAAAGTGCTTCCGTGACTATGCCGCTCCAGCCACCGTTGTGCAGACCCCAGTCTCCGCATGTGAGAGCACGCCTTACCCTCACTTCCATCTGCCACGACCTGAACCGCGTGTGTGCGCATGGCTGGCACAGCAACCAGCTATCCCTGCAGTGGCGTCTGAGGCTTTACGGTGTTACTAGGGTCCTGAAAGTTACCGTCCCTCGGGTCCAAAATTCCTTTCGCTTGCATACGTGACTCAACTTGCTCACTCGGACCGTGAGTCGGCCAAAAGAGCTTCCCATCACTTTTCCAATACGTGATTTTACCTAACTAGCACAGACTCATTTTCCAGGGCAAAACCAGGACCTAGAGGTGGATCTCCATCTTCAGCGTAATATAAGTGAAGTAAACAAATGAGACAATATTTTACCGAAGTATACACGCCCAATGGTCTACCAAAGGCAACAATCAGTAGCGCAAATAGGATATGAATCTGATTGAATAAAAGCACACTTCGAAGGTCTATACACAGAGTGAATTATAACAGTTTAAGATTGAACACTTCTGACAGATTGAACAGTAGGGTCGTCAAATGTGTCTTGAACCTGAGTTTGGGATATCAGCTGACGTTTTGCATGCATCTCTCTCCGTATCTCCTCCTCCTGTTCCTCCTCCTTCACATCAAATTGCACGGCCTGAAATTGAATGAATAACGGCAAATAATTTGAACATTTCAAGACAATCGAAAAGCAAAAACTCAAACTCACAGGTTCTAACACAGGTGGATCAGCAGGGATTGAAGTCTGTAGACTTTCGTCCGATTTAACTTCAGCATCGTCGTTTGTATCCTCACGTTTTGGAATATCCACGGGCTCGAGGATTTGTGACGAGCTTGGTGGAGGTGAAGCAGGTGGTTGCGGTGTCGGTTGCTGTGGCATAAGGCTCACCGGCGGTGACGCATTCTCCGAATAGTACATGTGCAGTATGTCATTTGGAGGTGGGGGATGGAAGATAATCATACGGATAAGAGCCTCGTTCGGCAGGTTGGCCACACTCCGCGCATTGAGACACTTACGCATGTGCTTTGCCACATCCCACTTCCACTTGGATCGATAGTTGCAAAAGCAGCAGCCAAACATCTTGTGGCTAGAGTGATTCACCACATGAGCCTTCACTTCACTATGCCATCGGCCAACGTAGGGGCAGACTTGACACGGCACCGGCGCCTCTTCCGACCGTTTTCGATCGTTACTGGATGTTACAGGTTCGACCTTTAGATCTGTCGAACCGATGAGGATACTTCCAACAGCTCGCAACAGACTACGAGTGCTTGACGAGACCGAATCCGTTGTTAGGACACTGGGCGGCTCCGCTTTGAGTGCATCCAGAGCTGATTGGATGAGAAGAGTAATGATCACACGGTCGTGAAGAGGAGCGCCCGCATCCACCTCGGTCATTCGCTCAATGGAAGCCTCGTTCTCCCTTGGTCGAGCCATGGACAAGTCAAGAGGTGCCGATTGCCCAATTGAAGTGACGGGAATGTCACTCCGTCGCCTCTTCACCATTGTTGCAGAGGGTGATTCCTGAGGAAGTCGGCGGAGCGAGGCGCGCATCCTAGACATCGGTGGAGAGGGTCGAGATACAGATGCAGAGACACTTTCGCTAAGTCCAGAGTTGTTCTGTGAGTTGCATTCCTCCTCCGTATTCATTCCTATGGTACTGTCACTCGTGCTGTGCTTGTCTTTCCAGTGCTTATTGAGGGACTTTTTGTGCTTGTACACGGCACAGCAAAAACGACATGCGAAAACCACAGAACCGTCGTTGCTCTTGCGCTTTAAAATAAGGCAATTTAAGGATTATGTTGGCGAAAATGCATCGTGCCACCTCCTATCGGCACGATAAGGGACGTAAAAGAAACACTCCGTGTTAATGAATGTCGAGCATCATTTAGTACAAAATGGTATGCTCATCTTTAACACACTAACACAAAGAATGAAACTTAAGTTTCCAGAGGGAAGGCGAATGGAGGTGGATGCACTATGAGGAATCAAAACAAACAGGGAAGCAGAAAGGCAACGCCAAAATTTGTACATGCGGGTATTTCGTTGCCATCTGCCCGCCATCAGTACGGTCACCACGACCCATAAAATTAGCTAATCATGAGGACACTTTTGAGCAGGCAACTCTGGACCTCTGTCCTTCCATCCCCCGATTTCACTCCGCAATGTTGCGCCATTTCATCCGATCTGCCCAGAGAACAATCCACTGGTACTAGCGCAGGCGAACGTCCTGACTGACGCAAATCTCTATTTGCTGTGCAGATCGTGGCTGCCGACGGCACTTTGAAGATAAAAACTTTATTTCAGGCAGAAGAACAAGCTCTCGCCGCCTCCCCCATCCCCAGGCCAAGTAAGAGACAAGCTAATGCAGAAGCACGTTGTGACACGCTCATCTCCGATCGGGAGAGCGGACCAGAACTACGTCGACACAAGTTTGTACACGAAAGCAGCAGTACGACGTGGATTATAACGATCTCTGCTGGGATGGAAGCGCAGCCTTTGTTACAGTGTATTTCCGTGATAATAGGTGAAATGTGGCACCTAGATTGCCATCATGTTCTGTGGCTTCCGCTGCCTCACATAGCGGTAAATGAAAACCAAGTTTTTTTGTTCTACGGCAGGAGCATTGACAATCATCATCTTAACTTTCGAAACAAAAAGCAATACAAAAAACAAGTCGCTTAGAATTTGTTGAATTGAAGAATTTAACAAACTCTTCAGCAAACATTCTCACGCTAAAGTTAATGTGAGGTTCTACACTTTGAAGAAATATCTCAAAAATACACAAAGGCAGTGTTTTCAAACCTCATGATACTTCCAAGCTTCGACTGGACGCCTTAATTGGTACTGGAATTGGACGCCGTAATTCGAGGTCGTGGGTTGGATCTGTTGTGGGCAATTTGCGATTGGATTGAAGGGAAATGACTCCGATTGATCAGACCTACCGCCTGGGGGGATATTCTCCTTGTCAACAGCGTCCGAAAGAGCCTGCAACGTCGTCATGTCAACAGGAGGGCACAATTCGCCACCTTTTTGTGATATTTCACACATTTGCGGCGGCATGGCACCTTCTTCCACTGTGGCACTCCGATCCGCCCCAGACGGAAAGCGCACCCCAGACATGACGCAGAGAAGTGACGCTGGCGCTTACTCAGATTTTTGGTGGGAGTGGATGTGCGTGTGCCTGGGGTGCGCTTGAGACGCTCCGCCAATGGCGCTAAAACCACCGTGCATTTAGGTGCGGCCATGTGTGTGCGTGTGCGCACCCATCCTGACAGCCTGCCATGGGTTGAGCAGCTGCCTGAGCGCAACTGTGTTGCGGACGTGTGTGGGTGCACGCACGTGCACGTACGCACGCACTCACACAGCCGAAACGTGACCGGCGTGCAGGTATTCTTATCGATTTTTTGGTTGACGCGTCTGCCTCTTCAAAGCGCGGGGATGGATGGGATGGGGGGTGGGTGTGAAGGAAAGGCGAGATGCGTCATCATCCTCCGGGAGCCGCGGCTTGTGCTGCTCTGAGTGCTTGCGGCTCTCCATGCGCTGGACTCGAAATACGTGCTCTTTGTCAATAGGACCATTAATGTCCAAAATTTTGAAAGTCAGTCTGGCAACTCTATTTTTTGAAAATGAGGTGATAGACCTAAATCTTGACGAAAAGGCATAGACAGTGGAGCCAACTGTTTTGCATGATGGGGAAGGAAACTGGGTCACGCAATGCTTATTTTCACCAACCTGCTACAAAAAATATCATTTGAGGGGTTTGTATTGTGAGCGGTAAAGCCAATCAATTCATATCCACTATCACTTCCTTCACCAACATCTCCTCATCAAAGCATCTTTATCCCAGAGAAATCGGCTCTTTTCATGTTAGATTTATGAAAAGTTATTAACAGTATTGGTACTGGCGTTTCGAGTCTTCACTTAAGCTCTTCTGTTGGACTAAAGAAATGGCGGCTACTGACTAACGAGTTTACGCAACCGAGTTGGGGATCGGAACAAACGCCAGATGTAGCATGTAGCCATCGGACGTTTCATATGTCATTTCCGACCTCACAGGATTCACTGCTCTGTTTATCAAAACTGGCAGGTAGTCTAGACATCTTGTTTGTTGAGTTGGTTTTTCGATGGCACCGATGCAGCAGTCTGAATTTTTGCAAATCCAAGAGCGAAAATGCAATACTGGAGTGCAGATAGTCCGGACAAATCACTGTCGACCAGTCTTAAGACTAATGTCGCAGTAAATTTAGTTGAATTGATGTAAGCCTTTTGCAGTTATTAATCGTTACTCTCTTCCAATTCACCTCCAAATCGCAATTCTTGCAGGCTAGGAGCACCTGGACTGGAGCACCGCAGTTGATCTGTGTCCAAGATAACGCAACAGATCCGCCTCTACGCTGCTTCACCAACGGGGTGAAAGTAATGCCTCGTCTGTGCAAAAACTTCCAGGAGTACGCTGTCACAGGATGGAGGACAAGTTGAACGGTGTTATTCCAGGACATGAAATAGCACGAATGGAGGGCACCAAAATCAACACAACTACGCAGACCTCTGGATGACTCAAGGTCGGAATTACTTTGCTAAAATCTGCTGCAATTATGTGATAAAATTTGAATAATTAAATGTGGATATTTTTGGAAAGAAATGTGAGTTCCAGTTTGTCAGTGAGTGCTAAGATCGTAACAATCTGCACACTACCGATCAACCTAAATACTTCAGGGGTTCTCTTTGCATAGCTTTAACTTAAAATAACCCGAAATTCTTTTAAGTTCCAACAATTAAGTCATTTAATGTTTATGAGGTTTTAATACAGGTCACAGAGGATCGTTAAGCTTTGGTTGCAGTTGGTTGTAGTCATGAAGCCACTTTTAAGGCGTTTGACGCAGCGATCGTCTTTTCTGGCAAAAGTGTCACAACTCCATTTCCTAAAGGAATCACAAGAGATTGGATGAGAGGCTCACCAACCAACCCATAGGTTAGGGGATCGCCGTCATTTAGGAAGGCGGAGTCCACCATCCGCGTGAGGAGGTAGATAGACTCATTGACAAATGATTTTAGAGCTTTCTAATGAACAGGCGACGTCAGTGATATGCAATTTTAATCACATTTTCAGCCTCGTTCTTCAAGTGGAGCATCTTTGTGTTCAGTGACTTGCAAAGCGTTTCGCCTTCCGTGTATGTCAATTTGGCGCGGCTCTTGAAGTAACAGAGGTCGGAACACTTGACCTCTAGACAATGCGGCCAAGACAAGTGGTTTAAAGACCCTACTTACCACCCACACCGGTTTCTAACGTTGATGGTGTTGTGAAGGCCCTCCACATAGGGGAGCACCGTCTCAACTCCAGGGTCGATGGGAGGATGCTCAAGTAAATTAGAATTATGGTCAGTTTTCTAAAATCGGACAACATTTTTAAGGAAAACCCAAGGCAATTGCCAGAATTAAATTCGAACTCTGTTATTGATTGAAATCGATTCGTCACAACTGCCATTCCTTTCGCGATGTTTTATGCTCTCCGTCACTTAACGTCGATAATTGGCACATTGCGTTTACTAATTCACACAAGCGTGAGCGCAATCAACACTTTTACCCCCTCCACAGGGGCTGTAAGTCCAACCTGTGGATAAATTCAATTACAAGCACACGGAAGAGCTGCAAGGCAACAAAACTTATGTGAAAGAAACCCCAAAGCACACCAAACCCCTCACATCTGCCCGCACACCATAATTCATTCATCGAGCAGAATTCCTTCCTATCTCCTACTGCATCTTCAGGGCTACTTATGAATGACCCTACACTTAGGAAAGACTGCAGCTACTAATCTGGGATAAGGACATCATCTTAGCAAAGTTCGGACGAATAACTTCCCCTACTTATTCATAAATAGTAGACTTGCAAAAGTAAATAAACCCTTAAGGTCACCAAAATTATTGCCAAGCCCAAGAATAATGCATTATCACATGAAATGAAGAGCAAGCGGCTGTTTCAATCAATCGTATTTACAAACCGATTTGAAATGGTGTCCTCAAGACTCTACGGCTACATTTACGCGGGTTACAGACCGAAGAGCACGTTCGTTAGTCGACTTGGGACGTGTTCGTCCTCTCACAGAACTTGCCCTCGATTTCGTCCTGGCATGCTTCGCAGGGGTAGCCACTGCCGCCGCCTTGTCGGCGCATCGTTTCCGATCCATTGTTATTACCTCACTTTTGGGACCTCCATCGCCAACTTCTCCGTCCTTCTCCTTTTCTTCCGACTGGGCGCCGTCAGTAGCATCTATGAGCGCCCTTTTGCCTTCTAATTTGGAAATTGGATCAAGAGCAACACCACGCCCCATTTTGCGTCGAAGCCAAGCCTTCCGTTTCCCTTTTCGATACCTCTTTCGCGCTTCTCTTTGCCTCTTTAGTAATGAATAAATTCAATGTAAATATGATCAAAGGCTACCCATAGCAATATTCGCAAAATACAGAGCAAAAGCAATGTTATCAAACTGTTTAGCTCCCCAATTTATGGAAATGGCAAATTTGGATGGATTACGATGAATCAGTCAGGTCTCGATATCCAAACTGATTAATGTTGGTAATGGTTTAAGATCCTACCTCTAATTCTTGCACAGTCCTTTCCAGATGCACACCGTTCGCCTCCGCCCACACACGCAATTGCCGCTTGGTCTCCTGGCCAAGGTCAGAACCATATTCACCAGAGTCCAAGTTCTGCGAAGCAACTACACTTTTTGGCTCAAAAGCGGCAGCATCAATGAAGGGATTCATTCTACGATAGCAGTCAGCCCTCACGGCCAAAGTCGATTTGGCCGCGAGCAAACGGGCAACTCTTCGACGAACCACCATAGCGCGCAGCCGACCACCGCTCATCTCAACAATGCTCTTTGCTAAAGAGGGTATTCCCTGATCACCCTCCCTCTCCTCACTGTTCTGCTTCCCGGACTTCCCTTCTACAGTGGCACTACTCTCACTTGTAACTTGAGTTAGTGCACGTCCCAGAAGGCCGGCAGCAGTAGCAGCAACAGCACCGCTTCGTCTAAATCAAAAATGAAAGCAAAATTTTGCTCGCAAATATTTCAATAAATTCCATAGAGACAATAATTATCCACCTGAAGAGGGATTTCGAAGCACCCAGGGAATTGATTCTAGAACTGGGCATTCTGGCAAGTCGATCGAGATTGACAGCGTGCGAAAGGAGACGAGCAGCTACAATCGCGGGGGAAACACGATCACCGATCTTTCGTGCCCTCTCAAGGGATGCATTATCATCTACTCCAGGAAGCGCTTGGGTCATCAAAGCTGTTAAATTGGGTACGAGTTCCCGGACCCGAAGTTCCAACATTTTATAGCACTGCGTTCTTGACTACAACAAGCGTGGATTCACAAGTCGAGTAAAATTTGAGAGCAAATAGCAACTGTAACAATACCTCGAGTAATTTGAGAAAAAATTGTCCATATTGCTGCAATGCCATGACATCATCAGAGGACAGGTCCTGACCAGTAGAAGTCTTTGCAAGTTCAATAATAGTTTCAGCCATTTTATGATCACCGCCTAGCCATTCTAACAGTTGCTTCTTATGTCCAACAAGCTGACTCCTTAGAGGGCACTGTGTAACGATGGAAGCAAACACAAAGTCATCCATACCGGGTAAGCCACCACCACGACACAACTCCGGAAAGTGGAGCCCATAAGAAACGCGCAGGTGTTTCACTGACCGGGCAAGGCTTGCGTCCATGCTGTCCAGAAGATCAAGAGATCGCACAACTCCTGTATCGGCGAGATGATGAACAAGGTCCAACTGCAGTCGGGCACGCGATAGAGCAACAACTAATCGAGCACGTTTTACAGCCTTTCGACCAGGAACCGTCTCCTGCGTGGAAGTGGTAGGCTTTTTAGCAGTGGAAAGGAATGCACCTGGCTCTACAATGAGGGATCGCAAAAGTCGGGAAGCGTTGGCACGAATGACCCGCAGCAATTCCCGAATGGAGGCGTCCCAAATGCATTCAAATCCAATATCGAGCTGCCTACAAAGGTCAGTGACCAACGCAGGATAACATGAAGAGCAAACAAGGGCCTAAGTTAGAAGACAACTTACAAAATACTTTCGCCTAGTGCCTGATCAGCAACGCCAAGGACAGCATCTTTAACTGGTAGATTCTGTCGTAGAAAGCCGGACAGGAGAGACGACACCCGACCCTCACTGATGATTTGTATATTTTCCAAGGCTTCAGGAAGAGAGTTGAAGGGGACAAAAGCAACTGGCTTCAAAAATGAATTAACGTGTGCAGTAAAGGTCTTGGTGATTTCGTCAAATTCCTTTACTAGGAAGAGACTATAGCCAGATACGTTTTCGAAGAGAACGTAGTGTTGAACAGTCTGGAAGAAAAAGTAAAATTAATTTATAGTGGGCAATAACAGCGACACAGCCTGCTACAACTCACCGCCATCCGGTGACCTATCACGCGCCCCCGTTAGTCAAACCCGCCTATAAGTTACACCAAATCAAACAAATCAAGTCATCACAAATGTAGAGACAAATCTAATAATCACAGGTTGCATAAAATCAATGCAGGATAATTACTGACCAACGATGCTTTAAAGTTATTCAAAAGAGTCACTTGCAAAACAGAGACACACTCCTTACAATTAGATAAAACGACTATTTCAATTTCGATTAAGACGCCTAATTTCCTTTGCAATGAGGACCTTTATGGGGATTCAAATGCGGCAAAATGATTTCTGACATCGAACTAAGTGATGTGGCTTTTTTAAAAGATGTATATTGTCACATTTTGTTCGTGCACATTGATGCAAAAAATCCGTATGCATTCTTTACATCTGATGAAAGATGCGTAAATTGCCGTTGATTCTCACTTGCTAAAAATTCCAAACTTGGATGTGCGGCTTCGACATTCGCAGCACAGTGGTTTATGGTCTGCCTTGTGGCTCAGCCTGCGTTAACGAGTTTATTAGCCACTGTCAAAATTAACACCGTTTTACCGTTATCGATGGAGACCCTAGGTGCTTCGAATTATGATGTTCACGAGGTACGGAAAGAGGCAGTGGTGGAAGGTATTCGCTCTGTAGCATTTGACATTTAATTTGCAGTCTTCCGCAACCGACTGAAAGAGTACTTTAAATCCACTAAGGTCAATGTTGTTCCCTGTCCAGATCTTACATCACCTCCCTTCGGGCTTTTGCGTCCAGGTTACTACTATTCTGGTTTTACTTAAAAAGTGTTAGGTCTTGCTGGTCAAAGTGTTGTGTGCGATGTGGGTAGCATGTCCTACCTTCTTCCTGTTGCTGATACGTCTAAGGTACTACTTTTCGCTTTTTATTGTTAAAGAAATACTCATTTGATCAAGTTGTCGAATCGTCGGGAGTCCATAGCGGGCATCTGCTAGGTGCTGGTGGCGGTCCTTTTTTCACGCACGGCAAAACTTGTGAGGTTAGCACAATCATTGACACTATTGTCCTTCGTACTTGTACAACAATTTCTCCTGCGTTGCGCTTTGAGGACCTAGCCTGTGGCCAATATAATGTTTCCTCCACTGGTTCTTGATCACCTTATTGGTTTTTCAGATGGCTGCAAGTCTTCAATATGAAAATGATAAAATTATTTCCAATTCCACCCTCCACGGTGTTTATGGTGAACAGGTAAGAGTAAATCATAACGAACAAAATTTTAAGCAGTTTCTGTCGACCCAATTTTGGCGGCCATTTGTCGTCTTATTAACAGTCTTTAACCTATTTTCATTTTCATTAGCGTGCCAGTATTGTGCCGCCCTTTTTACAGATATTTGGCGCATTGTCTGTTATTTTTTCCATAAATTCTACAACTAATTCCTTCGTGGTGATGCATACATGCATGTGACAAAGCTTATCCTGTCTGCCTCTCCTGCGATGGTTCATTATTTACTTTACCCATATACTCTAATCAAACCCACCTTTTCTTGTCCGAAAGTCGTTGTTCTTCATATCATGATAAACAAGGATACGTTCGTTGGTTCATTGTTGCTTAAGAAATCCGTTGGATACATCCGAACAGTGGAGATTTAAATTTCCATGTCTTTTAGACCGGAACCCCACAAGTGATCAAGGCCACTGACAACAACTTCGGTCTTGTGGGTCAACTCCTCTCAACCGAGGGCCTGCCTGGATCGGTAGTAGTCTGTATCCATACAGTTTCTCTTTAGATTTTCTTATTTCTTTCTTTGTACATTTTTTGGCACCAGGTAATCGAAGTGGATGTTGCAGACCGACTGAAGGAGGGTTCTGTGCACGTATTTTTGCGAGAGGCGCTCACAGATGCTTACGGAAAGTTGGACAAGCCGGTTGCTCTTGGTGGTGTTTTTGTGCTCACCGACAGTAGAGCTCGTTTCCATGTTCTTGTGAGTGTACACTAAGTCCATCACATGGGCATAGCATTTTTGATGCTTTTCTATTCCAGGTTTTCTAGTAGAACAAATTCAATGACCAATTATCAGGACATTCACTTGTCCAGTTTTGTGCTTCGTTGCACGAGTATGGGCAACTGTGAAATATCGTCTTAAAACTGATTTTAAACCATTATCCCTATTTCACTATCAACGTTGACACTCCTTAATGATGTCGCTATTCGTCCCTTTAGACAGTTATGTCGCCGTGGTTATTTCGTGAATCTCTTAGTCTTCTTTTTCAACTGTGCATGTAATAGTGAGGGTCTAAGTGCGGACTTCCAACTCAGGTTTAGACAGTTTTGCGCACCGTAATAAGGCTTCTTCGTTTAATTTTCTTCGAAAGGCACCTTTTATGCCGGAAGTTCAATTTGTTTACGTTCATAAGTCTGCATCAAAGTCCACGTTAAGGTCTTGGAATTGCACAGTGTAGGTGAATGTTTCGGTAGAACTTACCCGCCCCCTTTAGTGTCAGTGAAAATGACCGGTACTAGTTTTTTGAAGTCAGGGAATCCTCCTAGTCACATTTGATCTTCTAGTTCTAAATGACTTCATTCTGTCCCTATAGTATGCAAATTTGACGGATTGTGAAAGACTAATTTTGTTGATTTGCTGTCTGTGGACGAGCACTTACGCGTTCTCTCCATTATATCGCTAATCAGCAGCCAAATTTCCCTCCCCATCCTGTCGATACACCGGCGAGGATGGCAGAATTTATCAAAGTTTTCGAAATGGATCCTCCTGTCTTGGGCATGGGAACTCTCATATCCCACGACCCCGTAAGTCATACTTCAAAACTATCACACAATGAGACCGCAAACTGCTTTCATTTTTAGGTAATGACTCCATCGACTTGCTTAAATGCTCAAATGTCCATAAGCATTCTTATCCGATACCTTCTCTAGGGGGTGTGGAGTTCACACCGCAAGAAATGAGTGCAAAAGACAGAATAACGAATGGCGGTTAACTAGTAGCTAACGTAAGGTAAAGGGAAAGTGAAGCTCAAGGTTATCTCGAAAGAGCATTTGCAGATTATTCGAAAATGAAATATTTCCCCATCGTAGACATTGATGTGCTGATTTTGTTGTGTATTTGTTTCAGTACGGAATTGACCTGAAGTTGGAGCACTTCCATTGCTACAACGAGGCAAAAAATTTGGCTGGCCACTTTTATTGGGATACAGAGCCAGAAAAGGCGCATTATCGTCTGTACTTGACGGTGGCCAAGGGTTTACTGCGCATTGACCCCAAGAAAAAGACACAGTCGGTGAACTAATCACAACCTGCCTCGAGAATTAGCAAAGTGCTTTCTGATTGCAGTTACTTTGAACCCTTCCTTCCCAATCATGTATTACCCTTAGCGCTTTCATGTAGTCAGTTTCTTGTTCCTTATAGAGGTTACCAATTTAGGATGAAGAGATTGTAATGGAAGTTGATTGTTTGAGTGTGAAGGAGTGGAGCAAGGGGGAGGTGGCTCGTTTCAGGTGGAAGAAGACTGGTGTTCGCTAGTAGGAGATGATGCTTGGCTCAGATTGATCAGTAAGTTGCATAAAGAACTGTCTTACATATGCCTGGCGTCTGAATTTACGCATTTGACTTTTCACGAGTAGCTGGGGTTACACCTAGTTTACAAATTCTGGTGATCTGTGAAGACATAAGCTGTGGTGATTTGATTAAGCTTGCAACCATTCAGCTGCATGGACTTTTCGGTATCCACAGAACGACATTAGGCTCTGGAGCACTGCGCCGACGAGAGAGTTTTGAGCATTTGGTTGGAGGCACAAAAAACGAGTTGGATGCCTTGAGAGAACAATGCAGGGGTGTGGTGGTGTAAACAGACGGTATTTTTGGTTGTTGGGGTGTAAAAGGTGACCACTTCTCTTTCCAGAGGGGAGGGTTGAAGTAATTCCTTAATTTATTGTAAATGACTAGAGTGAGCAGATCGTTGGTAATCACTGGCAATCCTGCGGTTCTCCACAGCTCCACGAGCTGCGCCTTTGTTACTGAATTCGAGAAATTCTTTATAAATTCCTTCGACTCAAGCATTCTGAAAGATTTGAGTGGTCTGCGATCGGTCGTTGGTATTTGTCAAGACATGGTAGATGAGAACGAGAACAAGGCAGGAATCGGCAAGTCAACCATCAGATGTGCATGACAGAGTTCGATGGTACCTACTTTGTGGGTATTGAAGGTTTCAGCTTTTTCAGGTGCTACGTCTTGGATTCTCCCAATTTTGAGAGGACATGTGCACACAAATGCAACTGAGTGCTTGACACGTATCCGTTTCTTCAAATTTCAGGTGAACATGTCACATTGACACACAGTTCGAGAATGACTTTCTCTTACAAACAGTCCCAAAAAGTGAGCAACAGAGGGACGATTTTTTAAGTCCTTCGCATGTTATCCACTACTACAGTGTGCGAGGCGGCCATTCGCAACTGGCGCCACTTGTTTCCCATTGATGAAGTATACCTTCCGGATTACAATAATATCATCTTAAGATAATTAGACTGCGTACGTATAAATGGAAACCAATGAGCTTAAACAGCGGCTTTACTGGGTGTAGATTTTTATTCGCAATACCACAGCGCATTACGCCCTCGACAACTCCCCAACAAGCCGAAATACATTGAAGCGTTTGGAGCCCCGGATCCCATTTATACTCCCCTCTCCCTGAATGCAAAATTTAAAAATATGTGAAAATTAGTATGGCGACAAATGACCGCTTTTGAAAAGCATTGCATAACTTATGAAAAGAGGCATACCGGTTTGTCAGGTCCGGCGCAATTTGCCTCTAAGCTATACACAAGGAAGATCATGGCTGTGTAAAAAAACTAAATCCCGTGACAACGAGAGATGAGAGTCTATTCTTTTACTTTCAGTCAGTGTCAAAAGGCACTAGCCCTTTCGTATGTCGGCAGTACATTTTGATGGCGTAACACTTCGGAAAAGACGATCGAGACCGCTGAAAGCAGGAGCGATTATAGAGGTTAACTGTCCCAAATGACATTACCGAAAGGTAAACGCTAATGGGGCGGAGTAAAGGCTATGATGTCAGCAAAATGTCTGTGATTTATTTATTTTAACAAAAAACTTGAAAATGACATATATTTTCGTTAAATGCCTCAATCCCACGTTCCGGTGGGAACCCATAAAAAGCAAGACGTCGCTAGCCATTAATTACTAGAAAAAATTCCCAATGATGTCCGCGAAACCTGTATTCGGACACCAATTTGGTACGCTTTGAGGGGCTCCAACACTACCCTAGAAGATGGGCAAAATTACGAACAAAAACAGTCAAGTTATGAGAAGAAAAGACATAAAACTCCCGATGGCAATATGGTGACGTTGTCCATGTTGCATATACTAGAGTGCAAAGTCGACCTTTATAGGATAGAGGCGGGAACTGAATTGAAACGCGAATCCCGTGCGCCAGGGCTGTGAGGAATCTCTCTCCGGGTGATATCGGCTATTCGGCTCATCTGTACCCCTACTTCCATTCTTCCTGTATACAGTACCTAATAAATCGACTGCAACTAACTCTCTCTTGAAGTCCGTGGTTCAAGGGCATGAGAGTAGACAGGCAGTTCCTATAGTACTTTGTGTCATTACAACGATTTAAGCTTGGATCTCTGTGGCAAATGATAAAATGCAATTTGGAACGAGTAATTCCATCAATCCCAAGCACAGCTACAATGTAAAGTCAGAAATGAAGACCAGTTACAGTGCCTAACGCAGCGTGATTATGGAACCGTTTCCGATTATTCAAATGAATTTACTGCTTTAACTACTAAGTCTTGATGTACAACATGAATAAGAAGCAAAGATGAGTCTTAGAGAGAACGGTGAAGAGAGAAATTACACAATTAGTTTCCAACTCCGCCTTTTGGCCTTAGACTTGCAGTTCCTTAAGACAGTGCACACTGTGAACTGTATTGGTACATCCTATCCTCTATCTTCCTGCGTTGCCCTAATTTTGTTGAAATTGCATTAGCATTAGTTAGTGACGATTTTAGTCTCGTGACCCCCAACTATTACATGGCCCTCAACTGCATGCCAATTAGATACTCATTCTCTCAAGGTGATAGAGCGTTCAGGACCCACTGCATGTTTGTAACACCCATACCTTAAGCCTTTGTGTGGTAGCAACTTTACTTTATGCAGCTTAATATTTTTCAAGGCAATTAGTTAGTACTTTTTAAAAAGCCTGCTTACAATTAACTAATCCTTTTCCTTTCACTAACCGGAGAAAAAATTGGGCATTAATAGCTCTTGTTTATGAAGACTACTGCATATAACTTCGACCTTTATCTTCGGAGGCAATAAGCGCTACTTCCAAGTCGGTACATGTTCGTACGGTGGGGTGTTGACTTGCGTTCTAGGTAAGGTTCGTAAATGCATCAGTGACGTGCCTGCCTGTAGATTACCCCTTCTAATCATTATCGGCGGTCGCACTATTGTACCTCTGTTATTTTTCCCTGAGACATTTCCTTGGTTGATATTTCCAGTTGCAACACTTGCTAGACATAGAAGGAATAGGAAAAGTTAGGGGGCCATTGCATTCCACTCACCTTAACAACTGTTCTAAATATATTTATGGCAGATTCTGTTACAGTGTTAAGGTCTAGTATCTTCTTGGATGATATGCTTTTAACTTGTTAGATGTCAACATCAGCGAACTTTAAAAAGTCGCCTAACCTAAACTACCGCCAAGGAGGACAGTCAAGGTATGTTCCATCCAGCGAAAGCCATCATCCCCAAAGTATCCCAATCCAACCCTCAACTTCCTTTCTTCGTCACCCTGACGATGTTTTGCAACCAGCCCAACAGTCACCATCTGGAAGTCAGTGGCTGACTCCCCCTACCTCATCTGCTCTTCTGTCATACCAACACCAAACGGCCTCCTCAACGATTTTTCACCATCCGTCTTCACGACCTACCTTTCAGCTTCATCCAGAATGCTATAGCCGAATGCCCTCACCCATAAACTTACCGCATGCACCAGCGACAGCTTACTTGTGCAATTATGCTCCAGTGGATTCAGCCGCTCGTTTCTATGTCAATGGAAGCCTAACTCAAGCAATTGAAGGCTGGCCAACAGGTAAGATCGTCTTATAGGGTCACAGCCCAGTTTCACCCGGAAAACGGAACTACGAAAAATCTCCTTAAAGGGGGGAACAAAACTTTTTTAGTTTAGCACTGGGTTTAATGGTTAATAAATTGTGCTTGTGAATCATCAAGGTAAACGCTTTGCTTATCTGCCTTTAGCTTTTCAACCTCCAAGGACACCACAACCTAGCCCTCATCCAGGTTACTCTTTTCACCCTCACGAAATGGGTATGGCTCCGACCGATTCTTCCGTGTTACACCGTCCATCAGAATTGGACTTCGCAAACGCCTGCAAGGGTTCCATTCCTCCTCATTCAGTAGCTCAACAGGCTTCTCCAGCAAAAGCTAAACTTCTCTTCCCAGCCAGACTCCCGGTTATCGTGCCTACTGGTTCTCCACCACCGCTGCCTCCTAGGACGACTCGCCAGCCACAGACTCAGACACAAACACAGCAGCAGCGTCCTCCAGCACTGCCACCTCCCAGTACTGTTCAACGAGGCAAACAAACTGACCCCTGGAGCAATTGGGGCGGATCAACTAGTGTTACTGCCATCCCTTCTGGTGGTGGTTTGCCGCAGTCCATGCCCTACCTCTCCACACCTAGCTCTGGAAAAGTTGTGAAGTTTACAGGATCTGCTAGGTAGCCACTTTTCCAAAGCCTATTAAATTGCCATCCTTACTAGATCGCCATCATAGAAACTTGAATTCATTTTTCCTCTTCCTCTTTTTCCCCACATTGAGCACATTGATTCTACGTTCGTGTGGCTTACTCTGCACACTCAGGCAACTTTAGATATAGGCTTTGGAAATGAGATGGTTAATTCAGTTCCTGCAAATGTCGTTGCACTTGCACTTGTTTCTTTCCCTTCTACCTGTACAGGTTACCTCTGTACTTAAATTTGTCTCGAAAAGGAGCGAATTTTCTTACTTTTCTTCAGCATCTTAGAATAATTTTCTTCTCATAGTGTTCATCGACCCTCTACACTACTGCCGAGCATTGACGATTCATCGAGCGAGCATTGTCTCAAGCCGCGCTCATCGAACCCCTCAAAAGAGACAACACCAGTCGAAATGGGTTACAGGAAAACCAAGTCTCCATCTCCATGTCCTCTGAGTGGGCACCATGCTAAAACGAGCACTCCTAGTCGTCCGAGACAATTTCTGTCCGCTGAACGCCAGGCCTCGCCCAGCAATGAAATTTTTCGACAAAATATGCAAAAGGTATGCTATATTGGCTTGCGCACATAAATCCAGAAGCATTAGGCGACGGACTTGTGTTTTACTTTTTGCTCATTTGGCTTGTCCCCTTCATTACCACTACCGAAGCATGCCATTACGAGGGCTCTCCACAATGGGAAGTCACTTTTTTGATATTTATTTACAACGTCCTGATATTTTCTTAATGTACTTACTATTCTTGGCCGTTTTTTCTAGCACAAATGTCAGACGTCTATTTCTGCCGACCTTGAGGTTTGTTTTGTGTCTCGAGTTATTTGCCGTCACATTCGTGAGACTTCCCACTTTTTGTGTCTGCATGGAAAACAAAGTATTGCTTAAAAATGGGTCTGGCCTCTCTCGCTCTGAACTTTGAGAGCTTTCTCCTAAGAATGAAAACTTTTGCTGCGTTTTCCATGGGATGTGAGAGGGCATTTGCGAATAAACTGCTTAATCAGGAATCTGTAGATGCACATTCCTCCATTCCCATCTCTCACACGACTTTTGACTTTCTGCAAATTTAAACGGTTACATTATCGCAAGCATACTGCTTGCATTCACAATTTCTAGACTTTTAGTCTAAATTTAGGCATTAATTTGGCCGGTACAGCTAAGATCTGTTGACTTTTTGCGTTGCTCCATAGTAACTTTGCTTTGTGCGTTCAGTTGAGCACGGCAGTCGTTGCCTCTACAGCCTCAGCAGCAACAGCAGCAGAACACCGACTCGTTTGCCACCTCTCTGTTGCCAGCGATCAGGAATGCAGTCAACTAAAGTCTTCGGATGTGGGTCTCTCTGGCTCCCTCTCCTCTCCATCCTCCCGTTCCTCGTCCTCTGCCTCCGTGTCGGGATCCTCGTCAGATTCCTCTTCTAGCAATGACAGCGACGAGCCTTGTGGTAGCTCTTCCCACTCATCCTCTAGCTTTTGCTCCGACTGTGCCCATAGTGGCATTAACACCAACCTTGCTAAGGACGAGACTGTCACCACCAGCGCATTAGGAGAGGTAAAGGAGGAAGGGGAGACGACAGGAGGTGCGGACTACGTGCCCTTCGTGAAGGCAGTAAATCCAGCTGTGTACCGACGCTTCATAGAGCAGAAGTATTTCTCCAACGTCGGCCGAGTACACAAGGAACGCGAGGAGAGGCAAGCTCGACTGGAGGCTGAGATGGCCCTCATGGGACTCAGTGAGGCCTCACGCGCCCACATGCGGAAGATGCTGCAAGCCAAGGAGTCCAACTACATGCGTATGCAACGCGCTCGGATGGATGAGAGCATGTTTATTCGCATAAAACGCCTTGGTAGGCAGTGTTCTCCATCATTTGTCCCACTTCACTGCTAAATGCCTACCGGATTTGTGTGTGGGTGTGTGTGTGGCCACTGTGGAATGACGACAGCTTTTCTAAGGAATGATCAAGGCAATAACATGTGTGACAGTTTCGATATTTAAGTAGTGAGTGGGCTCTTTGTTGCATACATTGATAGTTCTAATAATACAATGGCTCGCATTAGTTTCATTTTTCGATTCTCCTCCAACTGTCGATATCCTCTTCTGACTAACACTTCATCAAAGGGCTGTGAAATGTGGCACTGTCTCAAGGTCAGGACTGTCAGAATTCCCGGAAGGAAGTTTGTGTCTATGTGGGCCGAAATTACAAATTAAACCAGCCTTTCTGGAGCAGAAAAATGAGTTTCATAATGCTCTGTCCTTCCTGTTCTGACCTACGAATGGACTTATTCAAATACACAGTTTCACTTGGTGTCTAAACCACTGCATCCGCTCTCTCCTCCACCGCTTCTGGGTTTGAATTTCAGAGAGCTTGTTGTTGCTTTGCAAAGGTAAACGAAAGTCCTTTCAAGTATAGCTAGTCCCGCCTTGATTATCTAACGGCAACTGGAAGGAGACGAATGCGGCAATGTTGCTACTACTACGAGTTCTTCCAGTTCCTAAAACATTCATTGTGCTGGGTTTTGTTGCAGGTGTTGGGGCCTTCGGGTGGGTGTGGTTAGTACGCAAGAAGGAGAATCGGCAATTGTACGCGATGAAGATTTTAAAGAAGCGCGATGTCGTGCGTCGACGCCAACTGGCCCATGTGCAGGCGGAGCGTGACATTCTGGCCGAGGCTGACAGCGATTGGGTGGTGAAGCTGTTTTTCTCCTTTCAGGACTCCCATGCCCTCTACCTTGTCATGGAGTACATTCCTGGTACGTTAACCTCTCTCAAGTTAACTAACAGCTTCGATAACGCTTAAACAACTTTTTTTGCCTTTTTTGAAGTCCAGACCAACTTTTCACCAGCTAGAATTTGGTGTTTTAGTTGAAATCAAAGGCTTTGTACCACTGTGATAGTGGAGCATCCTTTGTCCCCAAATTGTCATAATTCCGAGCATTTATGTTCCGATCTTTTTACGGTGCTGGAAAATTTGACTTCAATAGTGATTGTTCGTTCGGCCTTGCACTGAGCGCAACGCCTTTGGGGTAGCAGCCGCGGCTGTGAATTGCTCCCTTAGCGATATCTCAGACGTTTTGGCTTGAAGGCTTCCATGGGGAAATGTCTAGGGCACTCCAAAAGCCCAAAGCTTGGGGCAGTAAAATATTGCGTCATACGGTCCTTATGAGAGGCACATAAACCCTCTTCTGGGAAACCCTTGGTATCCAGGGCTTAAAGATGGTCCTCGATGTTCGAACTCGGATTGACTTGTAGGCCTCTAGACCCTGCGGAACAGATGGAGAGAGGTGATGGGGGAAATATGGTGTTTGTAGTCATTTATTTACCAAGGCCACTGTTTTTCCCCAATTTTTAAGTAGTTTGAGTAGAGTTTGAAGGGTTCTGCCAACTTTCTGGTTATGGGAAACAAATTAAATAATTTAGTTGCTTTTGTGGATTAAAATTGTCGCCCATCCACACGTTCATGCTCCTGAAATTTGCGTCCTTAAGGCTTGAATATTCGTTTCTGCTTTGAACAACTTGTCTAAAATCATGTTTTCCCTACCCCTTTACATTTCAAAAGTGATGCGAAGTTTAACTCTAGATTCGAACTGGAGCACATAACAGTACCCGTCTTAAGGGGATGCCACAGAAGCATTGGAGTCATGGAATGTCACACCTGCACCCTGATGGCTTTGGGGCTGGTTAAAGGCTCACGAGACGTTAATACTTCTGCCTGTTTAAGCGTGCCTTTGTGTGGAGGAAAAAAAACAAATCGTACGAATTCCAGAGCCCGCTGAAGGAATGCCTCTGCACTAGTCGCCACGCGCACACACGCACCACTGGAGTGTACACACGGAGATTGGAAATGTCCGTACTTTATTCACACTAGCAAACACATTCCAACTCGCTCTCGCACTCTCGCTCCTTCCATCTCTTGCTGGCGTGATGATAGCACGATGACTGTGTACGGTTGTTGCACACGTTAAGTGCAGCACACACATGCTGATATGATTGGTGCGCTTATGGGCGCGTGCGCATGCGTGTGTGCGTGCGTGTGAACGCGCACGTCTGCATGTGCCACGTTTCTCCAACACTCTCTCAGTTGGCATTCCTCGTGGCCGCCCTCCTGCAGGAAAGCAAATGGGCATACACTGTGTGAATGTGTGCCAGTTCATCGATTGCTTGGGTCTGTTTTGACGTCGCGGAGGCAGAAGCTGGAGCACTGTTCTCTGTCACTATATATTACCTTAGTTTTAATAAGTAGCATTATCATTGATCGTTAGTGGGAGTTATCAAGGGAGGTCTGACCCTGATTTATTGAATCAGTCGAAGAGAAGCCTCAGGGCCGCACGCACGAGTGTGTCGAAGTCTTTGTGTTGGGTCATTTCTGACTCACTTTAAGGCAATTTGAACTGAGTTTGGCGTCACAGAACTTGTATCTCTCTGAAGTTGGTGGTAGCAATGTTAAATACGATGCGTGATGCTCAAATCGTACAGCTCTTTTCGGAGCCTGTGGGAGTTTTGATAATTCCTTTTTACTAAGTTTTAGTAGATGTTTGTAAGCAAATTTGTGGTAAAGATTACATTCAAACCGGGTCATATAACCAAACATGAGGGCATAATAGAAAATTTATAAAGACCTTTAAAATAAGACAGATGGGGGAGATTACTTCGATGCTGCTTTTCGCAAACCAGCTAGTTGTAACAGCTACCAAATCAGTATTCAGAGTGCATATAGTAAAAGGGTTTGCGCCGTTCCATGTTTTCAGCGTCTCATCTATTTGACTGCAAAACCATTTAAAAGTTCTTTCGTGTTGGCCATTGGCCCGACATTGGACAGCACAGAGGTACGCAATCGGGCGTCCAGGGGCGATGATGCGCGTTGGCAATTCCAACTTGGTCAAAGGGTAATTTGGCATCATAAAATATTGAAATGAGAAAGCGCTTGGAAACCATTTATATGAAGTTATTGCTCACCTACGGAAAACAAATTTAAGGGAAATTTCGCTTCCTACAATTTTTAACGGAAATGCGAGTTGAACTGTTAATTGAGGGCTAAAAGGTGTGCGTCCTTTCGTAAATAGTAACTGTAGTGTTCTTGGCAGTCCTTGAGATCAAAAGGCGGCAATATTGGTACGGAATATGTATTCGCGACAAACGAATCGGCTGCAGAGAGCTTGAGTCCCCATGCAGCCAAAATTGAGAGATCATTTTTCACGAGCTGTTCGTCATGCCACAAGTGGATGGCGGAAATATTTATGCCGAGCCGTCTTTTTGAGCAGACAACCAACGAGTAGTTACAATGGTGTACAAGGTCATTTCTTGTTGTTTTTGGACCACGTAGGCGAATTAGAGGACGATGAAGCGATTTCGTCAAGTAGAATGCACTCAAAATTGTGGAGGTTCGGAAATATCTTTCTCGTCGTATTAGTCTGTGGAATTTCGTCTAATACACAGTCGACTTTTTCACAAGGCACTACTGGTTTCAGGTTGGTTCCTGTATTTGGCATTGACAGACTAAAAGAGCCTTAACTATTCCATTTGAACGCTGTCGAATAAGTCAACTCGATCATTGCGTCATGAATTACGTTGAGCTTTTTCCTTAGAGCGACGCCCTCCTCTCCCAATCGGTGAGCAATCACAACTTTGGAGCTAAAATAAAAAATTGAGAACCAACACATTATGGCGTTACGATTTTTCACTTTTAGGTGGAGATATGATGTCTCTGCTGATAAAGAAAGAAATTTTTGAAGAACCTTTGGCACGATTCTACATAGCCGAGTTGACTCTTGCGTTGGAGAGTGTTCATGACTTGGGCTTCATACACCGGTAAGTAGATCCGTGCGTTGTGGGGAAGTGACAAAATATTACCGAATCACGCGTGCAATATTGTTGAGCTCAATTTCATACTGCGTCTTCATTTTCAGAGATATCAAACCAGACAACATACTAATCAATCGCGACGGACACATCAAACTAACAGACTTTGGTTTGTGCACAAGTTTCCGGTGGACGCATAGCAGTAAGTACTGGGATCCGGTATTTGCTATCCCTCAGCCCGGTCAGGAGAAGACTGCTGCCATCTCACCCAACACAGAGGGAGCTGCGGCAGCAGAGACGACAGAGGTAGCAGAGGGCGATGCAGAGGGTGGCGAAGGAGAAGTGGGGGATCAGGTGTGGCCTATGCATGATCAAACTCTTGAGCGACGCATTCGCAGCTCCTCCAACCGACGGTGCGCAAAGTCGCTTGTGGGCACGCCCAACTACATCGCACCGGAGATTCTACGTCGACAAGGTCGGTGGATGATTGTCTTCAATAGGACTTATGCTTCCGAAGGCCCAAAAGTTAAGGATAGTCGGAGTGCTTATTTATGTGAGGCAAAGTGAACTACTCCTCATGATGGAATTCATATAGGCGTGGTTTTTGGCTTGACCGTACCTTTTTGTTTCAGCTCGTCTTTAAGTGCGACAGATTGAAAAGTTGGTGTCAGTGGCACTTTTGCTTTGAGAAATTAACCTGGACGCGTGACCGTTTGGAGTGTAAACTCTTCATTGAATTCACGATCAGCCTATCAAAGTTCCCTAGTATTGTGCTTCGAGCAATGCATAATTCCATGCTCAAAAAGGAATGTGAGTCAAGCGCTTAAGTTAGTGACTCGAAAATGCAGTATCAGCAAGCACAAATCTTATCATTTATGGAGTGTTTAATTTACCATAATTGCAACTAAAACAAACTGTCCAGTAGCTTTAAGGTTGGTGCTAAGATGGGCTGGATGGGCTACAACGAAGAGTCACTTGCATTCTTGGACCATTATAATAAGTATGCATCATTGGAATGAGTTTTCTCTGTCGAATGCCTTCGTTTAGGCTCCTTGCTTTCATTGCATGGCTTCCGATTTAGCTGTCAGAGAATAGAATTCAAGGGATGGCAGCATTAGGAGCAGAGGCATATTTGCTTATTTGTTTTGCGATTAGGTGAGGACCTTTTCGAGATTCACTACTGTGCCCCGTCCCACCTGCGGATTGGCCGCCAGAGTCCAGATCTTCGGTCCTTTTTTGGGCTAGTAATATCAACAGCCTCCACTTTGTTTGCTTTCCTAGGTCACGCTTATGAGTAAATGCTTTACAGACCAGTGGCGTGTGAACCTAGTGATGAAAAACTGCGGCAATTGCACACTGATGTGGTGTAAGTGAGTATTTAATTGGACGCCACAATGAGAAACGTTGTAGGTGAGTAGAACATAGCCATTTCCTGCTTTAAAGCATGAGATGTGCTGCGAATCAGGTGCCGCGCCTTAGTTAGTAGAAGGTAAACCTCAAGGATTGACCACACAAACTTCATTTGTAACTTGTGTCCATGCTTAGGTTACTATAAACGGAAGACACTGGCTGTTTCTTTTTCACCTCATGTGCTTCATAAAACAGTTAAGGTGGAAATGCAAATACATAACTGCGTTGGAGTGAAGGTAGGCCTGAAGTCATCTTTGTTGAATGTCGCACGATTGTGAGAGCGTACGTGTAGGACATTTTTTTTCTTGCCATCATGGGCTGTCGCACCCTCTAATTTGCATCAATTCTGCGGGGGCGAATGCGAATCGTCAATATTCAACCTAAATGTCATGGCCGTCTGGGGACAGACTAATCAGGGTGGGTGGATGGTCGTGTTAGACACTGTTTCACCTGCCAACATTGTCACTTGGCAATTGGATGCACATAGTCCCTGAGATTGATGTAGAAAATGGTGAATTTTCCCTTATAGAGTACAACCGTGCCTGCGACTGGTGGTCGGTAGGAGTAATCCTTTATGAAATGCTAGTTGGTCGACCGCCATTTGTAGCTCAGACAGCGTTAGATACCCAGCTGCGAGTAATTCAGTGGCAGCGCCACCTACGGATCCCGGGCGAGCCGAGGTTGGCCTCTGATGCGGCTGATCTCATCCGCAAACTTCTTTGCGATCCAGAGGACCGCTTGGCCGATCCACGTCTCATGAAACAGCACGCTTTCTTCGGTTCCGTTGATTGGGACAAGCTGCCCACTCAAACACCTCCCTACGTTCCAACTGTAAGTGATGTGTTGTTTAGTTTGTTATTACTTTTCACTCCTTCACAGTTGACTGATTGATAATGAATAGTTGGAGGGTACGAAGGAGCGGCGCAGGAAGTCTTAATTGTCTCAAATTTGTTTACGGAATTCCACATACCTGATTACAAAAGCAAAATTAGATTACTTTGCAGTACCTTATTTATGACCCATTAATGCGTTCATCCTCTCGCCAGATTTTATCTGGAAAGTGTAGAACCTTCCCAGTCTTTTAGACTTACCACAAAGAGCCTTCATTGGAAGTACCACTTATGGGTTTCCAATGGACAAAATATGCTATGCATTGGCAGATCCTAAACGAACTGGATACCTCCAACTTCGATGCAGTGGATGAAGAGGCCGGTGGAGATGATCAGGCGAGTTCCCAAAGCAGTTGCGGTGGAACTGGGGGCGGAGGAGGTACATTTGGGCTAACTAGTGCGCCGCATGCCTTCCCTGACTTCACCTTCAAACGCTTTTTCGATCAGGACAACAATCCCACCGCCTCAGAACGTACTGCCATTGGCTCCACAGAGGCATGGCATCAGACCAGCGCTTTGCTTGTGCCTTCCTCCTCCTATCAGTGAATTGTCAAACAATGCTGATCCTTTTCATATTTCCTGTACAGACCCAACTCGACCTGATCTACTACTCATGCATTTATAGTGACTTAATCTTCTCATCCTACTTCATGTTCTGTCATATGCATTCACATACTCCCAAACAAACATGCGCACGCACTTATCTGTACAGTCTGCCCAATCCACTGTTCCAAGTAGACCTACAGCGCCGCTTTTCGTTTCATTTAGTGTTGTGGGTGGAGTGTTTGCAAGTCATTATGAGAACATAAACCCGATGTGAAAGTAAACATTAAACATTACCCAAATCGGCATTATTCCTCAAAGGCAGCATCCGTAGTGACCTATCCAAAATCTCCAACAGACAATGTATTCGAGATTTTGGAAAGCTAATTGTCAACGTTCATGGCACAACTTTGCTTTTCAGCCGAAAGAACACATTGGAGAGGTTGTTAATGACATGTTTTGTCGACCTCTACCTCCTTCAAAATAAGTTCAAGCAGCTGTGACAAGTAAGTTTCCGTCAGATACGTTAGCTCGATTATGGCTTTTTGTTAAATCGAGGAGATTCTCAAAATGAAGAAGAGTTAATTGCAACGACTAATTCAATGACAAGCATACTTCAGCCCCCTAAAGAGAGAGTTTATACTCGGCCAATAACTTGTGCTGCCAGGTGAATGTGGAATAGCACACAATTCTGTGATAACTAGTGCCATGTGGTCAGATATCCAAGATACCTTTAAATACCTTGCCATTAGGAAATTATGCCGCGCATAAACATTTCAAAGCGCAACTCCATTCAGTCTACCGTTTTGCGCAGAAACCCTCATAACCGAGGCACGAATTTGCAGACCAAATCGCTAAACTCGATGGGTTAGCTAGAATCCATCTTCCATTGAATTGAGTAATGCAAATAGTGTGTCGACTTCTTAACCCACTACACCATACATTTGACAGGAAGAAGATCACGCATTTCAGGACAGCTTTGCATAATGCAATGGCGTGCACTTGAGTACAGCCCAGTATTTGGTGATTTGAGGGTTTACAAGCAAAGAATTGTACAGCAATCAGCTAAAAACACTAAAATTGAATCCATTTTTCACAATTTTTGCAGAGCTCCTAAAGGCTACACTGAGTATTTTGGTTTGAGGAACACTCGTCACTCACTTTCTACTGAATTTTTGTCAGCAGACGCAGTATGGAAGAGAGGCCAAGTGAAGAGGTTATTGTCAACTCCCGCCGTGTAAAGTTCCAGCCGTTTCCAGTTCCAAGCGCAAGCTTCCATCTACAAGGCGAAAGCATTCAACTTCGTGAGATGACATATAATCAACGCTATCATTGAATGAAAGAGCTAAAATTAATTAGTAGTGTTTGGAAAGATAGAGGCATTGAAAAGGAAACAAAAGAGAGCGCTTAAAGGCCAGAAAAGAATGCATTTCTCGACTCCTTGTAAACAAGGGAACGCAAGTCCACACGATAGTCTGAAGTTAAAACTCGCTTGTCAAACTACGTTGATACGTTTGTCCAAATAAAGAATTACCGAAACAGAAAAAAAAGTAGATATAAGTACGTAGGAATGGATTATGAATAGGACCTGGAGTATACAAAAGCTTAAGAGTTCAAAATCTCCACCATCTGCCTCCCATGCAATCAGAGAAAGAGCATGCTCATGGTAGGCGACGTCCTGGAACAAAATAGAATCAACAACGGTGTCTTACACAAGTTTTCGGTTTTTCAAGGAGCAGGTGCAATGCTGATCTCTGCTAACTACTAGACTTATTAGCACCATAACGTCTTATAACATGAAATGTGTTACAGTACCTTGGAAAAATGCCGTTTGATGGTCCGTTGGGAGAATAAATCTGAGCTGAGATCACTTGAGCGACAGCCAATAGAAATTACGAGAAGAGCACAATCGACGGGGACAAAGACGAGCGCGCCCTCTGCACCCCAGGCGTGAAAACGGGGGCCGATATCACCGCCAGTTACTGCGAGACGGACGCAGCGCGATGCACCAGAACCTCTAAAGCCGGCTTTAATAGCACCAGCTAAGGCGGGAATAGAGATACGTGGCTGTGCATCAACTCTAGCGCACGGCGCCCCTCCGTCCACCTCCACGCCCCACACACGCAGGCATGAGTCGCCTCGATCTTTCGCCCCACCCCACGAGTAGAGGTGAAGGCCATCGGGACTATTAATCATCCCCTTCACTCCGCCTTTGTGTGCTATAGCTGAACAAGTACGTTTTAAGCGTTCAATTCTTGCATTCTAACGACTCAGTATCAAGGATACAATGAAATACGTTTCTTGAGATTTTGCGGCAGTAAAAATCAAATACCGTACTATTGCAGTTAATAACATTGACCGAATGAGAATTTTACGCTCAGCAGAAATAATGTGTACACGCAGAACAATTACGTACCATCATGCGAATACAGCGGTTCTTCATTCTTGTAGTTATTGTTCAACGTAGCAACAGGCCTCAGAGGTACACGGATATCCCAAAAGACAATTCTTCCGTCTTCTCTGAATCAACAAAAGAAGAGTGGTGTTTTTTTTAAGCAGAAGTTATGTTGTTACGTTAGTTAAGGAGTATATGTTGCAAATGGAAGCTCCAAATACCAGAACAACAAGTAAAAAAATGACAAGAGCAGGTTAGTCAAGCGAAGTTTAGGGCTGCGCAGAAAAGAGAGAAATTGACAGACCCAGCGGTGAAGAGGACGAAGGAGTTGCGAGCCGACCAAAGAACCTGAGTGATGAGGGGGGCCGTGTGGGTGCCCAAGAGGCTGAGACAAGGTGCGCCGATGTGGGGATCGATGCAAACGACGTGGCGATCGTAGCGCTTCCATAATGACACCGCAATGAGATTGTGCTCTCTTGCGCACGGCGACAGCGCCGCCCAAGTCATCGGCTCCGGTGTCGCGATTATATCCACGCACTAACACAAACATGCATCAGGAAGGTGATACGGAGTGAATTTGGCCGCCAATAGACTTTTAGAATTCAAAGTAGCCAAACAATGCCAACCTATGAAGTTATCCATCCTGCGCACTAGAAGAGCGTATAGCAATAAACCTTATCTCGTCCGTCGTCCAAGCTGATGACTGAAGTCGACCACAATGCCAATTTAGTCAGGTTTAAGAGCCGATCTCATGCCTTGAAGCAAGAATTTGTGATGCATACACAAGAATGCATTCAATGGCTTTGAAGACAGCAGTGTCGAGACTAACGCCAGTAGAGCATTGTCAACCCGCTTTGAAAAGTGTAGTGTAGCAGTATGAGGAGCGCCATTTAACGATTCAATTTGGTCGGATTCAAACATCTGCTGACATTTAGGTACCTTCCAATAATTTAATCTGAGAATCAAAATGAGTAAAGTATGGATGGACACATTCGATTCTTTAAACTTCCATAGGGAAATTTTCCCCCCACCTAAATATGCGTAAATGTTCACAAGTTCGGTCACGTAATCGCCCAATCTGACTCAGACGTGAAAGCAAGCTCACCTCAACCCTGTTGGTGTCCCAAATCTTGAGTGTTTTATCAACGGAGACACTAAAGAAACAGCCTGTGTCCACATTATTCCACTGGAGACACAGAGACTGACTCAACCTACAATCGTCAGCGCTAGAGGGATTGCATTGTGTAGAGAGGAGGGTTGACGGCACGGAAGTAAGGTGAGCGAGGTGGGGAAACACCAATGTGGAACTGTCGTTGCTAGTTTTGGCAGGGGTCTGTGTGTCGTAGAGTAGCAGACTGCCATCGTGGTTGGCCGAAAGAAGGCTGTTGAAAGGTGAGAAAAGTCTGTTATGAGAATCATTTCACCTACATTTCACTAAGTCAAAGGCGATAGTAAAACCCACTAACTTTTGCTGACACTTTAAAAGCGTGATTGCTAAATTTCGCTAACTTTAAAACATGCATCTGGATCATCTTGAAATTTGGTAATAGGGAGATTCAATGGTATAACGGATGCCGCTCAATTCAACCCGATAAATAACGTACTAGCGAGATTCGACTGGGTCTAACGCGATATCTGTCGTTGGTCCACGACAACTCTCATCGAACTTGGTTGAGTAGTCGACATCGAAACGACTGAGATCGAGAAGATTCTCCAAGCACTCTCGATAGGCCAGTGAACGCGACTTGAGACCGTACTCGAAATCCAACTGCGATGAGCAAATAAACTTAGCCTCTTTATTGCTTTTTTGTGGTGAAAAACAACAAGCCATTTGAATCGAAAGTGTTTAATGCCAAAAGAAGAAACCAAGAGGTAAAGTACAAAACGTGGAAGGCAAAAGAAAGTGCAAGGTAATGTAAAATATCACTTCGAAGAAGCGTTTCCACCACGGGAGGTTTCACAGATAGCGTCAACGATCTAAAAGTGAAAAAAAGGAGCTGTACCAGGTGGTACCGAAAAACTACCCAAAGACAAGAGTGGAGGCTTACGCTGTCGTCCATCAATTGTGGCTCGACGCAGCGCTGCATGACACTGTACATGACGTCGTCAAGCACATTCTGCACCTGTCTAAAAGTCCATAAAAAAATCATTCTAACCCTTACTTCAAAAAATCGTACTCAAATGTGAAGTTTTGAGAAAGGAGTATTCGGCAATTTACTTATCGTCATTGACAAATCGCCAGAGGTGAATGTGCAAGTAGTGACAGTCAACTTGCATCTGCTGAAGGCCAAACTTCCCAAATGTTCGAGTTCGTGCGCACTCGCTGAAGGCCTGATAATTCAACAATTAGAGGCCAACGGATATCAAGCGGTGGAAACACGAGGAGTTGTTTGCCATAGGAAAGAGGTCTCGTAAATTGACATGGGATACATTCAGGCAAAAAACTAGTCACAAAATTCAAATATTGGAGAATGAGTTCCAATTTCCAACCTAAATGCGAGGTCGCATAAAAGTGAAAGCTGATGGAACCGTCTTTTATATCTAATTGAAACAACAGCAAAAGCTTTTCAGTGGGACAGCTTACTTTAAGGCCAATCTTAACCACTCCAAAGAGGATGGACTCGCGTGTCGGTTTGACGGGGGCAAACACATTCACGCGTTGATGAAAGAGACGACGAAGTTGACTAGCCAACGCCGGGTCATACTCCGGCGAGGTGACAGCACCATGTTGCTGTGAAGAGCCCATGGCACCAACAGTAGTAGTGGAAAGCGCTACCAGACCTCCTACGGTCTGTCCACGAAGATGCGACATCGAGGAGCGCCAGGAGTACCGACCATCAACTGACCCTCGTCCACCCTCCTTTCCACCCCGACAACGTCCGGCCGTCGAAGGTGGAAGCAATTGACTCACCTTTTATCCATAAAATCTTATTTTCAGTAGCATAAATGAAAAAAAAGGGGCGGAAAGAAACGCGCACCTGAAAGTCGATATTATCGAGGTCTTCGAGTATGCGTCTAATCACGGAGCGGACAGTGCGGGGTTCGAGACATCGCAGCCAATCACGGGCCTCGACAGACTTACGCATCATGTGGGCCAACTGGGCACCCTCGAACTTGGCGAAGGTGGTGAGAAGACGCGTAGCAGTTGCGCGAAACTCCTCCGCCAGTGGACCTGGCGAAGTCGGAGGTTGTTGCCGCGTAGCCAGTATATGTTGAATGGCCTGCTGATGGGACTGAACTGAGGCCGAGGCTATAATGAAACAGTGGAGGGGAGAGTGGATTAAGAGTAAAGTGCCAATGGTCGAAATGCAATTTTCATTAAACTCAACGGTACTTATGGTAATCTTGCGAAATTGTGTGCACTTCATAAAAATGTGGAGACTATACTATACAATAAACAACTATACTTCATGCCATTCAAGGAATTTGAGTCGTCAAAATGCGCAAATCAGAAACATTCCTCCATGACGCTTTCAAGGCTAAACAGATGACCGGAAAGTGCGGATTGTGGTACAGACGTGAGGACAAAGTTCACAATACTGGCTTACATTTTGGGAGACCAATGAGAAGAAAGTCATCGGCCATACTTAATAAATGGCCGATGGTTCCGGAATTAGCCCAGTCGAGGCACAATTTTCCCATCAGTAAGATTATGCTTCCAGGAATGCTGGAGGGCGTGTACTGTACAAAAGGTATCATGAAATATCAACGCCACGAGGTGCAAATATTGTAATTCAAGAATGGAAAAAGATCTAATCGACTTATGTACTAAATGACCAATCAAACCTTTGAAAGCTCCTCGCAGAAATGGATGAGGAAACGAAGGTAGGCGGCAACAATACCTTCTCGGATGTAGTCCAAACAGAAGGTGGCACGGAAAAGTTGAAGATGAGAAAAGGTATTATCACCTGATAAGAAGGGCTGCGAAAGGAAAAGTTCAGTGTAGTAAAAATGAACAGAAGAGTACAGAGGTTGTCGAAGCAATAACGCAGATCTACCTCCAAGGTCTTGAGACAATCACGAAGGTTGGTTGCCAAAATTCGGCTCATTTCATTGTAGATCTGAGTAAGAGTCTTCTTATCGCCCTCATTTTCACTACAATTAAATTTCGAAGAGACCGTGAACCAAATGTCTGAAAATTTGATTTATTAATGTGTAACAAAAGTTCACAAAGGCCAAGATGAGGGGTGATGGAAGAAACTTACCAATTATTCCTTTCGCAGCGATAACAGAAAACCCTTGCCTACTTCAGAATAACAATTTCAGAAGGATATTAAGCTGTTAACCTTACATGAGGGAGAGCACATCATCCAGCTGATAGACCTCATCTAAGCTGTCCCAGGAAAAATTAACTCAACCACATTAAGTGGTGGACAGAACTCTAAACAGCAAGATAAATAAAAACTCTGGGGAGAGACTGATAACCTTATTGGAAATTTTGAGCAAGGAATAAAGTAATAAACTTAACAATGAAGAGATTACTAAAGATAACGCCAATTTTACGCACCGATTGGATTTGAATTTGACTTTTCACGTGTCTACGCACCATAAACATCGCTGCAATTCATGTTGACTAAAACGCAGACTCCCAAAATTCAACACACAGTCCTCATTACCACCCCTTTCAAATGCAATTACAAGCCTACTGTAATGAGAGTTCTCAAACAAACCTGTTTGTTTGCTTCGAACAGACGTTAGTGACGAGATACTGCCTGATGTCAGTCAGGCAATCTGCAGTCTGTGTCTTAAGACAGGCAAACTGTTTCTCACGGCAGCATCTCGCGGCCACAGCCAGCACCATGTTGAGGGAGGCCTCATCAAGACTTCGCTTGAAATTGCTAGCTGCTAGGGAGGAAGACTCGTTCGGTGGAACGACAACTTCTAGGACGCTGCGACCGAAATCTACCAGCCGAGCGAATAGGCGCTCCAAAGCTCTCACCAGCAGACCTATTTCGGTTGACTGAACCTTAACAAGCCAATCATGGATAAATATCCCAGGATGATCTCAATATTTGCTATTACAACTATGAATGTTACTCAGTGCTAGTACATTCACCAATCTCTACCAATATAAAACCCATCTACTCTCAAATTTATGGGGGAAATTAAGGTTAAAACCTTCAAGGAGCGCAAATGCAAGAATGCATCAATAAGCAAATAAAGCAAGTCAAGCAGAGAGCACATAGCTAAACATCAAACCTACCTCACTTTGCAACTTCTTGTCAATCAAGGCAAGGAACGTCCGAGTCACCCTTTGCAAAAACTCGAAGAGGCAAGTCTCAAGGGTATCCTTGAACTCACTGTCCCTAGAGAGGAAAGGAAAGGAAATAAGACTGTAGCATCACTCCTAAAGATCCTTATTTTAGGGAGCGAACCTAGCTTTGCCAGACTAAACACGGTGAGAGTGAAACACCAAGTTAGATTACCAAACAATTTGAGGAAGGAACTGTACTTATTATGCCACTGACTGAGCGGACTAACAAACCTACTAACATCGGTCTTGTTCAGCAAAATGTGATAATGCTTCAAAAGGAGTAGGAATAAAAAGGGGGAAAAGAACCAAAAGCACCTACCACTATTACTATGCAAATTTTATGAATGACCGTGTACTCAATTATGTACGCACGTAAATTCAACTAACCTCGATGACAGAGCTGCACTACTAAGAAAGCGACTGGAGAATGCAAAGACATATGGCAGCGTTCCCTCAGAAATGGCATCCGCCATTGCATTTGCGAAATTCAAAAGGTCCTACAGGGAGGAAGTGGTTCGAACTCGAATCAGCTCATTTGCACTGAATATGAGAAATTGTGGGGAAAAATTGTTGGACCAGTTTATATACATCTCAGAGAGACCAGACATTCATTTCCAAATTTCGGTTGTTTGTACTGAGAACAGGGCAATAATTATAAATCCCATGATTAAAAAAGGCACATGCGACCACCTTACAGGCACGGATGACTCCACACTTTCCAAATCATGAGAGGAGACCAACTTCTCAAACAGCGAGTCGATGTGCTGCGAAGCTCTACAGCAAGGGAGACATCAACGACAATTATCGACCACTTACATCTGAATAAACTTTTTCGATAGTTCCGACACAGGTTTTCCAAGTTGTACCAAAACCTCAATTGATGTGGATAAGGTCTGTGAATCCTCCTAAATGAAAGAAAAGCTATGCGAGAGAAGGAGCTCGTCACAAGTCTAAGGGAGTCGAATATCAACCGACCATGTCCATCTCCATATCAAAAAAATTGCAAGATACCAATTCAGCCACACAACTCTGGCGAAACAAGAATACCTATGGTATTAAATTGTAGAAAAAGGCTGTGGTTTTGTGCACTGACTCGTAACTAAAAAGCGCATACAAGCAAAGTGTGCTTCACACTTGTAAATGTGAAATGAAAAAAGAGTGGTGTAACGGATCTCAAACACGAAATTAGAACCAAAGTACCGCCGAAAGAAGACGAGCTTCCACTTCTTCGACAAGCTCACCGATTAACTCGGTGCATTCTTTGTCAATTCCTTGAAAGGATGGAATGTTACGATGCTTCTCGAAAAATCCACTTGCTTTGGTGTAAGCGTCGACTGCTTTGGCCCACTCCTCCTTTTTCATGAACTCTCTAATCTTCGACGGCAACGTAGACAGGTATCCAAGCTAAAGACGGATATAGCAACTTCAAGTAAACATTATTGCCAACCCTTCGAAGGCTGTCAGCAGTTGTCACCAATTTTCTGATGGCTGATTTGGACTCGCGAATTTCATGATCAATTTCATTAGAATAGAGTTGAATTTCCACCATACTTTCAGTAAGAGAGTTCATTTCATCCTCAATGAATTTAAAATCTGACTTCATCTGACCAAGAGGAACTTGCTCAAGAAAATCAAACAATACCTACCATTTTGATTGTATGTGTGGCGTTTATGAACTTATTGTAATTGTCATATACGAGAGTTTGCATTTCGGCGTCAAGTGAGCGAATTTGTTCACAAATCTCTGTCTCCTTGGCCAGCAAATCATTCAAGTCGCAATTTTGGAGAAGATCATTTAAATATTCCTTCGGATCAAAGCCGACAGAATCAATATCCTTTGGGTCCAGAATAATTTTAGACACATCATCAGGCTTTGATCTTGGGCCATAGAACTCCAACAAACGCTTCTTTCGCTGCAATCGATCTTCTGCGTTTGTCTGCATCTGAAACAACAAGATTCCAGCAGCCTTATCCAGTTAAATGAATATAACGACTTCGTATCTAAAGCAACATGTCCTTCTTAAGAAGAAATAGGAACAGATTGCGTAATAAGGCCAACATGGACGTCAAAAAAATCAAGGAAATTCCCATTATACAAAAATAAAGACGTAAGGTTAGCACTTCAAATACTTGCAAAACCCTCCAACAACGAGTAGCCCTTATTGGGTAGTAGTTATTGCTGGGGCTAGTAAAGGTAGCACACTTAGTAAAGATATCCGGAATATATAACACCATAATTTTTCTTTATCAGTTTTAATTGTATAAAGCGGTGCTTACATATACGCATGAATTATAGGCACTATTGTTGCTATGCTCTGTATTCACCATATATAGTTAAATTAAATTTTCGCCTTTGTTTTGTGCACTTGCGATGTTTAATCGTATTAAATTTATTGACATCATTTTATGTAGTAATTTGTCTACTAGGTGCAAGTGTATTCATTGGTGCGGAGGTACTGCAAGGCGGAGAAAATGCGCGCTTCTTAAAGGTCGTGTTTGTAAATTGTTAAGGTGAAGTGTGATGGTGGAAGCAGATCCGCTTCTTCTCAATGATTCTGTATGTAAAACTTTTTCCTCGAAGTGTCGGCGTCTGTTTCACTTAGGCCCCATATTTGGATTGGGTCTCGTGATTTTTCTTACTCTTGCTAGCTTATCTGTAATCATATCAAATTTTCTACCGTCTCGGAGGATTTTCGGCTCATTTAACGCAATTTTCTGCGTGCTTTTATCAACCTACATTTTGCAAAGCTATACTTTGGCTGCCTGGCTTGGTCCAGGCTTTGTAAAACTCGGGTGGCAACCGGTTAGTAATTGCACAACGAAGTTTCTGCCTTTACAGCTGCTTTCATAAAACATTTGCTTCCTCTTTTAGAACAATCCCAAAGATAAAGCTTTTCTACAATTTTGTTCAGCATGTGGTGGATTTAAACCTCCCCGTTCTCATCATTGTCACACCTGTGGGAGATGTGTTCTTAAAATGGATCACCATTGCCCTTGGATTAATAGCTGTGTTGGCCATCTAAATCATGGCCACTTTATCCATTTTGTTCTATCAGCACCCATCGGATGTTTGTACTGTTGCATCCTGTGCTCTTATCGTGTATATTTTGTCCTTACGAGGGTACGTTCTTCCTCTCCAGCTTCGGAACCTGAGAATTATTTTTTCATCACAATTGCTTCGCTTATTTTCTCTTTAGTCGTATGCTTTATACCGATTTGGCTATGATTATCGAATACTGTTTAACTTTTACGAAGTCGCTGTTTTGCTCATTGCTTTCGGTCTGGCATTTGGGGTTATCTTGGCTGTTGGAGGACTTGGTTATTGCCAGATAAAAGGAATTCTCCGGAATAGGACTGTGATTGAAGAGTGGATAATGACGAAGGTATGTTTATTCTGCTTTGTATTTTGTGAAATGGGCGGGAATCATCAATGCGCGAAATTCATTTTTAAGGCTTCCGATCGAAGAGATAATGAATCGAATCCTAAGCCGATGGTTTACCCCTATGATTTGGGTTGGAAGCTTAATCTTTTGCAGGTTCGTTTATTGGTCTTGTAAAATTTTTTCCGGTTTGCTCGCACTCTACTACTTTTAATCTACTTTTATTTTTATCCAATATGCTAGGTGTACAGCAAACGCTCTTATGCTCCTCTTTTCGGTTATCTTTAAGGTACTGAGTTGGGGTGGGAACCCGGTTGGTGACGGATATGTGTGGCCTTTGAAGCCAGGATGTGGAACTTACGATCTTACTGTGAGTTCATTTAACCATGCATTGAACTGTACTAATTGGCTATAGTTCGGTTACATGACTCGATAGTGCATTTTTTTATCAACATCTGCATTCAAGTCCTTTCGCTTTTATTCATCCATTTTTTTGGAAAAGCCTTCACTTTGACTCTAAAATCTTTCATGGGTTATAGGTGGGGTTTAATGTTCTTGTTTGTTTATTTTTGGCAGATAGAACAGCTTAAACAGAAAAACCTAAAGAACAAGTCAGCCATCCCCTTCCGAATCGAACGCGCCTACTCTGGTAGCAATCTGCCCACATCGTTTGGGTGCCGCACCTATTGTTGCCCACCATGCAGTGGTGAGAATCGTATGGCCGTTGCCGTCGGAGACACCGTCCTCGTCACTCGAGGGCATAAGTGAGTCCTCCTCTCTCTCCTTCCACCCTTTGGGCAACTCTTCCTTATGGTATCTTACTTACTTCAGAGGATGGTATTATGGCCAACTGGTTTCTTCGACAGAGTCGGGCGATGGGCACACCTCTAAGAGTAAGTCATTCCTCCCTCATCTTTGCCTCCTTGAGTCTGAGCCTTTTGTATCTGCGGTTTTCACAAAATTTTACAGTATTTCGGTATTTCTATCATTTGAAAACGTGGTCGTTTAGTTTAATTCATTATTTTTTTGTTCGAATAACGCCTGCCTAAGTCCTAGTCTCATAAATTGTTCATTCTACTCATATTTGTTAGTACAGCTTAATGTTGGCGAATTTTAGTTCCAGTTAAAGGGTGGTTCCCCAAAGCCTGTGTATCGGTCGTGGCAAACCACAACACAGGAAAACCAAAACAAAGTTGAGGGTTGGTCGAACAACCATTTTGAACCCTGGCCTTTCAAATGACCACTTCTTGTCCATAAAGAGCTTAAATACTTTGCTCTTGTCTTTTTATGCATCTTTACATTTTTGATGAAATAGACTTGTCTGATGGCGAATGCTTTTTTGACTCTGACAAGTTAATGAAGTCGCTTACTTCATTGTATGCGATAGTTGCGAAGGTTCGAAATACTTGGAACCAATTACACTCCCATCATATTGACGTTTTTCACTCAATTATTTGCAATATTCACTTAGGAATCTTACTTTGAAACTCTTAAGACTAAAATCTCTTTACATCCATTAGTCGTGAATTCCGCTAGGACATTTAGCATTTGGGGATGACTCACGGTCTTGATGAGGTTGTGGAGTGTTCGTTTTGAGGTCTCGAAGATGCTGGGTTGGCTGGGAAGCCACAATATGTTCAGAACAATGGATATCGGACTGCCCTCAGACTTCGTGCTTCTGCAGAGTGGACGTGCGCTCGCACTCCATTGGGCATTGGCTCTACTCAGCCACGTGAGTCACAGCCAATCAGAGTGCAAACAAGACACTTGGCGGGTTATTTAAAAAGCGGATCGCCCCCAACATCATCAACTCAGTGTCAATGCTTCTGTCATTCATCATCCTCACCGTTTCGACATTCGCCTTCTGCATTGCAGCCTCCACCTCTGCAAAGTCGGTGCACTATGTGGTGCAGGAGGAGTGTGGGCCCGGGACGTACATCGGGAACCCCATTCGGGATGCCAATATCCAAAATGGAAATAAGCAACCCCTCTTCATCAAGCTGATGTACGGTAAAAAAGAGGATTTTGCATTGAACGAAACTACAGGAGATTTGCGTACCACTCGGCATCTGGATCGAGAAGCTCTGTGTGGTCGTGGCGTGCGACCACAAAGAGAGTTTAATCCATTGCCTTCACAACGATTAGACAACATCAAAACTGCCAAGGACATTAGGTACGCCAATGTGGCCATTTCCATCGCCGCGTCATCACAGAAGTGTCAAGTAGAGTTGAGTATGGTGGTGCACAGTGGAGACAAGCTCTTTGAGACCTGGATCAACGTTCACATTATTGTGCAAGACTTGAATGACAACCGGCCCTACTTTGAAGAAGAGTCCTGGAACCTTACATTGAGTGAACTAACCTCTGTTGGTGCCACGTTCCAACTTCCGCAGGCTGTAGATTTAGATGAAGCAGAACGTTCCGTCTTGCGCTACGGTTTGGTCGACGAGAGCTCGCCCTCCTGTCGAAATCACTTTTCTATCACATGCCAGTCTGAGATAGTCTCCTGTGATCTTCATCTGGTTCTTGAGAAACCTGTAGACTTTGAATTGTGCCAGCACCATCATCTGATCCTTTTTGCAGAGGACTCTGGCTCTACAGAGGCCATTTTGCCTATTCGCGTCAATGTAAAAAATGAAAACGAGTACCAACCTCGTTTCATACAATCCACAACCCAATTAAGCATCCCCCGAGATAGCCAGTTTAGAATTCCAATAACCAAATTTCATGCAGTGGATAAAGACGCAGGGAAGGATGGTGAAATCATTTTCTTAACGAACTCAACCTACTTTGAGGTGACTGATGGGAAGTTAATGCTTACGAAAAGTCTGCTGCACTACCCAGAGAAGAGAATGAAAGTTTTTGTGACTGCCACCGATGCGGGAAATCCACCACTTCAGTCAACCCTAGAGTTGACTATCGAAATAACCGGTGAGGAGACGGAAGCACAACCTGGTAAGATTTTCGTCAAACCGCTTGGAGGGGAAACTATTAGTGGCTCCGATGCACCCATCATGCTTCCCAATTCTGCAGAGAGGGACACACTAGTTGCTTTAGTCTGGACTGAAGGTGGCACCCCTAAAGTTTCATGCTCCTTGCATCCCGTTCTTTCTCACTTTTCCCTTGAAAATGCCGGTCTCCTTATGGGCAAACCCACGTTTACCCTGAAAGTTAGCAGGCCATACAACTTTTCACAAAAATTCGACATCATGCGAAACCGTGTTGAGGCCCAGGATGTTCGTGTCATTTGTGGTAGCAGTCAATTAAGTCTTCGTGTCCGTTTAGCACCTCCACCGGGACAACAATTTCGATTTGCCCAGAAGGAGATTCACTTGTCTATTGAAGAATCCTCTAGTCCAATTATCGGTTTCTATACTCTCAAACCCCTGAATGGAGTCGGTGAGGTACATTTTGGGAAGGATCGCAACTCCCTTGAATGCGCACGGGTACACGTGAACTCGAAAACAGGAGTCTTATCAATTCCCCACGGGATTGATCGCGAAGTCACGCCGGAATTGCGTTGTCGTTTCTCCGCCTTCGATAGTGACCAACCTCCGAATCGGATTCGAGTTGATATAGTGATAGTCGTGAAGGATATCAACGACTGCGCACCATCCTTATCCCGCTTGCACTACTCTTTACCGGAATATGATGGCTTAGTTGAAACTGCTGGCCTTCCTGCTTGGGTGTCACTTCTCAAACTTGATGCTCTTGATCCTGATGCAGGATTGAATGGATCTGTTCATTTTGAGCTGAGAAGTGTGAAAACCCTCGGCAACGGCTCTAACAACGATCGTATTCCCGAATTTCGTTTATCCACCGAGTCTGGTGAAGTTTCTATTAAAGGGAAAGATTATCCCCTTTTGGATAGGGAGGAAATCTCAGAAATAATGCTATTTGTATACCTTTATGATTTGGGCAGTCCCTTCCGACTCTCGGCTACATATGAGGTCAAGCTTACTTTGGAGGACGTTAACGACAACACTCCGATGTTCTTTGATGTTGAGGGCGAGGCGCTCCTTCGAAACATGCCCTGGTATCGCTCAACAGATCCTCCACCTGGATTTTGGACTCAAATTCGCATCTACGATCCCGATCTGGGAGAAAATGGAACTACCTCGCTGTCGGTACTTGAAAAACCACCTGAGGACTCCACAGATCCCACTTTACGTCCACATCAAGTGACCCTCTTCAAGGATGGCCGCTTATGGGTAGCAGAGGAGTTGACAAAGGGCATAGCTTTTCAAGTGGTCTATCTCCGTGCGGTTGACAAAGGCTCCCACCGCCAGCTTCACAGCGAGGCCAAACTTGTAGTTGATCCCGAGAGTGATCAGCATGGTCGTAACCAGTTAAAACGTCCAATGTTTGTGCATAGCAACAGCTACAGTGCAGGACGTTTCATGCAAAAGTTGGTGCGTCTCAAAAGCACTTCCCCGTCCTCCCTTGATGCTATGACCAAGGCTCACATCATCCTCCTCATTGTCGGTGTCAGTCTGATCTGTTGCATTCTGGCGAGCACCTGCGTTGCTTGTGTGGTCCTACGAAAGTGAAAAACTTTGGCCCCTCGCCCTCGCCCTCGTTCAATCTGCCTCTCTACACCATTGGTACCTGTATTTTTCCACGTGTATATTGTATTTTATGGCCAAATTTATTTCGTGTTTGGAGATATGCAGTTAGATTTTCCCAGCATCATGATCCAACTTGCTTGATGTAGGAGGTCAGCGGTGTCTCAGGCTGGACTGTAAGAAGTTTTTTGCATTCTTGAATATTGTGGAAAAAAAAATGCTCAGCGTAGAAGTCTAGCCTTCTATCCACGATCTTCGAATGGATGAGGAGAAGATAAAATTTGATTTGTGGTTACTGTTAAAAGTTTTATGGATGCCAAGTAGAGCGATGAATTGAGAAGATGATTAGGCCTACACTTAACATTGATCATTGTTGTATATCTCGTACGCTCTGTCATACTTCAAAGTGGTTATGTGCGTTCAGAAGCTGCCTATCGAGGAAGGATGGTTTCAGTTTTGTGCGTGGGTGTGGTGTTGGATGCTGAGGAAAGCATTTGAGTCATTATTTGTAGTGAGTCACCTCCACGTGAACGTTTCGACCTCAACGGACCAGCCAAGAGTCCACTTCCGTTGTAGCCCCAAAGGAGGGATGACAATTTGCTAACCTGTGCTGGACTTGTATTATCCTCATCCAGTTTAATGTGCAGGACAAACTGGTTCAGTGCTGACGATGAGAGGAACTTCATTGTTTCCAGCGTTCCGTCTGTTCGGTGCGAAGTTTCTTGGCTGGGCGTAGGGAAGGGGATGGGGAAATCTTTTTACACTTATTTAACAACTGCTTGGGCATGGCGAAGCTCACTTTCCTGCTGTATTGACTAATGCACAGGGACTTGTTTGAAGTTAACCTTAGGTTCAAAGGGATTAGATTTGTCTTCACACCCAGGAAATTCATTAGCAGTTCACCTTAAAGGAAACAAACGTGGCTTAATTATGCAGACGAGTCGTTGTTTAAACAATTTCTTAAAGTGTATAAAGCTTGTATCCTAAAAGGGGTGCCCACTTTGGGAGTCCTGCCGAGCACGTTTCCCTCGTTTTGAGGATTTTTGCAAAACTAGGGGCTCTTCATGAGGAGGTGTGTCAATTAAAATGTTGTTGGAAAGGTTAGGCATAAACAGTGTGACGAAATTTGTCTGCAGATCACGCATTAGATGGTTGCCCCGTCCACTCTCTCTCTGCTTCATCTTCTCAGAGTGCACTTTTGATTGGATTGGCGTATTTAATGCTGAAAAAAAAAGCTGCTGACAAAAAAGACGAGTGTCGAGTGGTAATAAGGGGTCTAAATTAGTTAATATGCCATTGGCTCCAAAGCCTTAAGGGTTCATAATCGGGTTGTCATCTTAGCCCTGACAACGTTAGTGACTGTCCGTCCCATCAAATTGACATGAGCACTGGGTTAGGTTAACAGCTACCCTCAGACTTGACAACGTCAAATGCTGACTTTGTAACGGCAAGAAACACTCTCGCCTCAATGAATCATCAGCAGACTACTTCCCTCAGAGGCATCTGTTGGATGGTAACTCGACAGGGAGGTTCCACCCACGTATGCAATGGGACGATCAGGACAGGCGGAAAAAGTGGTGTGAGAGAAAGCACTGCCTGCCACCACAGAGGTTGGGGCACTGGGTCTGAGCCCCATTCAGTGACCGCAGTAGGGCATATGCGCAGTTGAAACGAGTTAGACGATTTCAGGGGTCATAAAACAGCCACTTTTATCGCTACCATTGTTTTATCTGCTCAACTGCGCCACTCAGAAATGGAAGTTGAGATACCACTTTGCGTTTAATTGATAGAATGCAATTTTTTAAAGTTTATTCACTTTCAGAAATAAGAGGGAGGTATAGGAACAGAGTAAAATTAATTTAGTACAAACGCCGAGAACTGAGAAGCAAAAGGTGATGGACAGGTTTAGCGTGCCAACAATTGCGATGCCTCCTAATAATTGGGACTACACATTGCAGGGAGAGTAGCCATACGGAAATGGATCCAAGTGGGAATGCTGCTTTCGAAGCTAATGCACAAAACAAGACAAACGGTCCACTCCTCTTTGCTGGTGCGTACTAGATTGGCCAAGCTCAAAAGTCGATGGCTTTCATCAAAGTACAACAACGCACTGAATAAGGGGAAGATTGGGATTCAGTTATGCTGGATTACAAGAAAATACGAGTAACCTGAGCTCTAAAGATGACGCCTGGCCGAGTCCTCTGCTCTAGCACTACTGCAGCTACCGGAAGGTGGGGCTTACATTTCTCCAACTTTGGATTGACTAGAGAAAAAGAGGGTATCCTTTTTCAGCACCTCCAATCCGTTCATTTTCCTTTGCCAGGAATGAAGTTCAACTATTTCGAAGGGCACTGAGATCGTTGAAGCTTGCCAGTTATCCCAGTCGCCACTTGCAGTCCCATTTGCCATGAATGAGAGTTCTTAATTATAAAGTTTTTGACTTAATATTTGATTGTCAGTGACGCTACGTATCACAAACTTTTTACACCTGACAAGACATATTAAAATGAGACGTGGTTTCCTTCCACCTTAAGCATCGATTGTAGCCATGGCAACAAATAATGGCATAAGGGGGAATGAGCAATGGGAGTGCTTGAACCCTGATTTCACACAAAAAGCATTTCATGCCTTTTCAGGGAACAGGAAGTGATGGGGCGGCAATTTGCTTAACTTCTGCATCATTACAACTGCCTCAGGTGTTCCCACAAGCCTACAAAAAAAAAGAAAAAAAGAACAAAACTATATTAGGGATTGACGCTCCGGAAAAACCTCACCCAATATTATTCACTTCATTAACGAATTCTGCTTGATGTTACAGGAGTGACTCAAATGTTCGAAATCATGCATACATTAGTCACCGGTGGAGGTTATCACACCATTTGTGATAGCTGAATGCACTAAATTTTTCCCTTTTGCATTATAAAATACAACCTTCGAGGTGTAAGTTATCAGATGATCCGAATACCAGCTCAGTTGATTCATTCGATGCAGAATCTATGGTTGGTTAGGAGACTATGTGAGAGGCAGTTTTGACTCTGGCTTTAAGCAAGGTATGCTACTTATTTAACTGACAAAATTATTTCAGTAGCTAGTTCAATTAATCAAAGCCCCAATTGTACAAAATCTTTCGAGGCTGAAATAACATCTGTCCTCGACAAACGTACCAAGGGAGTTTAACTGTCATATTGCAACCGTTTTTTGTAAATTTGATCACAAATAGTCTTGATTTCATCAGGCGAATGGGCGAGGCCAATCATGACCTTAAAAGGGGAACTAAAGGTTGAATACTAGCCCTCAGCTCATTAACTAATTAACTCAGCCTATTATGCAGAGGCCAGACCTATTGTCACACCCAAGGCATCACTTCTCCTCTTCATCCACGTCGTAGCATAGTAGAGCCGTAGACGTCAACTTGCCATCATTAATAATTTGAATAATAAACAGTGCCCTGCTTTTAGCGGTATGTAACCTACGTTGAAATAGTGAAAAGAGAAGTCAGTTACCAGTCAACGCTAACTCACTACTATGGGTTTAAAAACTTGCTATATTTACAGGTAGGCCGTCAAAGGAAATGGGGATTGTGATTTTTAAATGATGCCCTTACATTGAATGAGGAGCTGATCTAATAAAACCAATTATACTTCCTTGCTTCTTTTGCCTTTCACACAAGCTGCCTTGTGAGATAGGTGATTGCCAATTTTGTTGTCTTTTGTTGATTGCTAATGTCCCTAATAAATACAGGCATCGCCTTGCGACTCAGTCAGGTGTAGACCCTAAAAGCTCATTTCCCTCGCTCCTTGGACAATGCTTAATCACCAAAGTAGTCCACTCTTAGCGCTAGAAATGCGATGCTATTAATGTTACTTGCCCTTACCCTCCTGCCAACGGGAGGTGAAGTCCAACTAAAATCTGTCAGCTTTGAAAGGTTTTTCAACTTTTAATCCGCCATTACTGCAAGGTAGAGTTTTGCCATTATAGATTACCTCCACGATGGTTACATCTCACTGCCAATAACCGGAAACTATTTAAAGTTATAATCTTTATTTCTTAAAATTAAAGTGATTGTTGCCTCCGACTCAGGATCAACTTTTTTGGTTTTTTCAGGAGAGAATTTTCTCCAAAATTTTATCACTTGGCATTACAAAGATTTGCAGGATGGGATGGGAATGGGAGGGTAGAGAGGGTATGTTTAGCGTAGTCTTATCGGGTCGTCTACACGCCTCTCCAGTGCTGCATACGAATTGAATATCCACCTCTCACCTACTAAGGACAGCCTGCGCGCACAATATGCATTATCTTTAATACACTATAGAAAGCAGAAAGCCTCTATGATTCGCACAAATACATGACTTTTAAAGGTTGGTACCTCTCGGTGAGGATATTTGCATTCTCAAGCGCTCTAAGCCAGCAACAACATTGCGTTCAAAGATCTTTTGAAAAACAGATTTGTTTGGATTACAAGCGAATTCTGCGAGAATCTTAACGGTTAAAATTTTGATATCAGCGCATGTATGCATTGATTTGAGAACCTTTCACAAGAACTAGGGTCAACGAATTCCACCTGGTGGTCAAATCCCGAACTTTGCATCACTCGCTTATATCGACGTCTATTTCACTCAGTCGCCTTTTTTGCCTTCAAAGCTAGGAATTAGCAGTGCTGATTTAATCACAAGACGTCAGTTACCACTCCTCCATTAAAGTAATTCTCTAGGTAAGCAAAAAAAGGTTTGTGACGGTGATTTCCTTTAGTCTTAAGAGGCCGTAGTAACCATAGCAACAAATAATGATGTACAATTTGACGAGCGCCTTGAACACCTAACCCCTAATTTCGCGACAACACTCCACATTCCATGCATCGAGGCGGTCTTTATCCGGCAATTTTACCAATTTACCCCTTAGGCGTGTGGAGAATTTTTGTGAAGTTGGCAAGGTAAAATATGCCCGATTAATTTTAGTTTTGGACTGCAAAGCTTGCAACATTTAATCTACTCCCCTCAGCATCAATCTATCTTAAGGAGTCTGACTGAAGTTGTGTTTGGGTCGATTACTCAGGATTAGGCCTCTTCTCCGTTCTCTGTTACTTTGTAAATCTATCTCGAATCTCACCTCCTGAAAACCATTTTTCCGTTTGTAGCAAATATCGAATTGTCTAATGCCTGTATGGAAAACTTTAAAAAAAGCTCGGCATTATTGTGTTTGCTCCCTGTAGATTATTCAGTTTGTGCAGAACATAAACGGTGTTATCATGAAATCGCCATCTCGGTAGTCAAAATCTACTATCGAGGGGTGCCAAATGAAGCTTTGGCTGCCGTCAATCAAAATCAGAGTTTGGTATTGACGAGGCATTCCGCAGCGAGGTCATAAGTCTCTTGCAGTTTGGTGGGGGGAAAGCCATTCAGGCTCCTCGGAGGGTACAGCAAATGAGTCGGTGCATTCAGAAGTGTGAGAACTTAAATAAAATTACACTCTCATGATTTGCTCGCAAAGGACATTAATTCCCTGTTGCTTACGTCGGTCTAATGGACACTGGCGCCAGGCAAATTTACAACTGTACTTGACAAATGCCCGTGAACACGTTTTAAATGACTTTTTAAGCCAGAAAATGTGGCTTTTACATTCAACTTCAGTTAGTTAAAATTTACCTGTCTTCGTGACCAATTTTAAATATTCTTCACCTGCATACAGTTGAGTCTGAGGCTGTTTTCCCCAATCAGGTGTGAAATCATACACTCTTCTGCATCATTTTTTAACCTTTCTTTTATCAATCCCCACTTAAAATGATTTCTGCTAGGCGGCAATGGTAACTGGAAGTACATGTGCATTTAAAGGAACACTGCAAGTTGTATTTTCGGCCTATAAATCCGAAGGACGTGCAATTTTTAGGTAAAGTAGGTGGTTGACCACATTACGCAAAAGTCCAGGCTTTAGGCTCGAAGAGTAATTGGACAATAAAAAGCGACCTCATTCTATGTAGCTAAGGGCAAATTTTGTCTCCATCCAATGAAAAAAAACGCCAACTTTTACTTCATTCTCATTGTAAACATCAAAATTGCGCCTCTGTGTATGCACACAACCTGCCGACTGCAGAACAAAAGGCGAAACATCCTGCACGAAAGATGTGCATGTGTGATGATGTGTCCGTGTGTCCGTAAGTTAACACGGCGCGTTAATGATGAATAATTTAGGCGGAGCTGGCACTGGTCCGCCTTGCCCGAACTTTGCGTGTCGTGGACACGGGACTGCACCTCCACATTCTTCGCCCATGTCACTGGTGGACTCGCGAGTTCTAGCATGTGCACATCAATCGACGACGAAGAGTAGCGTCAATGTAAATAATTTTACTCATAAAAGAGAAGTTTAAGTTAATTGAGGAATAGCACTTTTTGCTTTTTGTTAAGAGGTGGAGGAGAGACGGTTTCAGGCGTTATAAGACAGAACTATGGCTTTTAAAGTATTGAGAAGGAAATCGGTGACTGCGGAAATAAGTTAACAAAACTTCCACTATCCTCTCAGCCGTCTTCTCACTATTTGTCCTGGATTGATGCGCATGAGAAGAGATGTTGAAGGAGTTCTCACTTTTCGCACAACGGCACCGAATTCCGGAACCAACGAACGGGCATCATTGTGGTGCGTATTTCCGTCCCTTTAGCCCAAGGCGCAGAGCTTCATCGCTGAGGCCATAAAAAAATCATCACATTTCCAATGTTTCAGAGATGGAGTCCTCAACGCATTGACCACCCGTTTAATCAGCGACTGTAGTCTCTCAAATGGCAGTAAGCAAGGATGATGTTTTTGGAACAACAAACAAATTCATGCATTCACTAAGCCCAAAACAGCCTCCTTAGTTCTTTTTACACAGGCCGAACTTTCCTCATATTTTTGCATTTCGTCATTTGTGTTGGAGTTTTGCTTGTTAAATGTCAGACTAGGTGAATTGCATTTCGGGTTGTCACACGACAGTTGCCCCGGTAATGGTTTTGTCGATTTAAATGACAAGACATGTGTGCATTCGAATGGTTAAAGGGGTTTACATTTTCTAGCTTTCAGTACAGTTTCATCCAAACTGGAGTTTCCGAAGTCCTGCACGCTCCATTCAGGCGGATCTTCGTACAGGTTGACTTGTGCTTGCAAAGGAAAGGACAAAAAGGCCTCCACAAAAGAGTTGCAAACGAGGCGATTGAAGAATTTTGATGACGACTGTGACTGTGCGCTTGTGAATTCCAACAGTGGATCTCAGGGATAGTGACTGACTTTTCAACAGTCAAGAGAGGTCAATGCATGCTTAGTCGTTGAGACTTCCTCCAAATCACGACTTCTTGCCTGCCAATGCAAGTTCCTCAAGTCAAGAGGGCCATCATGAAAGGGTGCAGTAGCGAACGCTCTTTCTGGGTTCTCTTGGTCACAATTCTGTTTCCCTACTTCTCAACTTTTCTCAAGCATTGTGCGTGATGAATAAGGAAATTTTTTTGTCCTCATGAAGGCATTTTAGATTGCACTTTAAGAGGCCAATTTCCAATCACTCTGTTTGTGTGAGGAGTCCAATGAAACCCTTCGAACCGGCGTTCAGAAGAAGGCCTAAAGAGTGTTGAGGATTAAGTTTCAGCATTCATTTAGAAATAAATTTAGAAGACTTTCAAAGAGAGCACTGACCGCATTTTTAATAAAGTAGAAATATGGATTTAGGCGTAGAGAGGATTTCGACGGTTAAGGCGTTAATGCAGCCACCAAGTTTTCGTTTTGGCTCGACCTTTCACATGAGTGGTTTGCAAATAGACGGAGTGGCGAGGTAGATTAGATTTCGTAAAATAATAAAGTTAGGAAAAAAAACTTTCCTTTGGTATAAATATTAGTAATTAAGATTGTTTGCCCAAATTTCCGCCCTGCACTTTTTCCATGCTTTTTCTCAATGTGCCTCATAAGGAATGCCTTTCAAAGAAGTTATTTATATTCAACCTAAAATGTTTGTGAAGCTTTTTATTTATTTTGGCATTGTGAACATTGAGGAGACGGTTTCTGCACTTCTGTCAACCCTGCATTCCTGACCTCGAGATTTTCATTTCCACGCACCACACTTTGACATGACCGTGAATGTACAACGTTTTGACAATGGGGTAGAACTGAAGCCCTTGTCGTACCCAATTGGAGGAGGGCACTGCAAGACTGTTTGTGCTATTTGCAGGAAAATGTCACAAAAGGGAAGCACGCGATTCTCCGCCCTGCGTTAGGGTTCAGGTGAATTAAAAAGGAACTCACAGTGGCAGCACTGAAGGGATGGCAATGCAACTGCGCCGAATGGATGCGGGGACTTGGCCTTAAGGCGGTCTTTTAAACCTCGTCTCACATTAACTGTTCAGTTGTAACACAAATGGCATGCACGACCCTCAAAATCAGGGGAAAACGTCAAGAGGAATTCAGTGACATTACTTTCGCCTTTCACTGAAGACGCATGAGAGACTTCCGAAAGGCGAGAGAGGCCGCTGTTGTGCTTTATTTGCTTAACTTTTTTGGCTACTGTTTCGAGGGCATTTGAACCTCAGTCCTCATAAAGTCGGTGATTTGTCTAACAATTGCGCCTTATTAGCAGCCCTCTGGGGCTTGTGTAAATCAGTAATGCGTCCTCTGTCTCCGTGCTGCATTACCTTTCGCCTTCAGGAAGGTCATTTGCCACTGCTTATCGCTCGCAAACTTGGCGCACATTGCGATTTTTTGTGGATAGAAATTCGCCATAATCTCAGTGCTCAAGGCAGTCGATTTGAAAAAAAAATAATCATATTTGTTCGCAAATAGTTGAACACATGGGAGTGAAATGTGTGTGCGTGTGTATGTGGATGCTTGTTGATGAGATTTAACAGCCATGGCCAAACCGCATCCTACAGCCTGTCCTGTCAAACTGAGTGACAGTCTGGGCAGACATGATTGCTTGAACTTCTTGAGAGATTGGCGTTGCAGTCAGGTAAATGACTTTAATTTAAAAATTAACGTAAACCTCTTTAATGATCCGTAAGTCGCTTGACTAGACAGCAATGTTTCAAGGACTGGGTCAAGGTGAGAGAGGTAAAATCCATTTCACGCTTAAAGCCGATCTTGGCACTAACACTAAGGGCTCAATGAAGATGAGAATTAAAATGCAGCAAGATTTCGACGGTACAAAATGCCGTCAATTCTTTCCTCATTACCCAGGGAGAAGTGCAATGACAAGGCCGGTCGTTTCTCCCCTTCTCCTCACCCCCCTTCCCTCTTCTTTCCCCCGTTCCTCTCAGAACCGGTCTTCACGAGTTGCGATGGCCCGAGTACTCCCACCACGGCATTGGTGGAGACGAATCCGCACAATTCGACAGCAGATTGCGGAAGGTTGATGTCCCTTACGCCCCACCTCACCACTTACTAAAAAACTGCGCAGCTACTGGCCGATTAAATCACTTGAAGAATGGAAAACAACAGAAATTATGCTTATGTGAATGAGGGCGGAGATGCAAACGGAGATATACCCTCCACCGATGCAAATGCTCTTGCCTTCACGAACTTCAGTTGCGATTATTTTTAGATACGACAATCTGGTTTTTGAATGGCCCACGTTTATAGTTTGACCTAAAGTTGAAAATATGTTATCTTTTTTCCTCTTTGATGGTTAGCCTTGAGTACCTTCAAATGTCGTAAAATTCAACCCCACAAAGTGCTGATGGACATTCCTCCAAAAGGTTGTGATATCAGCAGTTAGGTTTTTTTTCTTTAACTGACGCAATTTTTGGTCTTGTGGCATTTGAGACCTCCAGACAGTCCACGCATATCATCACCGAAGGACCGCGACTGTGTACAATTGAGACTGTGGATGCTGCTGATGGTGGCAGCAATGAGGCACCTGTTTTTGCTTTAATGGCCAAATGAATGAGACACCATCACCATTCTTCAAAATGTCCTCAAGCGTAGCTTGGAAGTATGCAATCTCTCGAGATCAATTTCAAGTGTCGGCAGTCGAGCCAGCTGCAACCTTCGACATTCCCACCAGCTTACCGCATGGCGCCTTAAACTTAGCATCAAAACAATTTGACTAATAGACAAATAAAGTTATGCAGATTTAGGCTCTACTCTATGCATAAGACGTAATGAGGGTTTTAAAATAGCTTTGTCAAGCCTTTGATGCCTTAACTAGTGGTGGACGTTGCGTTGGAACATGGAATCAGGTGCTGAATGGGGTGACTGTACTGCTAAGGCTTCCTTTTGACGTCGATACAATTATTTCACCAAACTCTACAAGTCCAGGTAACTGTTTATAATTTGGATAAATTAACTTGATTTCACCCTTCAGCAAACAGAATGACTCACAATTCTGTGCGACTGCAATACCGGATTGAATTTGAATTTCGGTTGCACGGAATCGAAAATTTTCGATGAGTGACATGGTTTGTTGGCCGTTCCAGTGGTTTTTCAACCCTACCGCCCACACATTATCCCTTCAGTCGTCTTCTCGAAGGCCATAGAACGTTAAATGTGCATGTGGAAAGAGCGAAATCCCCACGATTGATTGCGAGGTGCACGTAATTGCGTTCGTCACAAATGCTGTAACTAAGCGATGCATTTTGGCCTTGGCGGGGCTTCAGTGGCTTTACATTGAAGCCTTGGGGACAAGCGAAACCAACCATACGACAAAACAGTCTGTACAAGTGTACAGTGAAACGAAAATAACCCGATTTCCCGTGGTGGAGCCATGAAAAGCCGGAATATCCATGGAGCAGACAGAGAGGCTAGACATAGACACCCATTAATAGACGGGGATGTAAAACGGTGCCAGTACCGAGGCGCACTTTGAGTGCTCTTAAGATGCCTTCGCTTCCGGTTTACAAGCTATGGGACTGGTCCTCACTACAAACTCTTTAAAGTTGTAAATTTTTCAACCTCAAATATCATTTCCCTTGATTGCTGTGTCGACTTGACTTGTGCGATGATGCGCTTATCAGTGTGTGATACAAGCCCGACCACAGGTTGTGTGTATCAGCAAAATCGAGGGTTGTTTGTTTGTGCGCACAAAGCCTGTCGGTGGCTCCCCAGTGTCCGCGCGTTAAAGCCCTCTGTCCTGCTGGTGGAGCAACGCCAGATGGCGAGTGGCGATAGTATCTTTACAACCCATAGGAGGAAGGTATTGGTGGGTTTTTGTGACTTTAACTGATTTAACCGCTCTTTTTGGCAGCTCGTGAGCTTTACAACCAAAACTGTCCACCACCACTACCACCGCTTAGCCCCAATTGCTCCACTCACCCTCGCCCGCCCCACACCCGTAGAATCAGCGACAGGACACCACCACCATCTCACCACATTGAATGCGGTTGCGTGGAGATTAGCTTGATCGTTGCTTTTGAGTGTGTGTACCTGCAAAAAAGCCAACAACCACACTTTCACCTGGCGCCATTTTAGTGTAAAAAAGATGACAAATTAATTCGCGCCGCCGAATGCATGGCTCGCCTCTCCGGTCACATATTGGGCAATTAAGTGGCTTTTTTGAATCTCGCTGCAATTGATGCATGCTAAATGAAAAGATGGCAGAAAAGAAGACCACAATTACGAGTCAAAAAGCTTTCTTTTCTTGCAATCACGACGTATCTTTGATTTCTCAAGTCAATCGGATTGTAAGCAAGACATTCACCCACGACCAAACGAGGTGGCACTTGCACCGCACTGGAAGGCATCAATCATTTACAATGACAATTTGTTTTCCTCACGCCTTTGTTTGCATAGTCTTCCCTTTCGCCATCGCAAAGAGCGCACAAAGGCCTGTGGGCGTGGATGCCGTGCGTGACGCTAATTATTACCTTCATCTTGACAATCGTCAAACAAGTTAACACCGTAAGATGTTTCAATGATTGCAATCTGGTAGTGCGGCGTGCGTATGTCTATTTAGGCCCAACTAGATCCATTTTCTGCTGTCAGAAGATAAATTTTCCATTGTGGTTGCAGGAAACCCTTTTAACGTCCTTCTTTCACATTAAAAGAGCGGCTTTCTGTGCAACGAATGCAAGTGGCTTCAGAAAGGCACCTTTACATGCCCTTCTAACCAATCTAACCGTTGCAGTGTTAGAGATTTGAGGAGACGACTCAGTGGCATGACCTTCTGCCCACAGCACTTGTCAGTTGGGATCATAATGAAGAGGGCCTACAGTTCAGAGGGTAGCTAAATCCTCCTTTGGTTGCCTTTTTTACCATCACCTCTCTCCACCACTTATGACCTTCATCAGATACTTTCGACGAGTTGCATTTGATAAAGAGGGATATATATATATATAATTTTTTTATTTCAAATACTGCTCACTCTAGGTATGGAATTTGTGCCATACCGGGCAACTGTGCCACTTGACTGCCTCGATAATCGTCTTGTTGTGGCGTTATCGTCAGCTAAACTTCCACATTTTTCAACACAGATTGGATGCCCCCTGGAATTTTTGTGTTGGCGTTTGACACGGCATTGGAATCGTACGCACTTGACGTCGCGTCTCATTGTCATGACTCATGGCAATTGCAGATTAGTCAGCCATCGCTGAAAATGGTATTTCACGCCACTTTTGTCCGCCCACATCAACGGCATCTTGTCTGCATTTCTGTCCCCTCTTGCATTTAATTGTCACATCTGGTGCGTACTTTTAGCAGCCTAACTGGTTCCATTCGATGGGTATAAATCTGAAGCGCATCACTCTCAAACTGCCGCCCTTTTTTGTCACGGCACTTCTATGGTCAACTGTACGGCCTCTACGGCGTTGGGAAGAGTGTACTTTTGGAGTCTCCACTAGAATGACAATGGGAGCGGACCTAAATGGAGGAGGTGACACCCGACTTGTGGTCCACTGGCGCATCTCTCTGTGCTCGTGAATGCGGCGACTTGCCACTATTCCATTTTAACGAAAATTACGCACGCACACAGAGCCAACACCGGTCATCCTCTTCGGTCCTAGGGGTCCATAATAGCCAGTTAGTGATAATGACACCCTTGAGACATGCGACGTTATCGTAACATTATGAGGAGTTGTATCTATTTTACCACCAACTGGGGTGCTTCAATTTGATTAAAAAAGTCCAACATTTTCAAAGCAAAGGCTTAAAATGAACCCAAATGACACCCGATTGACAGCAAGCATGCTAGTGAAGGTGAACTGCTAAATCAAGATGCGTAGGACGAGGATTGAGTACAGTCAGAACTCTCTTTACAATGATTCACCCAATGTGGGGAAGTCTCAATAGTTCCGCTTGATATGGTGTCGGGAAAGTTTACAAATATTGGTAGTAATTGCGTTTCATGAAACAACGCATTCCATCTGCACTTCAGTTGACGGCTCTGTTGTAATGCAAGTCAATTTACCTTCCCTATCTTACATCGCCTACCTTCGTTTGCATCCCAACTTTTCGTTCCTTTGTCAAGGACATTTCACGAGTGCAGTACTTCTGTCAGGCGAGATTTCCAGACAATTTTTGCAAGGAAATTATGGCGTCGATACTGAAGGTTGCACCGATGTGCCTCGCTTGTTCTGCATGACTCCAAGACTACGTCATTTGTCCAGTGCTTTCATTGAGCAAATTATAGAGGATTTTGTCTTTTTTAAATTTTCATAGATGTCTCAGGGCCAATCCCAGGTGATAACAAAGCCCGACCACCTTGATTCACACCTCATGCAGCGGCTTCCAAGAAAAGTGTTGAAGTCTTCAACGACAATTAACCCAATCTCATTTTGTGCAGGAATGTCATTGGCATCTTATCATTTGTCTACTTTTAGCGTATGAAGGCCTTGACGAAACGAAATCATGCCACCTTCACCTCTACCTCTTTTTTCAGCTAAGCAGAACCCGAGTGGATTAGGACACAATACCACATTTGAAGATGGTGGAAACATCTCCTCTGCTCCGACACAGCTCTCTCGAGGGCCAAAAGTCGGTTTAAGTGAGTTTGTTGGGACGTATAAAGTGTCTTCTGAACCGCAAACAACTTACATAGCTGGTACTGTTGGTGCTTGACTACTTTTTCTCACCACGTTAACAACACTGCAATTGTCAATTCAAAAGAGTCAACTAAGAGGATTACTGGCGGTTTCACTCAAGAAAAATAAGAGCTCTGTAATGCTTTGACTATTTTGGCACTTGTTCTGACTTTAACTGCACCTAGAGCTCCGTTTTACACTCCTGTAGTTTAACGTAGTTGGACGACTGTCTCATTAGCCCTCAAACCCTTCCACACGTCGTCGGTCCTTTCCCTCTTTCAACGTAGAGGACGATTCGAGGCGATCCATAAGTAACAGTACCTTTTGCTATGCACTAGTCCAATAACTTCATGTCGGCGTTTACCTTCAATGCTCCTCAGTACTATGCAGATTACTGGAAATAAAATTCTCTATTTAAATCCCTTTTAATGTGCTTAAGACCATAAAATGGTGAGTTACTTTAAATGGAAATGCATATGCATAACCGACCGCCTCGACGTCGAAACACCTCGACGTGTAATAAATTTAGTAGTGCTCACTACATCTGTTTCTGTTCCCGCAATTCGGATCAGTCACTCCATCATTCAACCTCATCTGCAGTGAAAAGTTGCTTTGAGGGCGTAAAAGGACCACACTCGCCAAACTGACCCCTCGACTTCTGGTTACTTGCTGACGGCAGTACGCCAACGGAAAATATGAGAAGTATGCCTAATACCGCCTTTTGTAAGGTCCTGGTTCCATTCGGTCTCACTAGAGGTGTTGCCGGGAAATTAAGCCAACAGCCACGTTCGCCCCTCCCGAGTTAGCTGTTATTTAGGGTTATGGACGCAGCTCCAGAAGGACGAGTGCCTGCCTAATACGTCAGCAATGATAGCCCTGAGCATTATGCAGCACGACTTAAAGAGGCATCGCTCTATGCATCATTCTCAGAAGCCTTAGCATAGTCGCATTTGCCTTGACCTAAATCGTCCCCTTTTACTAGAAAAAGCTACTATCAGCCTCAAAAGCATATTTTTTATGTTTGGTCATCCTAAATCTATTCCTATTCGCTCAGCTACATTAGATTGGCTATGCGCCATACTCGTGGCATCCTAGTTAATGAGATATCTGTATCCATCTCAGGGGAACTGGTGGATAGCATATCATTTGCTGAGAATGCGGATATGGATGAGGAATGTCTGAAACGCGTGGCCCAGTTACCAAACCGTGGCCGGAAACTGCCGAACCCACAGCAGAAAGGTTGATGATTGCTTTGAGAGTGATGAGACTGTAACTAGACCCAACAAGATACCTTTTGTCCATAAATTACGCGTTAATTTGCCGTTCAATGTAAGGGAGTATAAACCGGTAAAGCATTGCCACCGCCCGATGATTGAAGCTTAGTAAAATCCTCCGATTGGCTTGATTCGCGTATAAACTTGCCTCGATCTTCGAAATTTTCCTTGATTTTAATCTGAACTATGCCACCGCCACTGTCACAGACCACAGACCTTATAGAGTGTCGATTCTCGCTACCAATAAGACGACCGGCTACACTTTACAGTCGAAGCTGGTCCTCACAATCTGCGAATTGCAGTTATTTGTTGATCAAAAGTCGATGAAATTCATTTTTAGCGCGCCAAATTGTCGATGATATAAGACCAAACGTGGTGGCCCAGCCCCTATCCCGGAAGTCTGATTGGCTGCCCTGTTTAAGCCTGCTGCAGATCATTGCACGTCCACACTCGCTCTGGTGTCGAACCCTACTTTCCGCAACGATTTCCTCACTTGATCACCGAAACTTAGTGATGAAACAGTAAAATGCACTGGAGGTTACGCCATACCAAATAACTTTCCTAAGTGCTCAATCAAAGGATTTTAATCCAATTTGATTTAGTGATAAGTCCTTTCAGATTTTAGCTCAGTTTTTGTCGAATGTTGGCCTACATCCGGACCTACTCATAATTTTCCATTTGAAGTTTGATCATCAAGCACAAAATTCTGGTGTTGTACAACAGGACACACCTATTCGCATTCAGAATTTTCAATGCATGGTCAAATCTCATTTTATTAAAGTTCTTTTGAATTTAGATAAATCAGTGGCATTGGGTTGTGAGATTTACTCATTGTGGATCATTGTACCACGAATTCGAGCTTATTCAAGCACCATCACGCAATTTCTATCCCCTCTATGCAGTTTCGCAAACACGCACAAAAGTGGCTTCGTGTTAATGCATTTGATATATTTGATTGTATCTGTTAAGCTGGCCCGTTCGAGATTAATAACAATTGAACAGCCAACCGCCTGTCTGCCAAATACTGCTTTTTCCGTATTTGGATGCTTGAAACCACAAGAATGAGACTTTGGGGGGGAGGGGGGAATATGATGGGGTAAAATACGTTTGTTGCAACTATTTATGCTATTAATATGGCTCCAAAGGAGTGTACAAAGGGCAGATGAAACTGACGAAAAGAACCGCAACAGTACTACTCAAAACAATTGATTTGCTACGTTTTTGGGAGCGAATGTGGTGACTAAAAACCATCGTATAATCCCTAATTTCTTACTGCTCGCTGAGTACATGCGCATCCTGCTCTTGTGTTATACCCTCTCGTGTCCTCAATAGTCTAAGGACCCTGCTTCAATGCTTTGTTTATTAAATCACCAGTTAGTTTGGTATTCGTTTTGATCTTGTGAGCCTGGACCGGCCTTCGAGTGAAGTCATAACTCGACCCTTTCTTCTCCTTCTAGAACGCATTATGTGGTCTAACGTACCATATTCTTATGCCTAGCGGGAGGTCTCTGGGAAGTGTACATGTAAATATTAGGAAAGGGACTTATGCATCAACAATGTCCCAAATGCCTTTAAGAAGAGAAATTAATCTACTTACATATTGTTTTATGAAAGGCTCGACGTAGGTACTAAACAACGTATTAGTTTACTGTGTAAGAAACGAAGACACTTATCGAAGTTAAACTTTATTTATTTAAACTTATTTCCAACTTCTACTGAGCCCACACATGCGAGTGTATACATTTGCACATAGGATCCATATAGATGGTTTACTTAATATATAGCTCTATTAAACATTCTATGCAAAGAAAAAACTGCTTGATGCAGATGTCACATTGTCGGTCAGTAAAACTATTTGGTAAGAAACTCTGTCCTACATTGCTGCATCGCATTTAATTGCCCTTTTACGTAAAATTAAATAAACAGTACATAGTAAAAATTAAATTGAATTTAAAAAGTGAATGTAATTTGCAAAATAAATTTGTGCAGGGGACAAGTATATTTAATTTACGATTAATACTGTGTTTAAATATATCCAACTGACCCAAGTCCATATAACTGGTACGACTGCGCTTGGTGGGCTGTGGTTGTCTTTGTCGGTGCTGTGTTCTTGAGCTCTTATCCAGTAGATCTCGGTACTCATTTAGACATCATTCATAAATGGCGATTTCTGATATCGTGAATATGAACAACGGAAACTCTCATGATATAAAGAGCGAAGAGGAAGATGTGCCTCTGGCCGCTCGTATGAGTTTGAAACGGACATATTCGTCCAGTGATGACGACGACGTCCCACTGGCCACAAAGTGAGCATAAATATTGGCATAGTCTTCTGTGATGTAGAATGAAGGAATCACGGAAAAGGAAACACAAGGAGCCTCTCTCTGATTTTCCGGCAAGTTCCTTTGTGAAAACATATTTTCTTTTTAAGAAGAAGCGCCCGAAGTCGGAACCAATGGCAAACGACATCAAAATTAAACCAGAGAAGAGTCCTTTTAAAAATGATGTTAAATCGAAATCGGCCACAGTTTCACCCAAAAAAAGAATAAAAGAGGAAGAGAGCGAAACTGTTTGGAAGTGGTGGGAGGAAAAAAATAGCAACGGCAAATACAAGTGGCGGTTTTTAGAACATAATGGCCCATTGTTCGCTCCTCCATATGTTCCGCTACCGGACAGTGTCCCTTTTTTCTACGACGGTCAACGCATTAAATTGTCGGAGGCGGCCGAAGAGGTAGCTGGATTTTACGCTAAAATGCTGGACCATGACTATACCAAAATGGAGGTCTTTAACAATAATTTTTTCAAGGATTGGCAAAGGGTTTGTGAAGACTGGACTTTATCATAGCCTCCTAGGTGATGACTCTCGAGGAAAAACAAATCATTAGAAAACTTTCAAGATGCGACTTCACTTACATGGCGGAATACTACAAAAAGAAGGCTGAAGAGCGTAAGAATTTGTCTAAGGAAGAAAAACAGAAGATTAAGGAAGAAAACCAGCGTACTGTGGAGCAGTACGGTTTTTGTATACTTGATGGTCACAAGCAGAGAATTGCAAATTTCCGTATTGAACCACCGGGTTTGTTTCGCGGTCGTGGCAATCATCCAAAAACTGGCACGCTGAAAAAGCGTATACTCCCAGAAGACGTCATAATTAATTGTTCACAAGATGCCAAAGTCCCTTCTCCTCCTTCGGGCCACCGTTGGAAGGAAGTGCGTCATGATAATACCGTTACGTGGCTGGCTTGCTGGGTTGAAAATGTCCAGAATAACTTTAAGTATGTAATGCTTAATGCTTCCTCCCGTCTGAAGGTGAGCGATCCTTTCAACACGAATAGGCTGCCTTCAGGGTGAAAAGGATTGGAAAAAGTACGAAGTCGCCAGAAGGCTTCACAGCTGTGTAGACAAGATTCGCGCTGACTATCGTGCTGATTTTAAGTCCAAAGAGATGCGTGTCCGTCAACGTGCGGTAGCGCTTTACTTCATTGACAAGGTGCGTTTTGTTTTTACCGAATACTGTTTGAGATTAGCGATATATTAGGCAGGCTATACTTGTTAGTCGTAGGCTGATATTAGTTTTTTGTGTATGCGGGCTTGGCTCCATTTTTGACTACACTTTCCATAGCACCGCGCATTGCTTTTATCTCACCAACTTGGTTTCAGCTATTTTAGGTAGGATTAGTAAATTACTGGTCTCGGGGGGTCATTTACTTTTTTTGGAACCTTTGTGTCATCAGTTATGCGGTTTGTGTTTTGACACAGATTCTGAGTTGTCGCATTTTCACACCTGGCTTCGCAGCTGCTGTTAATGAATTAGATCTCACATCAAGGCTGCTTGTCAAAGCTATTACTCATCTACGTCATTTAGGGGTTATTGCTATGTTTCAACAGCAAGAGTATTTTCAGTCCACCTTTTGTGTCAATCTGGTTTACTCACGGAGCGATCGAAACGTAGCGAATTGAAATCTGGGTCTTTATCAAGTGTAGTTGTTGTTTGGGCTTTTTCGATTAACAACTCGAAAGTCGTGATTAGACACCATATCTCGATAAAGGCAGTGCCGACCATCGGGTTTGCTCTACTAAACATCTCCAAAGTCTCATTAGTGGGGATTCCTGTCAAACAATTAGGTTGCGCTAAATTATGAGTACCTACATCAAAGGTACCTTCCTTTTCTCGGTGAAATTATCTGTTATTTAATGATCCTCATGGGTTGTCATTGTACGTGTATTTTTAAGCTGGCTTTGCGTGCCGGAAATGAGAAAGATGAAGATGAGGCAGATACGGTAGGATGCTGTTCTTTGAGATGTGAACATATTAAACTTCACGAAGAGTTGGACGGCAAGCCATATATAGTGGAGTTTGATTTCCCTGGCAAGGACTCGATTCGTTACCAGAATTCTGTCTCCGTGCCGAAGCGTGTTTTTAAGAATCTGAAGATCTTCATCAAGAACAAACAAGGCAGCGATGACCTTTTCGATCGACTAAACACGACTACACTAAACCAATACCTACGAGAATTGATGGACGGTCTCACTGCCAAAGTTTTTCGTACCTACAACGCTAGTCGAACCCTTGAGGAACAGCTAGAGCATCTCACCAATCCTGATGACATACCGGCTGAGAAGGTTCTTGCGTATAATCGTGCCAATCGAGCCGTCGCCGTTCTTTGCAACCATCAGCGTGCCGTGCCTAAGTCCTTCTCCACCTCTATGGAGAACTTGCAGAAAAAGGTAAGTTCAATTCCCTCTAGTCGCAGCCATATTTTTTGAACTCAGAGATGTTAATGGTACTTCCTGTTGCCTTTTAAATAGTTTGTAGTGTCTACTGTACTTGGGTACAAGTGGTCAGCATCCTTTTCTTCCCCATAATGCATCACAACTTAATTTTTTTGTCTATCAGATTGATGCGAAAAAGGAACAAATAGCTGATGTTATGCAGGAGGCCAGGCAAATTAAGGCTGATTATTCACATTCAAAGACTGCAGCAAAGCGGACTCAGTATGAGAAGCTAAAAAAGCGCCTTGGAACCCTGAAGGAACAGTTGCTGAAACTTCAGGTTCAAGCCACGGATAGAGATGAGAATAAGACCATCGCTTTAAGCACAAGCAAACTAAATTATTTGGATCCTCGGATCACGGTCGCATGGTAAGAGGGTGATTGTGCACATCTCTTTCGATTTCCTTTTTTAACATTGACTGTTTTGTTTGTGATAGGCTCCACTAACACTTACACAGAGCGCTTTGTGAAGGTCATCACTTTAGCATGTTTATTCCTGCGCCTCTCGCTGCGCGTGCCTGTGTACGAGCTATTTTCACACTACTTTCTTTCCTAACAGGCCCTTTTTGAGCTTCCAAGACCTATTCACCAACCCTCTCTAAATAAGATCGGTTTTAGCGCAAATCAAGCTGATGTTTCCCCTATCGAGGACACCCAAATTGGCGGTTTGAAAACTATGCTGACATTTTGGCTGCTACAACTGTTTTTTTTTTTTCATTACAGTGTTAGGAGTTTACATCATTCGCCTACTGATTTATTGTTTCGTTTTTTTTCACTTCTTGCTTTTATAAAGACGTGGGTTTGTGCATTGGCAGGTGCAAGCGATACAACATTCCAATTGAAAGGGTCTACAATAGGACGCAGCGAGAAAAGTTCATGTGGGCGATTCAAATGGCCACGGAAGACTACAAGTTTACCGACCTAACCTCAGACAAAGCTACAAACCAGTTGAAGCAAGAGGATGATGAGGATCCTGAAGACGAACCGGGAGATGAAGATGACTTCTGAAGTTCGTCGTCAATTCGCTTCTGCAATCGCCCTCTGCTCCCGTCCAAGTGTGTGCACTAGTTGTAAATAAATATTGTCTTAATTAGTTCACCACTAACAGAACTACTGACTCCATCTCTTTCTCCACACATTGATGCTCTTTCTCTGGAATGCCTCTGTGTGTTGACCCGCACCTGGCCGGTATTCCTTGCCAGTGGTTTGCGTTTTTTTTCGTTTGAATGAAAGCTGGTGATACCAATGGTATTAGCTTCTCCTCGCTAATATCGGCGCATGAGTGTATGTGATTCGTTTTCACTGTGCTCCGTCTATTAATTTTCTCTTTTATTTCACTTACCATTTTAAGTCCTTCGCTCTTCATCTTTGTTGATATGACGGTCAAATCTGTGTTTGTACCATTGTGGCCACCAATGTATGCGTACATTAAATGAAAAAGAAATAATAAATTCCTCTGTGAATGCATGCCGATGTTAAGTCTTTTGTGTGGGCTTGGAGGTTGCAAAAATATGCATTGTGGTCGGCACGGTTACGAAACCGTCCTGAATAGCTTTTGAATGAGGGGACAGAGTTTGCTTTATGCTCAAGTGTTGGTCCACATGGGTCGAGCTGGATGACAAATTACGTCTGCCACTTCTGGAAGCCTGTATTAAAGAAATAGCTGTTTCTGAGTGAGCGCGAGTCAGGCTAACGTATGTAACAAATCATACAAGTCATGGTAATTGAAGCAGCTGCTTTTACATGTGGTTCCTACGTGTACATTCATCTCATAATAAGCCGCCTTTTAGCCTATCATGTATCTACCTCACTTCCATCCGTCTGCGTACCCATCTGTACCATCTCCATATTTACCCACTTGTCCATCAAAGTGTCGATCCTATATTCACTGCAATGCTTAGTTCGTTCGAGTACCTGTATAACATGCTGGCACATTGGAATTCATTTTATTCTTGTGTGCATGCGCCGGTATTCAGGACAATCTATAGACCAACTTCGTTCCCCTCCCTCCAAATGCATGCATTCAACACTATTTAATATCCTCACCTAACTGATGAGGGATTGCGTGGCTTTACGTATACCAAATTACGACCTCTTCAATCCAACAACCTGCGTCCAGTCATCCCTTCCTTCATATGCATTATAGAAGATGCCGTTGAAAAAGGAACCATACCAAGGAAGCATTCTGTTCGAGCATTTGTCAAATCACCCTTATCAAATCAATAATTAGTCTACCGCTCTTTATAAAGATGCTATGATTCTGAACTGATTAAGGAGAGAAAAGGGAGAAAATCAAAAAGAAAATCACAAATTTAAAAGTTGCGTAGCGTGCTTTGTAGAGTCTCTTCAGTTAAAAGGCATTAATTTCTGCCTTACTAAAGTATGACTTTTACACGTTTTCGAATATGCGGTTGTTTGAAGGCTTCACTACCATAATTGAAGGTTAAGACGCGAGGGTTGATCCACGTTGACGCCGTGGTTTGTGTAGATTTGATCATAACGCTTTGCCTTCCTGTGGTAATTGGTGTAATGTTGAAGTCGTCAGCCTTACATTTGATGGGTTTTGTGCAGCTAAGATGCGTTACGTGTAACGGTTACATGTGCTAGGGTGAGCGGTGTGGTATAAAGAGTAGGGGTTTTTAACAACATCGGTTTTAAGTGATTCGATATGGTGGGATAAATAGTGCACTTAACCCTACTCGCCTTATTAATTCTGAATATAGTGAGTGTGGTAAGGTAGGAAGCCGGTCCAGCATTTAACTATTGTTTTGGGGATTTTTGAAACAAGATGCACATGTTCTGCGCACAGTTTCTCGTCCATATGACTATTTAGGGTTCGTTCGCTTTGGGGACAAATGAGTGGCGTCGATGTGCTTTGGTCGAGGCTTTCTGAAGACGAATTGAAGGACTTTATTTTGAGCTCAAACGACTTTGCTGCGCTTAATGGTAATGTTGCATCACCTCTGGTAAATTTGGTACAGGACTTTTGTTGCGGACTGCAGATGGGGCTATCGTTACCATTCGGCACACATTGCTACCTTCGCCCTATCCACGAATTCAGTTCGAAGAGGCTGTTGACATTCAACGCTCTTTTAACAGCTTATTCCTTCGTGTGGCCTCAGACTACGAATTTATGGAGTCAACTTTTAAACCGTGAGATTGTTTGCGTCACCACTGCACTAAGTGTATAGCTTGTCAGCTGCTAATGCTAGTCCACCAACCACATCGTGCCTACTGTTGTCCGCACCAAGGAGTGTTGAAAAGGTGTATTGATTTTCTTAACTAGAGTCCTCTCGCAAGACGAGTATGTCTACAATTTGTGGAAAATCTACCAGATGGATAATGAGCTGGGCCCACTGCAGCCACTCAAGCTGTCTCTCAATCGATCTGACTACATGCTGCATTCCGCCCTGCCCGGTTGTCCTCTGAAGCAGGTTGAGATGAACTTCATTGCTTCTAGTTTTGGTGGCATAGCCGAACGACTGGTCAAGGTGCATCAGAGGCGATTGGATCAACTGCTGGGCGCCAATGCACCAAAGGTTTGCATTGATGCTCACTTCTTGTCAGCTGAATTGTACCCTTATTGGTGCCTTTGAGATCTCCACTCAGTGTGGCCATGCATTGGGGTATAGCTTTCGCATGAGTGTGTTTGGGTAAGAGGTGGGTGCGGGGTGCATGCTGAACAACCAGTTGTATGCACAATGAGAGGTTTGTTATGGATTGATTTGAAGCACAGTCTGCACTTCTCTTTGTACTTAACTTGTGGCACCAACTGTTCCTTTGCAGAGATTTTTATGGTGTGTTGTGGAACCTTAGTTATGGCAGTGATAATCTTGTTCTTGCTGCGATGTCGTTGGAATGGCTTAGCTAACAGTTATTGCGAAGTGCTGAGGGAGGACGTCTGAGAGGGAGGTTTTGAGATTGTGAGTGCGCCAATTTGTGTAGCTACGTGGCTGTCCATCGGCAACGAGATTTGGAAGTGCGATTGCTCGTGCGGTGGAGGAGTACGTGAAGAGTAGTGCACACTTGCAACGCACTTGTCTTCCGGCTGTCCTTATGGTGGTGTCGGAGAACGAGACAAACATCTACGATCAGCGCAGCATAGAGGAGGCTATGTTGTGTGCCAATGTCGCCCTTCGTCTTCTTCGGCGTACGTTTGCTGAGCTGGGAGAGTCGGCGAGACGTGTGGTTGTGGAGGAGAGCACTGGACGTCTCTTTGTGTACGTTGTGGTACTCTTGCCTTCCTGGTGCAACCAACTGCA
>UYWX01020295.1:48801-296432 GCA_900622495.1 Hydatigera taeniaeformis | reverse complement strand
CACAGGCTATGCTCCGCACCACTTTGATGAGGAGGTGAGTGTTGTGTGACTTTGTAATTAGTCAGCAACTAAGTTTCCACACTGTTGTGATCAGTGCAAAGCAACGGCACGCCTTGCATGAAAGTAGAGAGCGATTTGATGTTGGAAGTATGATTAAATCTACATTATGCTCAGTCGTTTAGTAAAGGGTAGGGCCTAGTGATAGCCGTCATTGTTTTTGTCTTGAGCTCTGTCCGCAGGTCAAATCTCAGCACATAGTTGAAGGCATTGTCCTGTCCATGGTTGGTTTGTATTGAGTGGTTTTGTTGCTAAGCCCAATTTCAAACAGTGGTTGTTAAGGTCTGTTAATGTTATCGGCAGGCGCCTTCTTTGTGCCTTACTTACCACAGTCAGAGGCTTGTTCATGCGTCCGCGATAGGCGATAGGTGTGTGTTATTTACAAGTTCTGCCGACCATCACGTCGATGGTGTTGTTTGCAGGCTTGGCAGACGAAACTGCGATTGGAGCGAAGTCTTGCAATCAAGTGTCCCTCGATTGATTATCTGTTGGCGAACATGAAGTTGGTACAGACCGCTCTCGCCGCCGGTTCGACGTCGTTGTCGCGTTTTGGAGTCAGTGTAGGGACGGCGGAGCGTCTGGCGGCCGCTTTTGCGCGTCAGACGGTGCTCTCGACGGACTTTAATTTTGCCGACCCAGTGGTGATAGAGAAGATGGTGGATGAGTGTCGTCGAGGGCCGGACAAGTTTGTTCTAAAGCCACAGCGTGAGGGTGGTGGGAATAACGTCTTTGGAGGTGAGACGACGGGCACTTGTTTAGTGACTCTGTGATGGGGGTGAGTGAAAGTCTGTAGGCAAGTCCTGTTTATGTGAGGTGGAAGGGTTGGGCGACGGCGATAGGGGTCAAGTAGTCTCGCTGTGCAGTATTCTTGTGGTGGAGATGTTTTTAAATTTAGTGTTAGTGTGTTGGGAGGACGTTTGGCGGGAGGAAGACAGTGGCGAGGAATGAGGGTGTGTTAAGCTGAGGCGAAGCGGAGATTGCTCTGGTGCCCTCAAACCGCATTTGTTTCTCTCATTGTTTCTGAATATTTTGTTTGAGCAGTTGTCGTGTGATTTCTGGTGGCGTGTTGAAATTGGGGATGTTAGGGCGCAGTTCTATGGAAGTAGCTGTGGGTTTTGGGTGGAGGGTGGATCACTGTACCGACACTGTTCGAAGAGGGTATTTGGCGGAGCTTTACAGTGGGCGTGGGGTGAAGCGTTTGAAGGGGCTTGAAGCAGGATTGCACAGTCTTTGTTGGGGAAGTTGGATAGAGTAGCCTGTTATGGTGTTTTCCGGGTATTCGTAAGTGACATGTTGGTGAAAGCAGAAGGTACCATTGGATTGAATGTGCTATGCATCATGGGAGTTTGGATTGGTATGATGGGTGTGTAGCCAGTGTGATTGATGGCGTGTTTGTAGTGGGAGAGGTTGGAATGGTTGGAGTGGACTTCAAGAGGGGTGTTTTTTGCATTGCAGAGGACATAGCACGGAAGTTGGACGAGGTGATGGGGAAGGCGGAGGCGAATGCCTACATCCTGATGGAGAGATTGGAGCCACCGGTGGTGGAGAATTGCGTAGTGGGGATGGAGTGTGCGTCGCCTCTGCGGTGTCAAATGGTGTCGGAGCTGGGCATCTACGGTGTTCTGCTGAGGTGAGTGTGATGGACTGTGGGAGGGGTCTTGTAATGTGGAAAGTAGACGGTGCGCAACAGCAGTGTTGCACCGTAATCGACGGGACTGGGCTCAAAGTGTGGTGGGAATAGAGGCTTGGGAGAGGAGGAGGAGGAAGAAGAAGAAGAAGAAGAAGAAGAAGCGGTGCTGTCATCTCATCATTGATGAGTTGTATAGACTAGTGAGGTGGGTGGCGCATTTCATCTGCGTTCCTTCACAGTGTTTTTCTTTGCTCCCCTTTTGTGTTTAAAGCCGAGGCACAGAGGAGTTGGAGAACCATGAGGCGGGTCACCTGCTGCGAACCAAACATTTGGGCGTCAATGAAGGCGGTGTGGTAACTGGGTTCGCCAACCTTGACAGCCCTCTTTTGATCTAACCTCTCCGACGTTTCCTCCCTTGTTTCCTAGCGTGCAATTATTTTGCGAAATTTATTGTTCTTTCTTCTGCTTTTGAGGATTTATCTTCCTTTTTGCGTCAAAACTTGTATGGTTTAGTAGTCGAACAGCACAGAACTTAATCTTTTGTCTAGCATTCTATTTCTATAGCTCAGCCAGTCATTTTTAGAGTGCAGTTTCGATGTTGCTTCTACATGTGAGTTGTTTGACTCCTTTTTATAGTTAATTGCATTTTATTTGTGTAGATAGACTCGGAGAATGATAGTTTTTGTTTGCTAACAAATGGCTTGTTAGTGCTCTTTTGCATGAGGCGCGGCTTTTTATGGTGGCTTTAAGTGTGTATCAGTAGCATATTAATGGGTTAGAATGTGTGGACAATTTTGGCACTGTGACATTTACGAGTACAGCGTCATCATCCCTGTGTAATTGGTATTGCTCGATGTCTGAAGAATGATAGTACTGTGAGGCAAATTGCAACAGTTGCAGTCTTTTAAATGCTTCACATCAGTGCGCTAAGGTTGAAGGAAATACGCAAGTAAATCGAGTCAAACGAATTAGTCACTATGCTTTGAATGTTGGAGGTTGTGTCTGTGCCATTGCGGTCATCAACCTAATCAGGTCGCTTATACGTCCAACCGGACGATGAGTCACTCGACGTGTGGAATTGGGACGCATTCTCGGAACGAACAGGTCCCGTACCACCTGCTGTGTCTGTTTTACATTACTAAAGTTGATTAAGTTAGACGGTAGCAGCACTGTTCCTACTGGTTTGACTACCCTCTCCTTTTATCCGCCCATCACACATCCATCCTGCGGCTCTATGGTCATTACTCATTATCTCCTCTACGATGTCCTCCAGCACAAGAAGGTTGGCTGGTTTGTGACTTATTTTCCAAACTCACGTAAGCTTACCGCAGCATCTAAGGGAGGAGGGCTAGGAAGAGGATTTTAGCGTCTTGAGAATGGGCTCAAATCCGGTAGTGCGCGGGGTTTGGGCAGCACCGCCTCGGATACGGCTCTAGAGGGTTGTTTTTAGCCACGTAATCAAATGGTTTTATCACTATCTCAATGACCTTGTTGTGTCTAACCGATGGGTTGACTTTATAGGATTTTATCTTTTAGTAATGAACGTATTTTTTGCTGATCAACGATCTGTGAGATGCGAAAGTGTTTACTATTGGGAACAGACATCTAATCTAAGAGAGGTAGGAGTTGCGAGGATTTTTAGGTGGAGGAATTGGTGGGTATGTTTGAACAGGGTCTCCTTCGACTGTTTGTCGTAATACTCCTTCTGTCCGCTTTTAAGACGTAGTACGTACTCTGGGACATTGTCGGACACTGCTTTGTTTGACAGAAGGATATTAGAAGAGACTCATTGCATGGTCTGTAAGCACCTTGGGGGGTGAGGCTCCAGTCGATCTGCAGACCGTAGCTCTCAAACTTCAGGCTGTGCTTCCTTATTGAGAGCCTTTGATAGTCCAATGGGGGTGCCATTTTCCCTTCCTACAGTCTTTTGTGAGTAACTTGGAGATCCCAGAGATCTTTTATGGCTCGATAAAAGTTGGTTTTTGAAGTGAAAATCTTGATCACTATGGTCCGATTCGGCCCCGTCTTACTGACAGGTGCACCAATTGGACTGTCTCAGTGCCTTGCGACTTCAAGGGTTCTGCCTCAATTACTCTCGTGAATTAGTTAATCATAACCTTAGTACATATTATTTCCCTCTTTGTGATCGATAGTTAGTCCATATTTTTCATGTCAACTCTTTTCTCGAGAACTCCGTAGGCATGAGTAGGCATGTGATTGATGTGGACTAAGGATTTCTAAAAGTGGTTATGATAAATTTGTAGAGTTGGCGGACGCTTAGCATTTCTGAGTTAGATGGGGGTCATCATCCTCTTCTCCTAGAGGCTTCAACCACCTTCCCATGCATATGACCCTGTTGGCTCAGTTACGTCTTGAAGAACTCTCTATAAAGTTGCCCTTTTTTGTTGTGGTGACACTGTAAGCAGCGCATCCGCATCGCTATTGCATACTTCATTTTCTTTGCCGAACCTGAGAGTTGTGTGACACTTCCTCGTACCAAAATGAAATTGGATGGTTGAGTGGACTCTTAGTCACCCACTCGCACTATAACCTGTCTTGCCATCAGCCAGTGTCAGACCGCTGCATGAGGAGTGAGCCACTCACGAGCCCTTTTTATTTTCGGCCGCATTTTTTGGTTGAATCTGGTACTAGTGTAGTCTTTTTCAAAGTACACCAATCACAGCTACAACACTCGCGTCCTCTTCCATTACAAAAGGTATGGAGTTAACTGTCAAGTTTGGCATTGCTAGGAGCGATGCGTCTGCTTCACCTCTTTAAATGCCCTGTCATATTCATTTACTCACTTGAAATTAGCGCTTGTGATCTTGGCAAAAACCTTCAAGAAACTTATGTATTAATTTGAGGATCCAAGGGAAGTGTGAAGATCCTTTTTTATGATGGGTGTTGACTAAATTCGCTAGTTTCATGTGTTTAGCAATCGCCATTCCTTCTGCGAAGACTGTTCCAGACGGAAATCTGGACGTAGAGGGCGACAGCATTTATTCCACTTGAGGGTTTAACCAGCAGCTCCTGGATGTCTCCACAAAGGACGTGGTTGGTAATGCGGTGTTATGCTATTTGCAGAGTCATAAAATTCAAAGAGCATGGCACGGAATTTTCAAACTTCGCTTGGCATCGCCGAACTTCGTTTACTGTCTGTTTATTTATATTTTTTAAGGGCCCCTTCCGGACCATCTCTTAACCATATGATTTAGTTCTGGCGAAGGACGAAGTATGCTCCAGAGCAGTTGTTGTGTGGATCTACCTTCGTCGAATTTACCTCTTGTGGTTAACTACTTTTGCCGTAGGCGAAGCGCCTTTTGTGTCTGTGAGGAAAGTTGCGGTCTTGAAATGAGCAACATAAACATAATCAGCGTTTCGTTCAGGTCGGGAGGCAATTGCTTGGACATTCGTAGTTGGCTATGTGGCAAAAATACCCACGGCGAAATTAAAGGTCGATTTTGCCTTACAAAGGAAATCGACTATTTCTAAGAATCACATAAAATCGCCCTCTCCAAACTCCTTTTCCTTCAGAGATCCCAATTGTTGACTCATTTTTTGCTATGATCTTCTTTTGCACCTCTTTAACGCAATCTTTAGAGGTGCAATCATAATCCTGTTGTGAAGGTTCAGTACAACTTGCACTTTTGACATTGACTTGGCTTCACTAAAGTCATGAGAACGTCGTACAATGGTGCCTCTAGTTTGTTTGGGACTCAAGAAAATGTGTGCTAGCCATTTGTGAGTGGACGCGAGAAGGGACCATCTGGAAATGTTTCGTTTCGAAGTTTATCCTACGGCATCCACCTTTATACTGACGCCGATGGCAGTAGGTTGAATCTCTTTCGCGAAGGCTATGTTTAGTCTCTTTTCCTCTGTTATGAATATATTTTTGATCAGTGTTCTAACTGTCAACCGAGGTACCCGCCTCTGATTCCTGCTTTCAAACCAAACATAAATCGAAATGGAGTTGAGTGTATTGAGAGGGTGAAATACATGGTGTCAGTCTCTTGAGGGTTGATTATCTGCTCGGCTGACTCTTGGGTGCTATCTGGCGACAACTGATGTGTAGTCGTGTGGCAGTGTAGTACCCTATGGGTAGCGATCACTTTGGTATAAAAATCTTTTTCTCGGTAAGCTGGCCTTTGATCCAAATCAAAGCGCTCGTCTTCCCCATCTCTCAACGCAAGCAAACATGCTTGATGTTGCTAAATGGGAAATCTTGAAGTATTACCGTGCCAAACACAGCTTTCAGAGTGGTAGGAAAATTATAAATGAGACTCCTCGATAGCCGATGAGAGGTTTGGCAAAGGTAGAAATTGGGTCTGTTGTTACCACGATCGGATTTTAAGAAGCAGGGGAATATGGCGATTTTTTTGATTACAATTAAAAGATTTTAGAATTCCACGCAGTCATTTGAAGAGGAGGGTCATCGGGTCCAACTTCATTGCGGGCATTTATCTACTTCGCCCCACCTTCCACACCTTTAACTGCTGCAAAGAATATAATTAATTTGGGCAACTTAAAAGGAATTTGTACAAATGGAAATAGTGACGCAGCGCTACGCATTAAGCTCATTTTAGTGCGTAAGAGTTGGTTGAAAAGTGCCTGGTATGCAAGAAGCGGAAAGTCCTTTACAAAGCCTTGCCCGAGGAGTCAATAGTCCTCATTGCCGTATCCATGTAAGCACCTCTTTTCCCTTTTGCTTGCATTATGTATTGTGCCTTGTACGCGCCGCCGGATGAAGTTCGTCTAGTTAAGTGGCTTTCTGGGAAAAGAGTTCTAGGGGACTCAGATAGTGCTAATTTGGAAACTAGTACTGCCTCTTTCCTTTTTGCCAAGATATACTTAAGTACGCATGGAATATACTTTCTAATGTGAGAGGATTTAGGTAGCTACAGTGGTTAAACTTGATCCTAAACCTAAAAGTTGTTTAAATTCTTAAGCACAAGAGTTAAGTCCTAAAGCATAAACATTTCACCAATATTCTGTATTGAATAATAATGCTAAAGGTAGAGTTAGTCATTATTCTAAAAAGCTCTATACTTAAGACCGTTTAAGCAATTATTGCTTAACAAAGTTTGAATAGCTACATCCTCAGCGTGTTTAAGTCGATCTCTTTAAGGTCGTCAATCCTAGTGTTAACCGAACTGGGTTGTGTCTTACGGATGTGTCGTACGGATTTTCACTTCAAAGATCGGACGAATATCGTTCCCTTTTAGAACCAGGGTTGGAATAACGATTTCAGGCTGGAGTCAGGGCGTACTGGTACTGGACCATTGTAATTGCGTATGTAATTTGTCAGAATTAAACGCCAGTCTCCGTATATATTTGCCTGTCTCGTGCATACAAAAGAGCAGTAAAAGTACTCTTTTAAGGTGCAAATAATACTTTCAGCACATCGTCCATTACTGAATTAGCATCGGAAAATCACATTCGCATACTCATCTCGTTTGATCGGCTATAACGCCAGTGGGAAACCTCCAAATTTTTCAGGAAACGAAGGTCTTGTTCTTGACAGTGAGCCCATAGAAATTTCCAGGTCGTTGAGTAACGAGCTTAACCCAAAGCTTTAGCCCCAAGACTATTTTAATCAGGGAAGCATTACGTTAACACAGGTAGGCATACAGCAAATAAGTAAAACGATTAAGCTAAGATTTGATGGAGGAGTTTGGGTAACAGTGTAGGGATTTAGTCGCATCTGACGGATTTCATGTTGTTATGTGTCGATAAACAATATGCAGTGATATTTTGTGAATCTTTATTGAGTAAAAAAGCAGTAGAGTCCTGGAATATAGGTTTGTAATAGTTTCTACACCTATTCTCTACGATAAGCGTAAAGCATTGAGTTCGGTGATGTTGCAGAGGTTGGGTGTTGTCGCCAACTTGGCGGCTGATGGGCGTTAGTGTTCCCACTTGAGGCGTAGGTTCCACTGTCTCCATCCCCAAAGGTGCCATCGTCTGTCAGGGGCTCCTCTCTGAGCGGACTTAACTGATTGCCTGTGGATCCTCTACCTGAGTAGATGTTTGTGTTACCAATTTCAACGGTCTAAATGAATTATCCAACGCATTTAGTCAACATCTTCCCAACTTCAGAATCCCACCTTTTAACAGTAATTGAAGTAACGTAATTGTAAATTTGTACAGTCATAATTACAGTTGTAACACCTCTGCATCAAAAATTATATAAGTAGTAAAATATAGTAGGGTTAGACTATTTGACTGTCTTTAAAGATAAATCGGTAGATGTATGTGGATTCCTTAACCCAGTTCCCATTTAGGTGGAGATCCAATAAGCATACAGCAGGCTCGTCAAATGGTAGAAGTACAAATTAAATTTCGTCAATAATTCCTGTTTTGATTTCTGAGAAAAGGAAATAATCCATGTTACTAGTGAATGAGCGTGAATACTTAAATAAGCAACCATAAGCAACAAAGGTACCTTTGTTCCATAAAAGTTTTGGTGCTATTTTCAAGAAAGGAGCAAGACTTCGACCCAAACGCGGTGTGAGGACAATTCTGTACCCCAACAAAACAAGTTGATAGGTTATTTGTTGCATATAATCCTTCGAATCTTTCAAAAATTTGAAGCCAATTCATAGTAATCAAGCAAGCGAAGCCTTCCAATGGTTTTGTATCAGAACATAATCGTGCTTTCCAAGCTACATATTGATAACCACAACCTATTTTCCATTTTTTCATAAACTACCTGTGTGGGTTCATCGCCAGGAGCTGGAACACTGACAACAACGCCACCAACCATGCGAGGCTGACTGCCGAAGATGCTGCGAGTAAATAGCGCTGATGGCTGTGGTCCAGTCAGATAGGTGCCAGCAGCTAGAGACCGAGCCCCAAACTGACCCTCAATCGCTTCGTAGTGCTCCACTTCCCTCTTTCATAGTTAAGAAAAGGTGCAAAAGAAAATTTGACAAAACTGAGGGTGTCACTGTAAATTATCGACTCCAAAATAGTATATTAAATTTGAATTATGAAGGTTTATCTTACATTCCTATCAACAGATTAAATACAGCCATTAAAATAAACAAGAAACTTTGTCCTTTATGGTTCAACGACACGACATCACGGGCTCCTCAACTCAATCCCTGAATTTTAGAACCCAATCGTAATAAAACATCAGTAACAATCATAAAGTAAAAATCCCATAATCGACAGCGCGACAAAGATTACCTGAGCAGCTCTGTCAGTATAGCTTACACAGCACAAAAAAGCCGCAGAAATAAATGAGGAAATAGTTGCCAAGATTAAAAATCCAAAAGACCACGAAAGAAACATATGGTCTGGTCTTTGCATCCACTTGCGATTTTGTGAATTTACTCCGAAGACAATCAATGATATCGACAACAATAGTCCGATGAAAATCTAGTTAAATTGAGTGCATATGAATAGAGAAGAGATATTATGGTGACTCGAGTTTTCAAAATACAAAGAGCAACAATACTATCGGGAATAAAATATCACAAAAAATTAACTTCAAAAAAGGCAAAGAGCAATAAAAACGAAAGATATTTAATAAGTTCGACGATTTCCGAGTACACACTTAAAAGCAACATTCGAAATACAAATCCACAAATTAATTTTGAGAATGCCAACTGTTCCGTAAAGTAATGATATTACCTGCAGGCCACAAACAATTGTGGATTCGGCTGCTGGTTGGCCATAAAGCAGGAAGTAAAGGATAAGAATCAGGACCGAGATCAACTCAGAAACAAAAGCGATAATAATTAACGTCTGGATAGCAACGAGCCAATATGGATTGAGCCATTCCCATATGCCTATTTGAAAAAAGAAGCGATCATATATCCAGTAGCATCCAGTGAGTTCGTTAGCATGAAAATCCTTTGCGAATTATGTCGATTTATTGCATGACATTACTTCAGGCAGGATGAATTTGTTAAAGCATGCAGACCAAATCCCCAACTGCAAAAATGAACTATGTACATAGTCGTATGATTCAAGCCAGTATGGACTTGAAAACGAAAACAAGAAAAGAATGAAACCAGCAGCCGTGAAACCGCATGCCGCATAAAACGGCATGTACATTCTCGTCAGCCTTTCCTTTTCACTCATATTGGCAAGTGATATCAAAATAGCGCTGCCTCAAATGTAAGCAAAGTGGTTCGTTAAAGGCATGGCCTTGAAAATTTATTTAATTTTAGATAACATAATACTAGGAAGGTTCTGTCCGGTGAAATAAATTACTTTGACACAAGCTGCGCTGCCTGTGATCTTCGAGATGAAAAGCAGGTTTTCCTAATTTGCAATTTAAGTAGAGACCGGTGCCCTTTTTGTTTCAGAATACCAACTGTGTTGAACATCAAACCAGTTTCTTCATGTTAATTGAACTCTTTAAATGAATTTTGTAAATGTTTCGTCTAGGCATCTTTTTAGGACGTTCCGATTTTACTCATACATGCGATACGCCGACAAGTTTAAGTGTCTCGAATTTACTCGGGCTGTAGATATCAATAAATGTGTGTTCATTGCTTTAAATTATACATTGATTTTACTAATGTGTCAGATCGATGTTTTCCACGCAGATATTACTGCTACCGAAATCTATTTGCTTGCTAAAATAACCTAACCTGTTTAACCATTTACTGGATATTGGCTGAGCAACTGGTTGGATCGGTGTTTGGAGTATTCATCTGGCTCGAATGGATATATTCCTTCGTTCTCTGATTCCTTGCGTGATATTCTCTGAATAATCTCCCTATATATCCTTTACCTTGCTAATACTTTGGTATTCTTGTCGCCCTTCGACTCCTTATTTTCATACGTATCGTTATCATATTCTCTTTGATAAGCGATGCGTTCCACTATAGGCTCACCGCGCCCAGCTCTTTGTCGAAATTTTCGCGGCATATTTTTGACGCGCTCATGGTCCAGTCTGGCTGTTTACTTCTTCTCTGAGTTTTTTAATCCCCTTCAGCCACATATGGTTGCTGTTGCTGAGGGTTTGCGCTCATGTCATGACTTTGGCCATTTTTCTTCATATGCAAAGACAATCGTTGTGTCAACTATGGTGATGCGCTCAGCTGTAGCAGGTCCCCTCTATGCCCTTACTGAAAAGAATCATGCCCTTGTCATATCTGCTTACTACCAAAGCGCTGTGGAAGCATCGAACCCTGTTTCTTCTGTTCGTCTAAAGGATGGCAGAATTGATGCCAGGTTACAGCGGTCGCTGGTAATTTGCATTTATTATCCTTCTACAAATTGGTACTACCGTTTTCTATGGCTTTTCTTGCGTCTCCCCGTCTTTGATTGCGCAAATGATGTTTGAATACCTCATTAACACAGCTGTTAAAATGGATGAGTTCTGACTGCTCTTGTAGTAACCAATCGATTTCGCTTTTATTAAGTTTCAAAGGACTTTTACTCAAAATTGTCATAAACTGCGATGCCATCCCTCATGGTCTGCTCTTTATGGGATGGTTCAATTGCCTATTTGGATGATAATGACGTTCGGATTGAGAAACGCTTGTGGGCATAAGATTACTCCTTTCTTGTGTAAGCCTTGTATTTTCTCAATTTTAACATGATAAATACGCATAGTCTGACTCCATGCCGGATATCCACAAGAATAACGTACTTCTCTTTTCTAATAGATTGGCCTCCAATGATTCCTGAGTTTTTAACAGAAGGGCTATCCTCACCATCTACATCTTTGTGCCTTATTGCAGCTACGACCTTTGCGACAGGTCTCAATGTTGAAATTACTCATTTGAAACGCGTTTATGCGCAAACATCGACTACTGTAGTGACGTCTGATCCTAAACTTGTGAACCAGAACCGTATCGCAAATGTGATGCCCGCTCGCATGCCCTGGCAGTTGAAATTCGCCCATAGAGTTGGTCATTTAGGCACGATACTAATTGCCCTCTTTTCCCCATTCGCACCGTCTGTAAGTTTACACCTTCCGACACCCGTGCATCTGCTAATCCCCAATAATTAATTGTGTCACTTGATTTGAAGGCTCTCGTAATTTTCTGGTGCTCGTCGGCGTCACACCAATTGGCACTACACCTCCTCTTTCTCAGCAATCGAGTCCGAGGCGTCCTGGGCATCAAGAAAACTCCCGTAGACCCAAAGCGTCCGTACTTTGCTCTCTGGCAGATCGCCAAGTCTCACTACCGCGTCCTCCAGCTGATCAGTAACCGAAGCTAACCTTCAGGCTCATGGTCTGTATAGATTGTATGAAATACACTTTTGATGAAATCATGGCTATCAAAATACCGCCGACAGGAAGTTTCCCCGTCTGTTGATAAAATAAGCGCTGTAGCTATCAGTCTGACGCACGATCAGAACACCACTTCTAGCTCTAGCACATAGACTGGTTTCACTCACCCTAAAGTTGGTGTTGAAATTTCCCACAGAATATTACCACTAGCAAAACAATACGAATCATCACCTTCAAAGTTAAGTATGACTGAAAGGCCTGGTGCAGATTCGGCAATTCGTCCGTGCCACTGCAGTCATTAAAATGTGTGCAAGAGTTGACATTACTTCATTGGCGTCGTGAACTATAAAACAGCTACGGCTGGATAAATCAGGTTTGGTTTTATACAAAAAGTAGAAATATTAAATAGGAGTAGTACTCATAATTCTGCTTTCAGCGAAAAAGTACCACAAATGCGTCAAGTGCATGGACGATCCCGTTCGTACGCGAAGCGCTGTAATACAAGGAAGAGATAACTTACACAGATCACTCATACAGCTGAAAAGAGAAAGCAATAGCATATAACATACTTCATGACGCTATTCTTGAAATCAGCTACTTGTTCCTCTGTTGCTTGCACCAAACCGTCAGCCCTAACCACTGGCAGACTTGACAAGGCGCAGTCCATCCATCTGGCGAAGATCTTAAAGACAGAGGTTGGGTTAAAAGTTGGGCTGGCCAAGCACACCCTAGAGGGCGCCCAGTGCTTGTGCTCTCACCTCCCTAGGCATAACTAGTTTCAGGTGATAGAGGAGGTCGGCCATATCGGGGAATCGATCGTCCGAAAGGCCTACACAGCAGCTATGGATACAGGAGGTAGTGAGCCGTTGACCACCGCAACTTTCGGACGGTTTGAGAAGCCAGAAAAGCAATCGCCTTGCCCCCAACCCGCCCTCGCATGTAGGTTGAGGTAGTCTGGAGGCGTCGGTGGTGGCAACAACCGTTGCCGGTGTGTCCTCTGAGGCCTCCGTGGTAAAGATAAGAGCCTCCAAAAGAAACCGTGCCGCTGCAGTACTGGCTGAGGAGGTGTTTTTCGAGTCCCCGTTGCCAACAGCTTGACCATTTTCCACGTCCGTGTGGCCAGAGCCGGCAGCGGTAAGAGTGAGGATGTCAAGGGACTGCAAAGCAGTGTCCAGCAGGGAGTACAGATCCACGTTAGGACTGGCGAGAAATGTGGCCGCGCAACGCTGCACCAGACGCACACATAGACGGTAGAGATCTTCAATTGTATGCGGCTGTTCGACCAGGTTGCAGGATAGGGACGCAAGTGTGGGCGGAGCTAGAGCCTTCAAACCGATATAGAAAATTCACCTCGTGGATTTTTGAATCAAGAATACTAAATGTCTGCAAAGAAGTGAAATTATCCTGCTAACAGTGCGGAATTACGCAAGGCAGGTAAATAAACTAGATTAATGCATCCCACAAACAATTTTTTTATTGTTCCGACAAGTTGGGTGACTAAGTTTGATGCAATGAGAAGGAAGCGCTAAGTTACCTCAAACAGTCCAACAAGGCCCGGTCGGCAGTCGGGAAGCTCGCCAAAAACGTCAACTAAAACGCCAGCGAGGTAGAGGAAACATGAATGATTTCCTCGTTGAAAGGATTGCACCAGCTGGGAACGCAACAGAGTGTTATCAGCACTTCATAGGAGGGCTATGGTTCGCAAATACCTTAAATGAATATTAAATGCGTTGACTTCACCTTATTGGCAATATCTGGAAGGATGTCACGGAGATTAACGGAGAAAGAACGAGCCATAAAGCGTATGACACGACAGCAACGTTCCATGGGGCGCACTTTGGTGCTATAGTGCTCGAGAACCTGACCAACGACTGGCCAAACCATAGTTGTGACAACCCTGAGGCAGCCGTCCAAGCAGGCCTGAGCTGAATCTGCTAGACTATTCACGTCGGCTTGACGTTGTTGTTGAACTTCGTCAGTGGACGTGCTATTGAGACGACTACGTCGATAGGCGTCATCAAGACGCGGAAGGAAGTTCTGCAGTGAGCGAAAAACAGTTGCTAGGTAGTCCAGCCAAACACATGGATCCGACAACGAGTCGACGGATTCGATTTGCTGATTCTGTTCCATCAACTAGAAGTGAGATGACAAGAAACGATTCAAACTAGAAGAGACGACGAAAGCAGAAGAATGGAAAATGCATCCTTACTTTGGAAATACATTGGACACTGACAGAGACTAGTTGTGCCAAGCGTTCAGGCAGGATAGCCCGAGCAGGTCGAGGGTCAGTGGGGAAGGTGTCCTGAGGGGAGTAGGCGATGGAACTCATAAGACCACGGCAGATGCCCTCAAAAAAGTCGATACCATCTTGCACCGGTGCCCATGCCAATCGAGGAAGTGAATAGGCCACTCGAACTACTATATCCTTCCAGTGTTCATCTAGTAATGTCGCTGCTGCCATTCCCCCACCATTGGCCATTACGTTGGGCGTCAAAATCGTATGCACGCGATATACAGTACAAAGCCGACCCAGAGCTGAAATTGCCGCACCTACGGCTTGTTTTTGGCCAGGCTGAGGAGAGAATGCCGAAAATGACATACGTAATCACCTCGAGTGTAATGCTTGAATTACTAGTAAAACTCAAGTATCGGCGAATAACTGTTAAAAAAAGGCAGAAAGTTCTTGTTTAAGGTTCTTTCAGAATGTCTACTCATACCTGCAGTTGAGTAGCAGGCACACCAGCGGCCCTTTCAACAATTTGAATGAGTTGCTCGACAATTTGCCTACGAATTTCGGGATGACATGCGACCCAGTGGGAGAGTTCGGCATAGAGGATGCAACCAACCTCTTGTAAAGGGGCCGGCGGTGTAGCGGCAAGACCTGGTAGCACGAGGGAGGAGATGAGAGAGGCGATGCGGCCCTCAGGGTCGTGTGGTGAAAGTCGCTTCGCCACGGTTGTCAGCATGAACAGACAGGCCTCAGCCTCACGGAAGACGTTGATTGCTGTCCCCACTGTATTCAAATCTTGCAGGCTTTTGATATGGTTATACAGCTAAATGCATTAAAAAGGAATTTAGTTCCAAATACTCCAGTAATCCTGTTAAATAGACACGGTGAACGCTTTATATGTGGCACTGGTACACCTAGAATAAAAAGCTGTTTCAGTGACAATCTGAAAACGTAGTAGTGAAGCGAATTGACAGCTTGTTGAGTGCTGCATCAACAGGCCCAACTTCCCAAAAAAATGATAACTTAGTAAATGAATATGGAGGGTTCTAGGTAGGCCCAAGCAGAATATTGAAGTGGCAGTGTGGAAACAATGGTAATGATGCTTACTTCAGTGAAGATAGTATCAGCGCCAACCAGATCAACGATATCCTGCATTAGGCCGTGGGCATCCTCGCGGAATGAACGAAGATCCTCAGCTGCCTCAAGGTCTTCTGTATTGCTGGGGCAGTAACGAGCGAGAGCGACAACAACACGAGTAAAGTAGGGTATGAGGAGGGCCGTGACTGGGCGGGATGCGTTGGAGATCATGTCACCGGCTGCAGCTGCAGGAGGATTCTGACGACCCGGCGATGGACCAAGACAATTATGATGCTATTAGGCAAAAATAATCGTCTCAGAGACAAAAAAATAACTACAACAGAGAGCATATATTGGCTTACCCGCGCTGCGTCATCTGCAAGTGACTGGAGAGCGTAGAAGGTGTGTAAAGCATTAGCACGACACCCAGCAGGGGGTGGCGATTCTAGTACAGCTAGAAGACAATCCAAAGTGCGTAAATCTCCCGGTTCGCTGGAGCCAGGTGGGGTTGGAGTCCGTACTAATGCGGAACGTACGGTACGCGCGAGTGCGCCAAAAATTTGCGCGATGCAAGATACCCGATCGACGTAAACTTGACAATCAATTGTGTTGTTTCCAACCACTTTTGAGGCTTGGAGGGAACACTGTTTCAGGACGTTGTAAAGACCGTATATGTTGTTTTGTAAAAGCTTTAACAATTCGCTTTGATAGCCCGTTACAGTCTACAGGTAAAAAAGCACAAAGGTTACCCAGTTGGATGCACAAGCGATATCGACAAACAAATCCAGTTTGAGATGCAAAACTTAGTCATATTTTAACAGTTATAAACTAGTTACATACGGGACAATAGTAGAGCAAAGCTAAAATCCACTCCATTGACGCATTGTAAGCTGCTTCAGGGCAGTTTTCGGGGTGCTGAAGTAGATAAAATGCCCCCTCGAGAAGTGGTGAAACACGAACATCAGTATCCTTCATAATCCCCGTATTGTCCCACCAGCTGGCAAGACAGTTAAATATCCGCGCAAGCGTCTGTGGAGTGGCATTTTTCACTTTGTACGACTAAAAATATACAAATAGCCATCAAGTACAAGCAATTGTGGACCATTTAAAGCAAAGAACTTACGAGAAAATCAAGAACCAGACCCTTTTGTGATTCTAGATGTGCCATGAGGGCATGCCTTCGATTTAGCCCAAGGCGAAGTGTTTTAGAATTCATCTAATACGGTATTAATAGAAACATCAAGGCCTACTTCTTCAGCGATGAACTTTAAGACATCAATAAGATATGTGGACGTAACTTCCGATGTCGAGAGTCTATACGATGCTGATAGAAATAAGTACCTACGTCTTTACGATGTCAGAGATAGCATCATTCCAATGCACCATTTGACAAAACAGATCTGCCACAGCAAGACATAGTTGATTTGCTACTGAACTGTGGCTTTCATTAGTAAGTTTTTGCACATGATTTAGCAAGGAATCCTTCAGCGCCTACAAGCATAAAAGTGCATGAAGAGCGCAACATACGCCATGAGCAGCGATTGGAAGTTCAGTAAAGTAAATTTGGATCTAAAAAATGCGTGCATACGGATAAATGTACCTTTATGCGTATAGTCTGGGCTCCAAAATAACAAGAACTTAAGTCTCGCTTTAAGTACAGTAACTGGTCTGCTATCTCCCACGCATAAACCTGCACAACATTGCAACGCGAAATTTCATTACCGATTTTTGAAACTCGCACAGCCATTTTGAAGCACTCTCTTTGATGGAATTCTCCGGATTCACGTACAAGGCATCAATGGCCTGCAAAACATTGTCGAGAGTGGGCACACTGTCGCTACCCATTACCATACGAGTAACGTGTCATTTGACACAAAACTGTAAAATTTAACTGGCAGAATCACAGTACGAATTACAAAGTACTTGCAGCAGCAGCAACAGCAAAACAATCTATATTAAAATTTAAGAATTACCGAGCCTAGATCTTGATTGACTTCTATAATTATAAAAAAATCTATACTACTACCGGCAGTAAGGTTTAATACAGGGCTTTCGATGAAATAATATTCAATCAAGATGAAGACTGCTTGGATTTTGGATGAAACATGCTTCATGCTGCAAGTATAGAAAATCTTTTCCATTGCAAAATAGTCTTCCAAGGTACTTTTAAAGAGTCTAGAAGTTGTAAAAACTCCAAAAGAGACATGCACTTGGCGAAATTTCAAACTCCTAGTGCAGAATACCGAAAATTCTCCCATAAAAAAGGATACAAGAAGAAGAAGGAAGCGTAGTCTCGGCATTGTCCATCAAACACAAGAGTTACTTCCAGCCGAGCGAATTATTACACCCGGTATAGCTAACCACAACTAAGAAAATGACTGCAATTCCTTGGTCCTGTTGTTCGAATTGATCTTATTGAATCAACTTCCAGTCTTTACTGAGAGCCCTTTGAAAATCTCTCGTCTTATTACCGTCAGTTGGCCACCCATGCATCCCATCACTTATTCCAAAGTACTGTACCAGGAGTGGCCACTCAAGCCGTGCCGTGTTCGACTACTACGGCGACCTAGACTATCCGTAGAGATAAGAAATCAAACCGAAATAAACTGTTTAAAAAATGATGAAGAATTGTCAGCTTATAGCTGGTCATGATAACGCCCAAACAAGCAGCTTATAGCGAAGAAACCTAGCCAGCGAATCGTGGATTTATCCACTAAGGTGCCAATTTAGCCACATCATTGGGAGATTCAAAACCAATTTCTGACTGGGTTTCAACATCCCTCACCAACACGTAGAAGCATTCGTCTCATGAAGTCCCCGCAAACATCTCGAATTTGGTACTCGATGCACATTAAGTAAAAGCCGACCGTTAGCCGTAATGAGTAAGAACAATAGAAAAAACGTGAAACAAAAATATTCACACTACGTACAGAAAGAAGTGAACTTAAGTCGAAAGTTCGCACTGTGCATGCCCAGAAATTCGTAGATACGTAGCAGAAGTCATGTTGGTTGTTTGGGGGTAGTGGGGCGTGAGAGATAATCTTCAAAATCAACAAGCTGGAACCAATGCCCACAATGACACTGATAAGGTTTTCCTTTCGAAATTTCCATCCAGTTAATGGTATCTGCCTGTGGTTCACCTGAAATAATAGATTCGGTGCAAACACAAAATAGCCGAAGTGCACAGATTGGAAATACAAACCAACTAATGAAGGAAGAAATATTGTGCGCAACACTTAATTTGTAACGCGAATCTGTAGAAAGAAACACAACACAAATCTTACAGAGACAACCGATGAGTCGGGTATCTGATGTAGAGGCTATTATATTCGGCTCGTCAGCTGAGGTAATTGGTGGCATCTTGACGCGGCGAACCTCATAGGGATCCTGCAGAGTAAATCACATCAAATGGAAGTACCAAACTTGTTCAACTATAATCCTCTCTACTGCTACATAATCGCCATTCTTGACTGCTTCAGATAGGCACTTGAGTTGCTTCCCTGTATAACACTGCACGAACGATACCCTTCAACCAACCTTCAGATATGTTCATCGTTGCAAAACGACGAAAAAAAGGGACAACCCATGGGAGACTATCCCTTAAAGATTCCAAAATCATTTTTAGCAAACTTCCACTCGTGGAGCAAATGGCTTCTACGAAGGATTCGAAAATGCAACCCTATGATCGATACTTCAAACAAGTGGCCCATAATACTGTCAAGCGTGAAGTCTAGCACAATTTCCCCAGTCACTAAGCAGAGTAACACTATAGATGTTAGTATTGTACATAGCCTATTCGTTCTATCTTAGTTCCTTACAAAATGTTTTCGTTTGTCCAAGCCATTAGTTAAATTATCAAACATAGACCCTACTTGGCAGAACACAACTTGAGTTTCTCAAGTAAACCACCTTGCTTCCTAGAATAAACGTCCAAACTTTTCAAATCCATGTACACATTTAATATATAACATTTCAGACCGCCAATATGTTGACCATCCGCAGAGCCCCTAACTACCAACTGGGAGACCACGCTTTAAGCCTATACCCACACCCAGTGGCCCCAAAAATTTCACCCCATTTAGTTAACGGCTTCGCAATTAGGCCCCTCGACAACTTCTTACCACTCCCACCCAACCCAGATAATGGAAGGAGCACCAAACATTAAAAATGCCCGTCTATTTGCAGAAAATTTTAAATACAATACATGCAAGAAACTCTCGGAACTGAGTCAAGAGAAAGGATATATGATAACGGGAATCCATGCCTGGTAAGCAGACATCAGACATTCACAGAGTCATCGGCCACAGGAAATTATACGTCTTTATTCTCCTCGTCACTGCGACGCCTTCGTTTAGAATCGGGTGGATTACCATTCGTGGACGGAGGTGTTTTCTTTTTTTCCCGTCCATTACAATCGGCATTGTCCCCAACAGCTGACGGCGATGGTGTATTGCCCTCCTCTTTGATCCGATCGTCCAGTGGAGAGTCGCAATCAATCACCTCCACTTCCGTGCTCGCAGTTACTGCGTTTGCACGATGCCGTTGAAGCTCAGAGTCAAGTTCGCAACGACGCAATAGTTGCTGCATAAATCTATCATCTTCACTAGAAGACTGTGATGATATGGACTCCGCCACAGCAGTGGGTGAATTTCTACTCTGCTGTTGCTGCTCTTGCAGACATTCGCTGGCTTCCTCCAAGGACAATGAAAACTCTGCACCCTTGAAAATGTACATATTCGGTGGGAGACTTGTAAAACTGTTCTCTGCAGTGCAAAGAAAACTCTTATGAACTTGTTGAATGGGCGATAAAACAGACCCGTTTGGTAAATCGACATACCGGGCAAGTATTCTGACAGATTGAAAGCAACTTTGCCATCTTCGGAGAACGAAGAACTAGATTCCGAATCAGAATTACTGTAGAAATCAAAGTCATCCACATCAATAGGGCGCTCTGAGGTTCCATCCAAAGTTGATTTTATATCGTCTGAAATATCGATTCCTTCTGACTCTGTTACCGAAGGCTGTAATCCTGCAGAAGAACCCGTAGCCTCTTGTGCTGTGAAATTTGTCTCATCCGACGCCATGACTGCAGATGTGCCCGCCACCAAACCACACGAAGCTTTTGGACATTTTGATGTGGTTGACTTGTCACCATCACCACCACTCAAATGGGGCGATGAAACGTTGGCTTCCTGGGACAGTGCAGAGACAGCAGCGGATAGAGGTACGGTCACATCCACTTTGGTTGGAGAAGAGGTGTCTTGAGGGGCAGACTAAAAACATTAGAAAAGGTGGATTTCGATAGCTGACAACAAATAGCACAACAGGCATTATTGCGCGTCTCAATATTAGAACAAAGACGCAGTAAACAATCCGAAGACAAGGAAAAATCATCATCGCTAAAAATGCGCTAAACTAAGCAGCTATCCGGTTTTCCTTAGCCGTAAGAAACGTTAAGAGGCTAGTGATTGACCTTTAAATATTAATACTGGACAACGAGGTCCAGTTACCGATTGCTTATGAAAGATGATCGCGACTTACGGATGCGACATCGGAGTCCTCATCGACATTCCAACCCAGCTGTCGGCAGAGGTATTGAAGGATCACATCGCAGTCGCCGAGAAGCTCAGTATCAAAGTTATGATGCGAAAGAGACTCACGATTGATAAGGATTTGGGGCACTTTACCGGGAACGGAATCTATGCGCAGAGAAAAAGACAGTTGTTGTTGCATCATAGACAAAAATTGCAAATAATAGTTTATGCCCACAGCTACAGGACTAATTAAATGAAACACTTACGAACGCGATCTACTATTACGAGGCCTCAAAAACATAGAGAGAGTAAATGCATGGGGAAACCCTGACTGTGAAGAACTACAACATAAGGGTGGGAAAGTTTGTGGTTCTCCAAATATGCTGACCCCACTAAACAAGTCCTTGAAAAAAGACTAAAAATGGATAGAGAACATATGATCGTAAATTTGATCTTGAAATAGGAACACCATTTAAAATTAGTTTGCAGTGAAAACACAACAAAAATGAAGTCTTCCTGTTTTCAAAGCGGAAAATAAAAAAATGATCAAACGTAAAATTAATCTATCCTCAAACTAGTAAAAGCAAACCCATTCTTAATTCACATATTGCAAAATTACGGATAGCAAGAAGTAACAACAGAGATAAAATGGAGAGGTTTAAATCTTAAGAGTTAAGCAACCTAATTTTACCCAAATTTGGAATGGAAGAAAATCCAAGGTCTGGGGAGGGTAGTAATGAAGAGCGGACTGAACTAGGCACTATATCGTGACTACCAAATCGTGAGAACAACTTACTAGGATTGAACAATCATTGAAAAAAGTTAGTCATTTTGCTCCTAGCCGCATCCACAAAAGGCATATTAAAAGGTCCCAACTTCCCCTTAGCAATTCCTTCAAATCCAAGTTTACAGAACTATGGAAGTACAAAATTGCTATAGCAAAAACACGGAAACCCAATAGATACGCTTGAAATGAAATTGGCTAAATTTAAGAAGAACAATGGTAGAAAACGTACCTGGTATGTGGGAAACCGGTCTAACTTTCAGCGAGGATCCCATAACCACAACGAGATCAACTTCACGTAAATCCTGATGCAAATATTCATGAAACTCTGTAGGCAGACCTTCGCCGAAGAACACAATGTCCGGCTTCATCACTCCATAGACGGATGAAAGAGGGGAAGACGCGGTGGAGGCGGTGTTTACGTCGGTGGGGCCGACTCCGGTCACTGAGGTTGCGCCCTTTAGGCCAACGTCAGGACGGCATTGAGGGCAGTGTGGAATTCGTTGGGCCATTATTGCCTCACGTATATCTTCTCCACGGACCTTGTAACTGCAGCTCACACAGCTTGCAGTGGCAAATGAACCTAAGAGCCATTGGTTTACCAACGTTCAAAACAGTGTCGAAACGAAATGTAGCCTAGCATCACAGTAAATGCCTGAATGAAAAACTAGCTTGCCATGGCACTGGACGATGTTCTCAATTCCAGCGACCTGCTCCAGTGTATCAATGTTTTGTGTATAGTTGCGTAGAAGTTTGGACTTTCTTTCAAGCAGTCTGATAAAGCGATGGGCATAGGATGGTTTAAAATGGCCAGGAAAAAGTTCCTAAAACAGACAAGGCTCCAATTGATGACTAGTAGGGTGATCTCAATTACCGAAATTACATATAACAATACAAAGCAAAATACCAGCATTTTAACGCGAAAATATCAATAAATAAGAGAAGATACCTTCGCGAAAGTGAAAAAGGGATTTGGGTCACGCAGGAAAAACTGCAAGTCAAACATATCTTGAGGACTTCGAAGATTTGGAAAGTCACGTGCCAAACGAGCGTAAACACCATTCCTCGATCTGAAATCAGGTATCCCACATGACACAGAGATGCCAGCACCGGTAAGAACCAGAATCCGAGAACTATCCCTGAGAAGTTGGACGACTGACTCCAACGTAGAGAACTGCTTCAATCGTTTTCGACTGGTCGTTTCCGATAATAATGAGAAGAGAATTCCCCACATACTGCTAGCATCTGAGGGAAGCATGCTCGAACTGATGCCGAAAATGCGAGTTAATAAAAGGCGTGGATTATCATATCCAGCAGAAATGAGTGCATTCATTCGAGTGACATTTCGCCACTTCATTTCTTGTTCATCAATATCTGAACTAACGCTGACTATTTCACATTCACTACTGCACTCTTCCTCCTCTTCGTCATTAACAACAACGATGTCCACCGACTCTCGAGCTGATTCCAAATGGTTGTGAGATCCGTTAGAAGCAAGGTTGGCTGACAAAGATCCTTTTGAGTTCTATAAAATGTCACATAAACACTGTAGGTCTTGAGAGTGGTTAAAAAATCTGAACACAAGAGTGCTTTGCAAAAAGAACATTTCGTAGTCAACAGGAAAAAAGGCGTACAACTGAACCGGGTTCAAAAAGCATATGCACACCAATACCACAAAAACAAACCTATTGTTAATAACTCCAAAGAACAACTTGAACATAACAGTTGGAAATCCTCAAAAACCCCAGCCGACCACGTTCTAGATGGTAAGGATGATAGGGCATCGAATGGCAGGCAAGGGTCTAATAGCAAACTAACACATCCTTTTACGTGATATACGAAAAATTGCCCCATTTACTTTCAAATCACAAGAAAATATACCAGCGAGAGAACGACTTTGCACAAAGAAAAGGGTAGCCACTTTCATCAACTAGCCTCTATTTTCACAGAACATCCTCAAACTTGAGATAGCATAAGTACATTTGAGAACGTTCAGAAAATCGTGCAGTTTTATAATCCCATTGGCACATTCACGATCTTCCGTAAGGCAGACCGAATCCCAAACATTGTCCAATTAGCACCACGCAAACTCACTTCCATGCACGAGACAAAATGGCGCCCAAGCAACAGATGACTCGCGACTACGAGTGCGAGTTTAAATCTATGTACATGATTCCCATGATCTGTTTAACAAAAAAACGCAACTGCAACCAAAATGGATCAAAATTTGCATTTTTGTGAGGTGCGACGAATTTCCTCTAAACCTACCTATAGCAGCCTAATTTAGACTACTTATAAAATTTTAAATGTTTAATTTGAGAACATGTATGCACAATCTTTTATGCTCTGTGCGTTTACCTTCTATGAGTCATACATTCTGCGTCATCTAAATAAAGTACGTTCTTTTATGCCCTTCCCACCTAAACCATGAATGTGCAAGAGCACTTTCCTCTTATTCTAGCTTCTTAAGGCAGCGGCACCAGCATCTGCATAAAATGACTTAGTGTACCAAGACTGTATGAATAGTCCGCAAACGAAGCAAGCATCCACCATCACAACTACCGCGCCATGGCTTGCACCTCCCGAACACCATGGGACTGCCACACTGACCCCAGCCAGTGCAGAAACTACCCATGTCAATGCATTCTGCGCAGCAGAGATGAGTGCTGACACTGGCGGACCCGGCTACCCAATCAACCTACATCCCCCACCTTCAACAACAAGAGGTCCCCACGGACGAAACACCACGCCCCGCTCCGGACAGCAATGATTTTGTAGCACTACCCGAGGTTAACTTGCAGCAGGAAAGCATACCCCGCACCCAGCACCACAGATGTAGCCCTAGCTGCTGCTACCACACCCTCCCCCCGTACACCAAAACATGCGATGGCACCACCCCGCCGCGAGGCACGCAGAGTTGTCCTGACTACCTATGAGCGAGACCACAGCCTGCTTCATAATGTCAGTAGAACTTTAAGTCATCCAATACCCAAGTGAATAATATAACTATCTTCCTGAACATCCACAACTCCAGACGCACAGGTGATTGCGAGAGTATATGCATTACGTTGGTCACACACGCATAGGAATAGAAAGCAGATGGATGAATGCGAGCGATCGTGATGGTGTGGGAAACAATGGATGAATGACTATAGTGGTTGGTAAAGTGATTGGGTAGCTCTCCTAGGCGGATGTGGAATTGGCTTTCTTCCGTAGCGCAGCTCGATGACTGCTATGGGCGGTGAGTGGTCCTGAAGGAAGCCAATTTTTGGCCCACCATTGCAATATCTGTGAGAGACATGGCAAGGGAGGACGGTGCGGGATCGAAGTGATGCTATCTCGGCTCTCTTCAAGATTCGCCGTCGCAGGAGAAGCCTCCCCGCTGTTCGGCGTCAGGGGATCCACCCCTTCGACGTCATCTGCTTCCGCCTGCTCAGCATCCTCGCCAAGTTCATCATCCCCCAAACCGCTCTCTTGCACTCGCAAAATGGCTTTCAGTAGATCCGTTGTACCCTGCAATTGGGTTTGAAATGAGGTTGCAAGACACTGATGAATTGACTACTTGCAGTTTTCAGGGCTCCACGTGGTAGTCCCATTAAACCACAGCGCAATATGCAGACCTTTGAAGTGCCATCCATGTAAAGGAGAGGGCATGCCTTCTAATTGAAACGGATGTGCCTTTGGAATTTTCATACAATGCACAACTATCAGCAATACTTTTGTTCAGCCCCTGCGATGTTGTCATCCTATCAAGGCGTCGGAACAAAGCAGATCCATAAGGGAGGAGTAAGAGAGTAGAAAGTTCGAGTGATTGCCTTAGTAGTAAGACATTAGTGTTGACATTTTAAAAGCGATAACACAGGAGGGGGAGAGGGGCAATGCATCTTCAGTTACGGTTATGCCCGTTCCAAAGTGCTGTAAGCAGCCAAATTCAGTAATTTAGCTTCCTGAAGACTTCATGTGATTTTCCACTATTAGTCTTTGAAAAAATGGAATCGAATTTCCTTGGGATTGATGCGGGAAGTGTGAAAGTAAGACGAATAAAGAGAGCCTCGAAGCAAGGATAAAGGCATAGCTTACTAAAAAAAATAATGGAGTGTGCACCGAAGGTGATTCCAAGGAAAGTTCTTTAAAGATCCAAACCGATCTGTGGCACCAAACAAGTACACACTAACCTGCACTACGAATGCAAAATTAAAGGTTTTGCAAGGATTTGTGCGAATGATTTTGATCTGCAGTAGCTCACCTGAGGATCAATCTCCCAGGCATGATCAACAGCGTTCCCCTCCGTTTGCAGTCTCCACAACGCCAAAAGAATCAGGTCATCTGAATACCCAAGAACACGAGCATTTTCAACTGGCCAACAGTCAACACTGCTGTCGCCATCTTTGCCACCGACGATCATTTCACGTGCAATCGCCGCCAATCGGTCGATCACAGTGGCAGCAACGGCAGTGTCAGAACGAGGAGAGGAAGATGTTAGATGTTTACGAGCAAGCGGCAACACAGAAGTGAGGAGACGGCGGGTGTTAAGGAAGAGACAGCCGCCACCACCGCCACCGCCGCCTGCAGCAAATCGCGCGTGCACTGCCTCGGCATCTACATCGCAAGGCTGCCAATCGCGCAACCCGAGAAAGCATGCACCACACACTGCCTCGTCCGCTCGCCCGGTGTGGAAGAAGCCGGCACTCGCCATTTCCATAGCTGATGGCCTCTGCGGAGAGTCTGGAGACTCCGCCGTCGTCTCCTCACCGAAGGACGCCACACACTGGCGATGCGTGGCAAAGAGTGGCGCATAGGCGTATTTCTGCACAAGACATGCTGTAATGGAGAATAGCAACATAAAACGATGTAAGCGTTTGATAAGTTTATAGCTTATACTTTGACCAGTTATGTACCAAATGGGAATCAGTTTCGTGGAAGTTGTACCTCAGATGAAAATGCGAGTCCGAATCAGAAGACGGATGAATGCCCATTGGTAAGCAGAACAAGGTATACAGATGCTACCAAGGCTAAGCTTTCATCAAAACTTGATAGTGATGGACTCACCCAGAAAGTTCGGGATTCACTGCTATGTTTGCAGTAAACCATCCATTACTAGGTCATTCGGCATCACCTGAGAAGGGTTAAGTCATGGCAACAACCTAAACTACACAACTCAGGATTCTCGCATAAAGCCTGAGCATCTTCATTTTGATTAGAACACAAAGGGAAGTAGGTCCAAACCACCGATCCCGCAGTGTAGCAAAACAACAAGGAGGAAACATTAAGAGTTCGATGTTCAATGAACAACCATGCTGTGATTAATGCATACATGTTTTGGTGTAAACAGCAATTAAGTCTAGTGTTGACGCACCCAGCGCAATTGCTGCAGTGGCGCAGGTTAATTCTTCCTCTTTTTGTACAGTCACCAGGAAGACATCCCTCAAAGCAGACTGAAAAGCTGCAAACATCCTGATAATGGCCACAAATCAAGCAAGGACCACCACCGCCAGCCGCGGGAAGCCCACGGAAAAAGTGGAGATGTTCTCTTACCAGCCACAAAGCATCACGTGACATATGTAGTACGTTGACTAGCCAGCCAATTAGCTTTATGCAACCATACTATTGGCTAGCTGTCAGACAGTTAAAAGACGGTGCCGTATTTTCATTGGGTAGTGCAGTTGGCCACATGCCAAATTGGTACGCTTATTCCCGCTAGAGGCTGGTGTAAGCCGTCGCTTTGACAACCAGTTTGAAGTTATCGTTGGCAAGTTTTGGAGACAGATACCTGGGCTGACACACGTTTAGGACGTGATCCCCCACATGGCTATCGCATTGGGAGGGTTTTTCTTTTTTAATAACTGTTTCGAGGCATCTAAGTCATCGCAAAGTCTGTTATAAGGATATAAGGAATTAAGGATATAAGGATATAAGGAATTTTTGGTTTTGTTTATGCTTTTGCAAGCCGCCTTAAAGTTTAATATCAATTTTATCTGCCATAGCCTGTATTCTTATGGATTTGGCTTGGACTCAACTTCTTCTTATGTTGAGATCTCATAGTAACACTTGCTAGACTAAATGGCGTTCTTCAAAGCCTATTCTCACTTAAGAAAGAAACTTGACGTCCTGGTATTATGACCCGAAAGGCTTCGCAACAATTTTCCTATCAGCGGTCTGTTTTTGAGTAGGCTGCGGTCCTTATACGTCAATAATTTCCTTTTAGCCGTTGAATCAGGTGGGAGTGAAAACATTGACACTGCGTTGAGGTGCATAGAAGGGATAGGGTGGGTAGTACATTATAGGGCATAGGAGAGCATGTCTGAAAACTGGGCCTCTCGACTGAGGCACAGCAAAGGAACTCCAAAATATCGTGCGAGTTATAAAGCGATCAAGGGTTAAGTGAAAAAGTTATCGCATCCTGGTCAGATATACATCAATTAAGGTCCCACGAGGCCATCAGGAGCGTGGAAGAAGTATAGGGTTGGCACTTCATTGACAACCCTGTACTAGCATAGTTGACAGTTTCAAAAGCAATTTTTCATACATGGCTTGCAACTGCAAACCATGTGCAGAAAATAAGGCTGACGTATTTGGTTAAAACAGATTGCCTTTTCAGTCCTTCTGATGGAGTTTCGCTCAAATTCCCGCATCAACAATGGAAACTAAAGTAACAACTCATTAAACCATAACAGTGGAAGAACTTTGTTTACTCTTGGCAAATGCGCCAGTCTCATGTTCGCGTGCATGCTATTGATGACTAAAGTGACCACAGATGTAAAACATCAAGAAACATTTTAGCTCAGCCGTTTACGATATCAGGATGAAGGCGGGAACAAAGGAAAATCATAATACTTCCACTTCTAGAACAATAAGATACATATCGCATTGGACAGCGCTAAAGCGGGGAAAGTGTGGCAAGGGAGAGGAGACATGAAGCTCTATTCTCACAAAACGGTTTTAAATCCCGTCTCTTATCATCTAATTATTTTCATACCGATGTTACTGGGACTACTGATTGTCTGCAAATCTGCCCTATCATCAGTACTGCTTTCTATCAGGACGAAATCAAAGAGCTAATTGGACTGCAAATAAAGCCTTTTCGGCAATCTCGACTACGTGATAGAGGCTTGTAAGGCGGATCAACCAGGAACGCTGCTACCATAGTTGCATAAACTATCTCAGTGGCGTGCCTTTCTCTCCCTATCGGGAATCCGAGAGGCTCACCTATGCTTGTAGTGTTGCAGCTTTACCAGCAAAGTGCAAGAGACACCGGTTGCAGTTGTCTCACATGTCATGGTAGTCGAGAACACGATGTCAAAAGCAGTTTAAAAAAGTCATAACGATGAAAATTTGATTCGTCAGCTAACGCCTTGCCAACTGCCTGTGTTCGACTGCCGCCGCCGAATCCCCCATCACACCCAATCATCGTCGGCAAAGTTTTGCCTTTTTTGCAGACTGCTACGAATCCATTGCACAGTATGATTCTCTAGCCAAACCATTCAATTCCAATTTGCCTTCCGATAAGACATATGAAAGAGGAATTCAGCACAACCGAAAATGAAATGTAGACTGACCCTCCATTGATTCTACCCTGTGCATCCAAATGACTCTCATTGACATCGCGGCATTCTGAAATACCATTTTAAACTGACTCCTAAATAAAACAACAATGAGTCTAGAACCAGAATAGCTTCTGTGGCATTCAATTTAGCCTGCTCAAGGTCTTCGTATCCATTAGAGGTGCGAATACAAATAAGCTGTTTTTGTTCCACTTAACCTTGCATGCCATAAGATGTCGACTGATCTTCATGAGAGTACTGAAAGGTTGATTCGGTTTCAAAGCCACAGGAACCTCTCACAGGTGTTATATGTAGGAGCAAAACAGTGCTGCCAAGGCATTGCTTGGGCAAGCGTTGCATACAGTAAATGTTGAACTCCGAGTTCATTATTTAATGTGTAATTAATTACACTAAAGCCTCCAGCCATGATTGTGGAGGGTTGTGTGCTGCTCTTGCCACATAATACGTAATATGATTGATGGAGCAGACCGTTTACACCGGCATCCAATGAAGGCTTGCGAGTCCCATGGCATGCCCTAACAAATGACGGAAGGTGGGTTCTCTTTCCTTTGGAGTTGTTTTTAGAGCCTTCAACACATCTTGGCTGTTTGCAAGCCGATTTGAGCTGAAAAACAGGCTTCGTATTCCATCATCCCAACATTACCTAAAATACCGAGGATAAAATTGTTAGCCACGACTGGCAGGAGTCCAAGTTGTCATGATGCACTTCGGTGTGCACGACCTGTTGCCAAAAGACGTGGTGGATTAATGCAATGACCAGCCCCAAAACCACCCACGATAGGATGTGCGCTCATCCCTCAACAAGTTTTTCATCAGGTAATAGTGGTCGCTTCTTGATGTGGACTGAGGGAAATGAAGGTGCATTGATTCTAGTGGTAAAACTTTGCATTAAGGCGGAACTTTCGAGGTGTCTCCAGTTCAAAGCGCCATACAGATTTTGGAATGCGGTAACAATCATTCCAGCCAATGGTACATGTGTGAAATTTTTAAACTAATGTCTCCATTCCATCATACTTGATTGTGAATGGGTCCAATAGGAGGTCTTACTGCAGACACAAGTATGGTCTGCCGCATTAACAGTGGCTGAAAATGCAAAGTCGGTAACGGTAGTCACCAGAAAGTCGTTACGAAGCAAAGGACCCTTCTCTTACATACTTGATGATCGGGAGAAGACCACCGCTAACTGAGTGCGCCCCAAAGACTTTGATTTGAAGGAACGTACTTTCAGTAGTCAAAGGCGAATGCGTATTCGAAGCTCTATTCTAACCTTAACAAACGCGATCAAGGAAAAACTTCTGTCCCAGACACACCACATTAATTGATTACCAACTTCAGTTGCAAGACGCTTGGTGTACCATAGCAACAGCAAGACGCGGTACCGTTTGCTCAAACAAATAGGCAGCCAGTGACACAAGAAAAGCGTACCTGTTTTGCTATCGTAATTACCAAACCGATAAAACCTAAATGGGTTAACTGTGACCAACTTAACTCTTAAACAGGGGGACAGAACCGACAAGCGCAGGGTAGATCCCAACGTTGTCTCACAATTCTCTTGATGTCAGTTAACAAATGATCACAACCCACATGCACCACGTAGCTAATTGAATTTAAATGCACACCTCTTGAAGTGCTATAGACACTGAACAAGAGACATTTGTAGAACAACGACATTCAAGAAAAACACCTACCCGAGCACCACCTACTCACCAACCAGACTCAGAATCAAATCCACTACCCTCTCTCCGTTATTCATGTCAAATAATGAAATGCCATCATGCAACTAGTTCTTCTGAACCACCAACAAATTCCGCGGAAAAGTGGACCCACCATCACCCTTCAACCTTCAGCTTCGTTAAGGCTTAGCCATTATTTGGAGATACGAGTTTCTTAGCTGATAGTACGGGAAGCTTGCTAAGGCTTGTTACTTCCAATCTGTGGTTTGGGGATCCCGGGCGTAACATAGTAAGACAATCTCCTCCACCGGTTTTTACGAATAGTGCAAAATGATACTAAGTTAAACCGACGGGTCGGCCAAAGCATCAGTGAAAGACTTGCAGGTGCAATGACCCAGAGTCCCACTTTTTTGAAATGCAAATGCACTTCCAAGGTCAAACTTTGACCAGTCAAAAACCTAAAGACAACAAATTCATCACGTGCAGACAACCGGAGTTGTGTTAGTTTCAAGAGGTTTTGTCTTGTAGCGACGTCCTTGACAAAGAAAGAATGGGTGTAAGATGGTAAAAATGGCCCACCACTACCGCCAATATAAAGAAAATAAAGAAGCGTGAATTTGAAACATGTTAAAGTGCTAAAATATGAATAGTTAAAAAATTCCACGCCTGGCAAAAACCGTCGAGTGGAAGGAATGATCTACTTCAATGAGGCTATTAAAAGAACAAGGTTGCTACAAAAATACCACAGAAGGAATACGTTATATGAAAGACATTCTTAGGGCAAATTCAGCATGTCGAATTTCGCGTAGATATCTTGAGTGAGTTGGTAGACCTTGCGAAATGTGGGTAGTGAGACCCCAACAAGGTACTCACGACAGGATGCCTCATCTTTCAACTCTCCACCTGCCGGCTGGTTGGCTACAATGGTGTCAACAAAAGTGTGGCGGTATGGCAACGTATGGAACGCCACCGCTACCGCTTGTCGTACGACCCAGGGATGGTGAGTTGCCAGGCTCTCATCGTACGCTGACTTCGCCAACTCCGACAGCGTCAACTCTGGCGGTTCTAAGAAAAAACACCAACAGTTAATTAAGATTTTAAAAACATTATTTGTTCAGGCTACTTTGAGTCCGCCGTGATCACACCACCATTTCCGATAATATCGCAAACTAGCAACTCATTTCCATAGCAGTCAACTTCAGCGCATTCAAAAACGTTTAGGGTAACGTAGACACAATTACTGTTAAATCATGTTATTATTGTCAAAACAAAATTGAGCAGATTCACAGGCATGTTATAGGGTCGAACCACCCTACCATCCTCTACTTTAAGTCACCTAGCCTTTGCTCGTCAGACCGTAACTTCTTGTATGGCAAACACTAGGCATGTGGGCTCCCAAATGAAGCCGGAGTTGCGCTGAGAGGAAATAGTCTGAAATGTCAGGCTATCGGCAATAAAGGATTTTGATAATCGGTCCAGAAATGCAAAAGTCTTACAGGAGACAAAACCCTTATGACAATCAAAATTGTTTTCACTACCGAGGGTCACAGACTCCGCACACCACGCAACACCAGTACGTAAAAAAGATGAACCTCACAACCTTACAGATAATCGTCTCAAAGAGCGATTGCTACCGGTACGATAAAATAAACCGCTTGAAACAAATGCAAGCCTAGTAAATTGAAAAACAGCCATTTAAAGTCTAAAAGAAATGTCCATCGCATAGTATGCTTAGTATACTGTACAATCACCGTCTGAAAAACTGTTAGAGAGGTCATTGCACTTCAAGGGTAAAAAGGTTCTGCAAAACGTTAATGAAGCAGTTGAAGCTGCAAAAGTCCCCATCCAACTGGTTGCCAAGACAAATATGGGTCAATACAAAAGTAATGCAATCACACAGACCCGTTATAAGCTGTTCTCAAAGTACCTTACTTAAAGATTCTATGAGCGATGAACCCATACCGCAGATTAAGAGGGGAGAACAGTCACCTGGCGAGAGGAACTGCATACGAAAACCGTACAATCCTTGTAAATACCAAGCTAATTAATGGCAAAATTGTTCAATCGCGTAAGAGATCAGGAGATGTGGTGACTTACCATTGCAAACCTTCTCGAAGAGACCAATGACGAAGAGGAAGGCACGATGCAGCCTTAGTAGGTTCCGACTACCCAAAGTGCATTTTGCATCGGACTTTGGGCGATTGTTTTCATACTGACCAGCTTCGAAATCACACATTTTCCGCACAGTCGTAAAGTGTTCACAAAAATCGGTGGGATGCTTAGACGCGTCACGTAAATCGTTTAAAGCACCCAATTTCTGATCGACATCCCGCAACACAAAATGCATGATGTGACCAAGGTAGTCTAAGAGGCTTGAAGGGAAATTATCCTGGAAGATAGGTACAAACCTGGACAGTTCCTTAAAACCTTCACAGTAAAATTGAGTTGCTATATCATCCCCAATGAGTGCTTGAGAAAAGTGTTCAGTCACACGTTTAAGGTCAAGACAGGCAGAGTTTGGATCCGTCATTTCCTGAGAAAGTAACGAAGAATAATTACGTCCAAAAGATTATGCTCAGTCCCACATAGGGTGCACAAAGAAGCATCATGCGCAACAACAATGAAAAATGACCGACAAAGAAAACATGTAGGTTTCCAGTGCCGATCACATGAATATGATGACAACACGGATAAGTTAGCACAGCCGTGAGGAAAATACTAACAAAAGATGGGCTCCACCAGCAACTACAACATAAGACATTAGGTTTCTAAATAAAAGTCCAGCATAAAACATTGATAAACGATCAAAGTACGCATGGAAAGTGACCATGTTTGAGAGACAAGTGTACGAAATCAAAGATGAAAACAGCTGGATTATCACTGCTAATACCAAATTTTGACACACTACTCGGAATCTTGCGAGACTTGAGCCACGGTTACCATATCTCCATGCCAATAGACATCGGAAAAAAGAAGTTTAGTAGGCTTCTAAAACATCCCAGCGGAGCAAGCCCGAGAAAGCGAGAAAACGTACCCAGCCCGCAGTAACCAAAGTAAGCAAACGTCGACGTCACAAAGTAAAACAAGCGGGTAAGTTTACTCAACATATATTTGTCTTCTAGTATATTTTTTGCTATCAAAAAATGATACCGAATTCATGCGCAAACGCATTTGCAAATACGAATGCAAGCTGTGGATCCGTTAAACAAGCGGGTCAACAAAGACTATTTCCTTGGGAAAAAACACACCACGATTGTGCCATTAAATTTAACATTTGTGATTTTTTAAAAAGTGATTAAGCTTTTTAGAATGCTTTGTGCTTTGACTCAATACTTTTATTTTTCTTGTACTCATTATTTACGCGAAAAATCTACGGTAGTTTATGTACTTAACCACACATGAAGTGGGTGAAATCGTCACCTAAAGCTCTATTATCATGGATATTACTTCGACTTATAGTCGTGACCTTTGCCCAGAGTGTCAGCTGAGCACGGTGTGCATCGTTTATGGTAGATATTGGCTTTGAATTTTAAAATTGGAGCTTATGCTTCCGCTGTCTTTGTTGAATTTCGATATACTTTGTGGCAGCTGTACTTTGAGCCTGTCGTTTATGCTACTATAAAAGATAACTATTCTAGCACTTCTTGTCGAGGGTATTAACAGGTATTCTTCTCTGCTTTACATTTAAATGCTTATCTCTTGTCATCCATCAAGTTTGTTGCTTTCAGATTGCCTTTCTTGTTGAACTGTTTGCGTTCCCAGCGCTTTTGTTCCTAATTTATCGATTGATGAATTAATTATCAGGCTCACACGTATCTAATCCTTTTCTGTGCCTTTATCTCCAGTTGCTGATGTGTATATGTAAGGATTTTAATATGCTTAGCGAAAACGGGACCTGTTTTTGAAATTTGTTTTATCATTGGGCTTTTTACACGTCAGCCGGAACAACATCTATGGAGTTGCGATGATAAGGGTAATGTGTATTTCCTTTCCTCCTGGGAAGCGGGATGGAGACGACTAAGAGCAAATCGAGGTGTTCAGCTTCGTGTCAAGCGAGTCGTGGCCTGTGCGTGGTGTGTATGGGTCATCGGAGTGGATCAGTCGCCTTATCTTCTTGTTCCTTTCGATGGAACAACAATACGTGTCGCAGAGGTGATCATGCAGCATGAAGTAAGCTACTTTTTACAAAAATAGTATTATTTTGCTTTAGCGTTGGAACCCATCATCGGGCTTCTCTTCATCAAACCTCACTGCAAAAGATCCTCCTGAATATCAACAGGTTGGGTGCGATACTTATAGCTGGACTGATCTCCCTTCGACTCGATGGCAGTGGGAATCATCGGAATGGGAATATATGCTCGAGCACAGCGAGGATCGGGCAGTATGCTTATTTTTTTAAGTAGCTTACCTTTGCTTACTTAATTTTACCTCTTGTCTGCTTAAGGGTTGGGAGTACTCAACCTCATTCGGTGAGGATGCCATCTTCTCCTCTTTCTACCAATGCGACTGCGTGGTTCGAAGGCGCCGATGGCAGCGAGTTAGGCGCTTTCTGGGTCATGATAGATGGCTTCTCTGTGGCATTTCCTCCGACGATCTCACTTCCCAGAGCGGGCAACATCACTTCTCGAATAAAGGCATTGTACATGTCCACAGGCTGGCCATTGGCGGACAGGCCATCCCATGCCAATTGATTGGCTTTTTCATACTCTGGGTGGTGACCAAGGATGGACGTGTAGGTTCTGCATTTATCATTTAAGTTGATTGTTACCAATTTGATGATAGCGAGTTGCTTTGGAGTTTCAAACAACTTTCCTCCTTTATCATTACTTTTACTGCATGGAGCCAGCTTTATCGTCTCATGCCATGCTATGCGAAGCGGATGCTAACGGATTATTAGAGCTGTTATTTGCCGCTACAGTTCAAACTCGTCAGATTAAACAAATATGTGTGTCTTCCACGTTATGGCAGCCTGCGACCATAATATCCAGCTATTTGTGAATCAGCTATTGTTCGTCCTTTATGATAGCTTAGCAGTTTGCTTACCATTTTTCAGCTAATCGAATCCTCTCTACAAAAGCATATTTATTGTTCATTGAGCATCCTATTTCTACAGGTTATATGCAGGACTAATGTCCATCGCAACAATCCCGAGGGCAGTGATTGGGTAGAGCGGCCTCTGCTTATGATACAGGACGATAACTCGGGCAAATTTCACCCAGACACGCACCAGCCATTCGCTATTGATATTCATGCCAACCAGTATGGTCAGGCCCTTGTTTTAACCGACGATAATCAACTTTTCTATCGCATTGGTGTCGACTTTAAGTCCCCCTACGGTGGGTTTCCATTCTTCTTTCTCAGTTTTCTAATATAATTATAGTTTGGCCCTAAGTTACCCTATTATTAGATTTTTTGTGGGAAGAGGGACGTAATTCATTACTTACCATCATTCTTTTCACACCCAACTTCTACGTTTTTAAGCTGCTTTTGTTTATTTTTATGCCAGTCCTGTGTTGCCACACTTTGGCTATCACGAGTTCTACCGTATTGAGAGCAAATTTTCACGTTTAGAGTTTGGCGCTAAGTTGAAAACTTCGATAGAAATGTTTAATCTAGGTCGACTTTTACCATTAAAATAAGTTGCTTGAGAAATACGCCGAAGCAGACGCACTGCGATAGGATCTGGGCTAAACCATATAGTTATGGTTGTCCTCCCTAAGCTGTCACGGAAAGCCAGTTTTGGTTATAGTTTACTTTAGCCATCTTTAAAGAACTTACAAAGTATGTGAAACTGGTAGCGTTGTTAATGAATGCAAATGGAAGAGTTGAAAATCTGATAGGTCGAGTGGTATGAAATACCATGAAGTCCCATGTAGTAGCCTCTAGAGCAGCTCTCCTGACATTGGACTATTGAAGGCACGTCATGGATGCAGATAGTATGCGATCTTCCGTCACTGGGGTTGCGGGAGCACGAACATCTCGTGTCTGTAGCCTTGGGAGGGCGCAATGCTTGGCTGTTATCAAACACTGGACGCGCCTGGTTCCACGCTGATTTTGGCACTGTCATCGTTCCCAGTCCTTCCCTCGTTAAATCTCGTCGCTCTTGGGCTCCAATGTCCGGTCGTCTCGCCTCTCTCTCTGTCAGCTCCTCCGACCAGGTGCAGCTTGCGTCCTCTATGTTTAAAAATACAGCTTTTTATATTTCTGGAGACACAAGCCTAGAAGTGTGAAACTACTGGCACTTACTTCCCTTGTAGTCTAAAATCTGAGGCGTAATTTTCTTAAGCATTAATTTTTCATTGCATTGCTTCGATGCGAAATCGTTAACGATTTTAGTGTCGTCCTCGCTATTCTTCATTTTTATAAAGTTATGATGAATGCTATTGTTAATCCCGTCCAATGGATTGTTGAAAAATAAGAATACAGTCGCTAGAATTGTAAGAATGCAACACCATGAAGACGCTGGTGGAAATTGCTTCTTTGATTTCACTATCCGATGTGCTTGTTCCATAGTTGTACCAGAAATCCAAGCTACTACCTCATTAGCAAGGATGTTGTGAGCCTTTTGATTGAAATTTTTAATAACGCCAAAAAAACTCACCGCCTGCTTATGCTTTGCAGGTGTTCGCTCTAGATGCCTGCTGGAACCGCCTGATCTACCGTAGTGGAATTAGTCCTGAAGCACCAGGAGGTGAGATGTGGTTGGCCCTCGATTTGCCAATTCTTCCCAATCTCGATGATGACCACAAATTGGGGAGCTGTCTTACCCAAGAAGGTCCCCTGGCCCCCCTATGCGTTCCCCAGTCTGAGTCCATTCAGCTTGTCAGCAAAGTTCTACAGCTTACCAGCCCCGAAGCTTCCGATTCTGCCGACGACGGCCTCGAGCGGTTGAGCGTACCTGAAGGTCGCAGTATTTTTTTTGCATCTTCTGCTTTTACACTATCAGTCATGTTTCTACATGATCGCGGGTTTCCTGCTGTGCGTGAGCATTCCTAGATAGACAAATCTTCCCACTTCAATGCACAATATCACTCGCAGGCATAGGCGTCTGCCATACTTTTTTAAATTATGGGCTGATGGCAATGACGAATTCCTACAGCTAGACACTTTACTGCAAATGGAACGCTTGCCATGCCAACTGAAACCTCCAGTTAGCAACAAGGAGGGCAGTAAATAGGCTGACAGCCCTATTAATATTTCATGAAAACGTATAAGTCACATTTGAAATATTAGTTCAAGAGGAAAATTGTGACATCTGGGTCGAGAATTCACTGTAGTTAAGTTGGCTTTGCTGTGCACTCTTTGAAGGGCGCTCATTGAATATGTGCATTTACGTATTTGCAGACTACGATCCCAACGTCTTCACTCCCCTTCCACAAGTGAGTTCAGTGTAAACCTAATGCTTTTTTCGTGTCAAAGCCCTTAATTTATGCATCTTGAATACTCAGACTAAATCCCATTCTCAAAACAGAACTTTTGGCCCATAATATTAGTCTAACTTTAAGCATTTTGTTACTCCTCTATTTAGCTTTCACCGGCGCACATGCTGAGCCATAGACTTCGCAAGTTCTTCACTCGTCGAAGTCGGAGTCAGATGAACAGTTTTGTCAGTTTTCGCCGTCTCCTCATTAATAGGGATGCCTTGGACGAGAAGAGTGACGCGTCGTGGATGTCGGAGGACCAGGTCTTGCCTAAGATAGGTCACCCACCTATTCGCTTGACCTCGCTCTGGGCCGGCGCTCTGAGCTCCTTAGCCGAGTATCATCTACCGTATCGATGGCGGATTGCTGCTCTCCTTTTGGGTACATTTTATTCAAAGCCTATTTCCTCTGTTTTTTTATTTCATTCCCTTGTTGACTGATAAGCTGAATGTTAGGTTTTTGCGATATCGTGCGATGTAAAATGACATCGTCAAAACTCTTACCATGAAAGTGTAGCATCAGGAGTGAAATAATAGTGTTGATACGTTTAAGCTTCGTAGATTGAGACAGTTTCAACATCATGAAGCCTATCTTAGTCCGTTCGGTCAACCATTACCTCAATTTGATTCATCATCTGGAATTGACATCTCTTTTGAACCATTCACATATTTTCTCCTTTGGAACAGCAAGGAAGAATTTAATCCCCTACTTCACGCTGAATGAGCTGTTTCAGCCTCCTGAGTGGCTCCTTCGCATTAACAGCGCCCTTTCGTCTTCAATGTCAATGGATGTCCTCGAAGGTGTGAAGTCTGCCGATGCGATAGATGACTGCGTGAGTGTACATAGTTATCCATCTTGCCCCAGCCTAGTGGATCAATTTCGACCTTTTTTTTTGAAATCGGTGTTATAAGGGGTGCTGCTCTTTTATCACACCTTTAACTGTACAAAGTGGTGGTTGTTGGAGTTGTTTAGCTCAACTTCGTGCTACTAGTCAAACCAAATAGTTGACATATCTAAGTTTCATCAGCTATTTGCTACTTGTCAGTTGTCAGTTTGATCCAAAAATGGGACATTGTGCCGTTAACTTAACTTTTCGCTTTCATTTGGGAGTAGGGGCGTTTCTGAGTTCTCTCTGAGGGCACAACTCTTGTCTTGACATTGAATGCATTGCCTCATGCTAATATCCCATCCACTGGCATAACATCCTTGCTCTCCCTGTTTAGGCGTTATTTTAGGCAGCAATTTCTCATTTCTATAATCTCATTTGGAAGCTTATTAATCATAGACGCTATGTTACGAGTGCCTCAAACTTCTGTCACTAGAATTGAGTCCCTCTTTCGAGGCTTTCAGCCACACTTTATGTGACCTGTGTTTGAGATGTGCATGGGCAACATACAGTGCCTCTTGCCTGCTGTTTTTGGAAGTACGAGTCTACTGACACTAATCTTGCTCCCTTGTTGCACAAACACCATTGAAAAGTATGAAATGATTTGTTGTAAATTTGTCTTAGAATAACTTGTGAAGTTTTCATGGGTCATTTTTTGCAGTAAACGAAGCCACACTTCAAGGATGAAAGCTAAGATGTGGCGAATGGATTTTACTTTTCAATTGTTATCTCAGTAGCAGACATTATCGAAGTCACTTCTTTGGCAACCACACATTTGCATAGGAGCCATGGGCCCAAACCTTTCGGGTTGATGTCCTCCAAATACCGCTGGAAGATCGCGGCAAATGTGCATGGGCTAAAGCACGCGCTGTAATCACTCACTTTGTCTCTAAAACACGTCCTCCCGTATTTTCCATCGCGGCATCACCATCGTCATCTCGCGCTTCGGTTTCTGAAGGCTCAACGGATACCATGTCGACTTCTCCGGTGTGTTTTTATCCGAAGAAACTCTTTTGTTTATTTTCTTATAATTCAAAAAATGTTGTTTAGGCTGGATAATAACTTACTATTTAACACAATCGATTTGGCTTTACCAAAACAGTGACATTACTTAGGCTCAATTAATACAATGATTTGAACTGGGAGCGGCTTTCTCATAGCTAAATTGAAAGTGGAAATGTTCGCAAGGGTAGTTCATCATCGAAACGGTCATGTTTCATTTCTGCGCTGTCGCCATGCTCCTTGGGGCCACTGACTGTGCTAACAAGCAAACGTTCTATTTTGCACGTAGACGTGTTGACGATGGAATGTGAGGCCAAACACCACGATGACTTTAATTGAATTGGCCGAAGATGATTTGGGTCAGCGTGACGCCTTAGTAATAAAACAAGCTTGGAAGAACTATGTTAATCGGACAAAGTGCTTGTTGGACCAGATGACTTAGTTAAACATACTCCTATTGCATTTTTAGGTGCCTCAGAAAATAGATGGGAAGGAAATTGCATGGGTCGGGTACATAGATTCTCTCTCTATACTAATCCCTCGAAGTCTGAGGGGAATCTGCACTGGTGGCCGTAGGAAGTTCTCGGATAGTCTCCCCATTCGAAAAACAGAAGAAAAGCTCTACGAGGTTCCCCAAAAGACTCCTCCTCTGCCTTCTGTTCCCATTGCCTCTGATGAGCATCTCGTGGCCGTTTTTGTGGGAGACGAAAGGCCACCACTGTCCACCACTGCTAATTCCGCAATGACTGTAACTGCGGAATCTGTTGGAGAGGAGGAGGCAGGGAGTGCCACAGTGTTTGAGGAGTCTACTTCTTTTGTCAGAAGCAACATTGTTCCACGTTGGATTCTTCGCTTCTCCTCCAAAGCTGAGGCGTCCGCCTGGATAGCAGAAACACAAAACACGACGATAATACTGCCTTCTACTAGCAGAGTCTGGCTTGTTACTGAACAGTCTGAAATCTTCTCGGCTGTTGGAACCTCTCTTGACAGCCTTGCATGGAATAGGGTCAGTGTAGATTTGTTTTTTAATCGTCTTATCTATCTAGGTTGGAGGTCACTTTGCTCGCGTGGACAGCATATGCATATCTGCTAAAGGTAGAGGGCAAGTGACATGGGCTTTAGGCCATGATTGCACGCCTTGGGTGTATCGAGAAGAATGGTCGTCAGCAGCCAAAGCTCAGTCCCGATTCTCGCTTAAGCATTTTCCATTCAAAACACCACACGTACAAGCAGATACCAGACAGTTTCGGGTGTATGAGTTCCAGGTCAGGCGTATGCTTCACGGTTACACCTCCAGGTGAATTTTACATTCTAGAGACCTTCGCCTTTCTAAAATGGCTTGAAATGGTAGATTTTTGCTTCTCCTCTTGCCTTTAGTAAAGCCTTTAACGAGCGTGGTGTAATGTGGTCACGAGACTTACGACACCAGCAGCTCTCTAGCCTATGTGACATTCACCTTCCACCACACAAAGGTCAGGTTCACTGGCTAGATGACTGGAAGGTCGATTTCTCGACTTTGCCCGGCTCAGCGCCGCACCATACATCCATGGTGTGGCCGTCAAGGGACGAGGAGCGGTACTGGGAGTACGGCGGTAAGGAGAGTCCCTCCTACTCACCACGAGGGTCGCCCAGGCGCGGCTACAGCATGGACTCCCCCATAAACTCGCCAGACCCGGCTATCACGATGGCACAATCACAGAATCCCGCCACTTTCACTGTTACTGCAACGCCGCTTGTACTTCCTCCTTCGAACGGGGATTTCAAGGAAGGTGTTGTTTATGTAGGGACGACCGAGGGCCATGCCTATTCCATTCCACCTTTATGCGATAAAAAGGGATGGTTTTATGCTTCTCGATCGTCCTCTTCTAGGCAAGTTGTTGAAATCATATGCTAAAATGGTTCCCTTCATAAGGTTTTTGTTCACAAACAGATGTGAAGTAAGCAAGACTCCTAGTGCCTCACACCCTCCAACGTTAGACTGGACCATTAGTCTTTCGAAAGTATATCCAATGCCCTTGGTAACTTTGGTAGGTAGAAGTGTTATTTATGATTGGCTTAACTGTGTGGTTTGCTACAGCTCGCAGAGCCAGCGTTCCAAGTCATCCAGTGGGATGCGGTACCGACGGTGGGTGCGTTCCTGTGTAGTACGAACGGAGGCGCCGTGGCAAGAAGTGGGTCCGTTGAGAGTAAAGTGTTTCAGTCTCTCCTATTCCTCACCTATTAGCCACTGTGTGGATGTCTGGGCTGTCACTGATTCGGGTGAACTTGTCTCTCGATGTGATGTCACTCCCGCCAATCCGGGGGTAAGTATCCGCTAAGCTCTTCTCTACACACATGGTATCCACTTACATTAAGAAGATTGCAGACCCATCATCCTCCTGTTTCATTTGATGTGTGAATATTTAAGCCGTGGTTAAGACGCTAAAATCCTTTAGTAAACAAATAAAGGTCCCATAAACACTGCAGTGCGATAGCTGTTACCCACTGTCGCTCAATTTCTGGAGGAGGGGCCTTAATAAACCATTGCCTACATTTTTGAGGTGTGACCATAAAACTTTCCGATATACTGAACGGTTTATCAATTTTTTTAAAAATAAATGGATTTTGCACAAAGTTTAACCCATTTTTCAAGTAGTTATCATTGCCTTCAAAAGTCTTAAAGTGTAATCCTCTGAGCCTTTTATTTCAAGAGCAATACTATTTTTTACCACTTAAAAGGGCACTAATTTTATTATCTGGCAGGGTTTTGCACCTTTTAAGTGGTGAGACATCTAGCTAATCGCGAACTGAGCGAGCACAGAAGTGAAACTTTTGCAACATAAAAGGAGAGGTCAGTTATTGGAATGCTTTCCTGTCGTCATCCCTTGCCCCATTTGCTTGCACGTGATTGGACCTATTGATTCCTCCCTTGCGGACGCGAATTTCGGCACGCTTGACTGCTGTCAGCCATGTGCTCGAATGGAAAGCGTCTGCCACATTTGTACTCCGTCCAGCCTAATCCCTTTGCCTACACCCAAAAGTATGAGGAGGCACTCGATTTGGTGCACGGTAAAATCCGTCAACTCTTTTGCGACCCCAATCTCGTACACACACCCGAGACCAACGCTTTGATGCGTGACATTGCCGATGAGGTGGCGTATTTACGTTTCGACAGCACTCTACTCACAAACGCTTCACCGGAGTGGAGCAAAAAATTTACTGAGCGTGAGTTAGTAACTCAGCGTCAGGCTTTTCTTGACACCTGCACACTTCTTACTGATCCTGGTGGTCAGCTTACTGCTCGCTATCAGGTCAACATGAAACCGGGCAATCGGGACTGCAGTAACGCCCACTGTGCCTGCATTGAGCTCAAAAAGGATCCGAATGCCAACGCAGACATTGGAATTGGGTGGACAGACACTAGCAGACGTTCAGCTGAGAATTGGGCGGTGAAGGAACTTAAAGGTCTCCGCGATGAATTGAAACCCTTGGCTGAGGAGGCAAAAAAACGCATAAGACAGTATCTTGATGCCTATGGTATCACAGATCGGTACGCGGGATATCACAACAATCTTGGCTACATCTGTCGATCGGAGAACCCTGTGAGTGTTGATCCGGCGCTGCTTAACCCCGGTCGACCTAAAGTTGCCCCGCGCTGGCACATGGGAGTGGAGGATGAGAGGGCAAAAGCGGTAGAGTGTACTGACTTCGTTGCTCCCCAGGACACTGAATGCGAGCGCATGGAGCGTGCAGCACGTAAATGTGAAGTGAAAGTAACCTGTGAAGACCCTGTGGCAGCGGCAGGAATAGTGTGCAAGTTCCCGGGACGAACAGAATACGAGGATGCTTACATCGATCCTCCACTTCACAACCTCCCAAGTTCGGCCAAGAAACCTCCTCGGACGCATCGTTCTGTGTCAGAGCAGCCTCCAGGCGTTCGTGGACGTGGTCCCGATGTTGAAGTTGGCATGGAGTATAAGCATGACAAAAGCTTTGGCATTAGGTCACCACCGAGGCACCAAGATGTATGGGTTCTAGGCACGAAAGACTTGAAGAAGTTCCCTACCACAGAGTACCATGATCGCTACAAAATATTTCGAGCTAGTGACTTCAGCATCTGCCCTTGGGAACGTTGATAGGGTGCGAAGCTTTGTGGCTTCTAAGTCTGACGGTAAGGATAGTAATGCACTCACAAGCATAATCAAAGAAGAATTTGTATTATGTTGACTATTGGACTCTTGTTGTTTACGTAAAAACCTGGAGGGGTGATATTTTTGGAGTTAAATGTGACTTACATTATGCTTGGATTGAATGCGATCCCCAAACTGAGTGTTTTCGAAATGTCAACTCAGCTAGGAGAGGGTTGTAGGGACGTTCTGATTATTCGATTCGGCCAACCCTTCGTTTGCTTTAAGTCACACACAAATGAATGTCTAGTGGGAATGCAGTGTTCTTTTGCCACTGGTCAAAGCAACCCACCATTTTTGGTGAGGTGATCGGCCTGCTGCAAACTAAAACGCAGTGCTTCTCATCATTGCACTGGTCTCAACCGCTTTACCTAGCTGTATCAAAGTTCGACCCTTTCGATTTGGAGTGAAAGAAAGAAGACAGACAGTGTAGGAGTATGAACGTTTCTACTGTCTAAGGCAATGTGACTTCTGTTCCGTCAACTTTTATTGATAGCTAAACTGTTGCACGTTGTATACCGAACATTTCGATTCATTCATATTCTATGAAGATCACTCTTCGGATTCATTTACTTGTTCCACGTCTTAGACGTTGAAACACTCGTTTCAGAATTAACATTCATTTATGTTTTCAGAATGGAAAGAATTCGGCAACCGAAGTTTAAACAGTTCATTCGATTGCTGATTGGTGTTTCATCAGATCCACTCCATGCTGGAATTTGGACGGGAAACTTTTTAAATCAATTTTTAATTACTCCTGTTTCACAACCAATGGAATTCTGAAGCTGGTAAAAGTTAATGTGGGAAGGGGGTTTCTCCCGATTTCCGAATTTTATTTACCACCATTTGGTCAACTGTACTGGGACGATGTGTTTGACCGACCAGGAGTCACCAGGGTAGGTAGTATTAACAATACTCTCGAAACCAGGTCCGCCTAAATATAAATGTTGGGTCTGTTTTCGTTGCATAAATGTGTATTCGGCCGATAAAGAAATTGGTCCTGTGGAGTCACATGGGTAGTTGCGGTGGCTCCATTTTCATTTTGGTGCTGGCGTCTTGAATAACGTGTTGGATAATCAAAATGAGGGAGTAATGGCGTGCCTTCGTTATATGTCCCATTTTCTTACTAGGGTATCATTGTCTCCTGTAGTAAAGAACGTATGATTCGTTTGTTTTTTTTTCAAATTTGCACAGCGGGGCAATATCATTATTCATCAAAAGGGGTAGGAATTTTCAAATCAACTACATGCTTTGAGTACCTCATTCCTGATAGTCACTTTCAACACCATTGCTAGCCCTTCTAGATTGAGTCACATGATCGCCTTTAGTAAGTTTTCAAGCATCCACTTAGGTAACCAAGTCTCGTCTACTTGTAACCGATGTCTTGTGCTTACAACCGTTTAACGGGATTCATGATGGTGGTTTAGCTACCACGCATTGCTTCCTCATTTTAGGGGACCTCCTGGCTTCACTATCCCACGAAGCGGCGCTTGCAATTTGTGGCCGCAGCACCAGACAGCAGTAGCAGGGGACTGTGGGCAGTTTGCGCAGACTTTGGACTAATGTGGAGGCTGGAACTGTGTGGGAGATCAGTGCGGTGGTGCTGTCTCGGCTTTGCACCCAGTGGGGCCGCCTGGCATATCCTCGCTCCTGTCAGTGCGCGCTGCCTCTGGGCCCTTGACGTCGACGGTCAGATCTGGGTTCACATGGTGAACTCCTGTAACCCTGCGGAGCCAGTGACAGAAGAGACCACGGAGGTGGTTAACTGGATCAAGGTTGCATCCCCCCGAGTCTCCGATATATCCTGTAGTCCTGATGGCAAGGTAAGCTCCAGTCATCCTTTGATCACCTGAGTTTTATATTGAATTGGACACTCCTTAGATTAGAACTTGATTCTTGTGTGATGGAGTGACCGAAATACATTTCCAAAGGCTTTCCTTACACGATAATCACATCTCTCGCTATCGGCAACCACTGTCGCTACCTGGAAATTTTTTCCAATAATAGCATAGTTAAACCCATTTAATTTTATGCATGGAATTTAAGTTCGCGCTTTTTAGGTGTGGGCTGTATTTTCATCTACGAATACCCTGGCCATTCGAACAGGAATCTCTGGGAAATTTCCTGGTGGAACGGGTTGGCTGCTGGCTTTCGAGGGAATCGTGTCAAGTATTTGCATAAAGGGGGCTTCTGCTCTTGCATAGATTCACTCCACCATCCGTTTTCTCCAACTAGCAGCAGTCGTACTTACTTGTTTTAGCCTATGTACAAGAACATTTTGCACATTTGTATGGTCTACTAGACTACCCTTCGTTAGATTTCAAGCTCAATTTTACAAAATATAATATGGTTGATATTGTTCATTAAGATTATCCACTTTGTGAAAATGAGCATTTTTCGAAACAGATGAACAAATTGGAGAACCGGGTGTAAAATAGTGGTCGTACAATCTCTTAGAGTTCAATATCATGACTCAGACGGCGGCTATTTTAGGCTTTATGACATTACTTTCTTCCCATCTGATGGCGGGGAAAAACGTGAAGTCAGAAGTCATGGTGATTTAACCTTGAATTCGGCTCTGAGCTTCGTCTCTATGATTAGCCAGAGGATAATTAAGGATACTAAGTGCGGCGTATAACGGGTCCCATAAATGGATTAACCTGGTGGTTGAGTCTCAGCCCGATGGGCTCCAATTTTGCATTTCGGCCCTCTACGTCTTCCATGTGACATATTCATTGCAGTACTCGGTATCTTCATCAACTTTCTTATAAAGTCTATTATATTGCATTCTTTTTCATCAACAATGAAGAACCTTTTCCAATAACTAGAAGTGCGTTTAAATGTTTTTAGTTAGGAAAAAGTCGTCTTTTTGATTGGTGCACATTGTGTGCGATTTGTTTGTAGCAAGGCTGCCTAGTTTGGCGAGCGTCAGGTTAGCACACGTTTGACGTTGTTCCATATGAGTGCTTAATTGTGCAGTACCGCTCCTCTTAATAAACTCGAAGCTGCATTAAGGTTGTCTGGATGTAGCTATAATCCTATTTGATGAAAATTTCGTTATTTGAGGAAAAGATGTCTGTGTAAAAGGAATAATCACTACTTGGATCGTTGATGTATCGGTTATCACATTTACAAGTTTTTCCGTCCAAAGTGGTTCTCTCAATTACTGGTTTTGGCATTTCTGTTTGGATATTAATGATTCGCTTCTTTCCAGACTGGTTCTTGAGTTATAAAATTTGGTTACGTCCTTCCGTCAGATTCGATATCTGTCGCTTTTGCTAAGTCATTCTTATCTTGTATTTGCTTTTATAAACTACTGCAGTATAATTTTGCAAAAGAAGCTCAGCGGGGCGTAGTAAGCATTTTTAACCGTTGCCACTAGGGACTCCTACAAATTAATCCGCTTGTTGAATAACTTCATCCTGAGCATTTGAGATGTCTAGGATATTCATATTTTGCCAACATTTTGGTACTATTTCTTTTTTCGAGCCGTCGCTGGATGTTTTCTATTTTTGCAAGAATTGTGGCAACTCTTTCGGTCCTCTTAAACTTTTTTAAGGCTCTGTTCGTTTCGTCATGGTTATGGCTTAATTTGATTAGGTCATTGCATCCCTTGTGGTATCTTGAAGCATGACCGACAGGTAAACGGAACTCACATCTTTTGGTCCATGAAAGTTTACTTGCATGGAATGCACCGGATTTAGCACAATTTCTTGCGTATGCTGAGGTGGTCTGCCTTTATGGGAACGAAATCTTCTGTTCTTTTGCTTTCATATTTAGTTTTTAAATGCTAATCCTTGGTGTTTCCTTAGTTTTACTGATTGTTGAGTGTTTCTAAATCCCTTTTTTTGTTATTGGGACGATTTTGTTCCGGTTTTTTTGTTTCATTAGGCTACTTTTGTTTCTTCCACACGTAAACTTGAGTTTCACGGCCACATAAGTGTAGGCTCTCTGACTTCTTCTACTCGTACTCCAATGCCACCAAATAATTGGTGTTTGATGAGTAGTCACCCATATTTTGGTTATTTATTAGTCATGGACCTCTTCCGACGATATCTCTCCCAGTCTGCGGAAATCGGTGAAGATGCCGGTGCGAACGTTGTAAGCAAAAACTAACAATCCTTTTTTCCACACCTTTTCATGAATAACTGCGCGTTACATTTCGAGCCTTCTGTCTCAGATCGAAACCCTCGTAGACCGTCTGCAGACAGCGACCCGTGCTGAAGATAGACGCGACTCTATGCGTGGCATCAAGGCCCTTTCCAAACGTTACCGTCTTGAAGTTGGAACCCAAGCCATGCCTGCGTGTATTGAGACTCTTTCCAGGGATAGGTTCGATCTTTATGTCTCTTCCTTTTTCTCGCTTTCTTAATTTTGAAGTAATCTTGTCTTGATCATTTATAAGATCTTCATTGATGTTTGGACTGCTTTGTTGCTTATTTCACTCATTGTCACTCCGAATCACCATAATTTGACATTGTAGACTTCCTTTTATAAATTTAAACAATTTAACGTTTGGACTGAATATTGAACTTTTACATTTGTTAGTTCCGGTGTAGAACATGTGTTCCATTGTACATTTTCGAGCTTAAATGCAGAACCCGGGTTTTGAAACGTGGCGTAAGATAATTTGAATATTTTAGTTAACGGATAAAATCGAATGGTCCTATTATGCAAGATGGATTAATTTGTTGCAAACGATCGTTGGCGTTTCGGGCGACGTTTTCGATGCATAAGTGGCCCAATTTGTCGACGGCTTGAGTTTTAAAACTTTTTTCCCTGTCAAACCGTCTTTTTCGATGCCTATGAAGTGAGGACTCGGATACCGTTTCTTACGCTCTGGACGCGCTTTGCAACATAATGAACGACGCGCGAACAGATATGGATCCGCAGGAGTTAGTCAACATTCCGCCAGATCTGGGGAAGCAATTTACCGAGATCTTTGTAAAGGATCCCGAGAACGTCCAATTGGTGCTTTCTTTCCTCTCGGTAAATTTGCCAACAATGGAGCTTATACTTTACTGCTTCATACAGTGGTGCTAACTTTATCATTGTTTTGCTGTTCAATGCTGTTCCAGTCCTACGACATGCATCTCAGGAGGCAAACTATTCAATTGTTGATTCTCATGCTGCAAAATAATCGTAAAGCGGTTCAGGATTTGCTACTCAATTCTCCTATGGCGGTTTCCAAGTTCATGGCCACACTGTGCGACCCTATGGAGGTTATTCGAAATGACGTAAGTTCGCCTTTTTCCACCAAGGGACTGTGCAATATTTGAAAATTTCATTCATTTTTTCTAAAATTTGACCGTCTGTTCCAGTCATCGAGACTTTCGATTTTCAATGTTTGTGTTCCGAAGAGGGAGTAAGTAGCTTGATCAAGATGTCTGATGTGGGGGTAGTAACATTCGTGAACATTTTCTTTCTAGCTAAGGGAAGTGATATTGTGTCTTATGCCTTTCTCTCAACTGTACAAATGGTATATAGTGAGCTTTTGATGGTCGACCTGAGAGAAGACATCCTAAAATGAATAATTGATGCTTTATCCCTCATAAGCAGGTTTAAGAAGTGCCTCTACAATTTACACATTCTAAACGTTGCCTTTGAGCATAGGCATGGACATAGTGTAAAACTGTTTCCGATAATACGCTGATATTAGGAACATGAAATTAACCAGCCTTTCTGATCCGGGTTAAGCGACGCAAAGGACAGGTTCCGGTTTTTTTAGTTCGATACGCCAAGTGAAGGTATGGGAAAAAGGGGTACACAGCCACTTTTCAAGAAACTGAGACAGGCTACTGATTAGCATCATCTTTCGATTGAAATTTTCGGGATAGGGTCTCCTGCTTCTGCTCTACTTCACGAAGAATCACGCGACCATTCAGAAGATAGTAGCGTTTGAAAACGTTTTCGAACGCATTCTTTCTATCGTGGAGACGGAAACTGTAGGCGATGGAGGCGTGGTGATTGAGGACTGTTTCCGTCTTCTTCACCAACTACTCGCGGGTAACCAGCAAAATCAAATCCTCTTCAAGGACGGTCGGTTCGTGCAGCGTTTAGCCAAACTGTTTAAACAAATTCCTCAGGAACTTGAGGAGTCCTCTACTTGGTCGGCGCAGAAGTTGGTCAACGTCAGCTTGCTACTTAAGGTTGGTGAACAATATTTGTTTCTTTGTATCCCATAAAACCATACCTTCCAGTAACAGGAGCGAGTTTTAGACCTGAATGCCTTTTTATTACTATGAAGAAACAATGGGTCATTATTGCGTTCCAGGGTGAATTGGTAGCCTTATCTTTGTGTACCGAGTCTGACCGCATCTCAACCATGCGCCTACCGTCGGCGCACATGGATGTGCCTGATGAGAGGGGTTGAGTACAGTTGTCAGGCTTCTCAATAGTAAATTTTTTCTTGTGTCTATCGTGGTGGCTTTGTTGAAGCCTAGATAAATTCATTAGCCCACCTTAGTCTTAAAATACCTTTAAGTGCTATAGCCTATGGTAGATAGATTCCATCCAGGGGAACGGTTCTTTGGTATGATTAAAGGTTAGCCATAAAATGTTAATTTTGAGAAAGCCTTGGATGAATAGTTCTTTGTGTTCGCAGGCATTTAGAGCACCGGATGCCATCGTAGTATTTGCTAGTGACTTTCTTAAAGACTTCTGTTCCTATTAAATCTGATAACATATTCTCCCAGCTTATCATCATTGCCTTTTTTTTAAACGAATATCCCGCTGAGGTTTTACCTGTACCTTAGTTTGATGGAGGAATCGATGAAGTTCTTCGTTTTTCATAGGGATGGCTTGAGTCAGGGTTGTGTTGAAAACTTGGAACCTATTCATTTTATTTAGTTTTCGAGATGGTTACCGTGGTTAGCTAAAATGCATTCATTTAGTGTAGCTAGAGATCTTTTTTAAGCATCAGATGGAATCTTGCTTTGGTCTCGCAGGCGTTTTTTTCCAGTATTTATTATCCAAGCCCTCTAGAATGTCTCCAAAATCATGTTCTTGTTCAGTTTTCTTAACTGGCCTATGTCACGCGCTGGTAGAGCTTAATTGTGCGAAAAACTACCGCAAAACAAAGGCCAATCACAACATTGTAAGTACGCGAGAATGGGACCAATCCGATCTCTCAGTAGTCAGCCCAAGTGGATATATGTCCTGCCTCCGACATTGAAACCCTTAGACTATCCTGTTTTACAACCTTAACACAATCCGAGCCTTTGCTTACGAAAACTTATATCGCAAAGCTATGGATACTCTTTTTCCAATGAGGGGTTTCTTACGGAAGAAATGAGAATCTAGAACCTTTGATTTCGAAGTTATTTCCTTCACTACAAATATCAGTCTGCCTCAGTTTGTAATATTCCCTCCCCATGTTGGTCGCAAAGGGTTTGTATTCATACTTGCCTCATTAATGCCATCTAATTTTTACTAAAATGCATCCAGATCTTCCGGACTCTGGTAAGCACCATAAACAAGAGTCAAAATGTTAAAAGCTGCCAGGAGGAGATGCGGGTTTGCGGTCTCTTGACTAGCCTCTGGGAGGTGGTTATGGCGGGTGGCGTGCCAGCGGAACTGCTAACTGAAACTCTCTATAGCCTGGGTGAGATGGTACGTGGTTGTCCGACTAATCAGGAAGCAGTGGTCCAGATGCTTGCACCCTCCGAGCCACCCCAGCCCGCTATCACTGTCCTTCTCGTCACAATGGTCAATGAGCGTCAACAACTTGCTGTACGAATGGCTGTGCTCTACTGCTTCCAGTGTCTTCTTGCAGGCAACAGCGAGATTCAGACTGCGGTGGTTTCAACTCTCCTACCGAAGCATTCTGAACGTAGGGTTTCCTTTCCTTTCACTTTGACCTTTGGATGGATTCGCTGAACTATTCGAATTTCTTTACCAATCATGACAGTATTGATACTGTTTGGTGTCTACAATAAGGAATCTTTCATTTAAAGTAACGAACTTAATGCATATAATCTTGTTTGTTCTGAGCAAACTCTTCGACACATCAAATTCATAAGCACTGGTTAACTGTCTGACGCGGGAAATGAAACCCTTTTGATTTTATGGTGCGTCATTTAGATGCTGCACGATTTACCGTTACAGTTTCCCCTTATATAAGTCTATAAAATCGGCATTGTATTATCCACTCTTGTTTGATGCTTTGTATTTACCGAACCACTTGGAGCACCAAATGAGCATGGCGTTCTTTTTCCCTGCAAAATTGTTGCCTAATATATGGTACGACTAGAAATCAGGTAAGCGGTTTTCCCAACCGTCACGGTTATTTTATTCTGGTGTAAAATCACTCGCACAATAATTCCATTGAATTATCAGATAGATATCACTTTTGTTACTGCTTTTCTGCCAGATCTGATAACGTCTGCTCGCTGGTGTTGCGAGCGAACTACCCTTCATGCCGTTTTGAAGTTTCTTTTTTAGATCATTCAAGGGAACAAAATTTTTTGTGCCCACAACTTTTGTAGATAAGTCCCCTAGCGTTTTAAAGGCCTCAGCTTCTTTATTTTATTTTATTTATTTTTATTCCGTTGTATTCTAACGCCTCGAAGTGAAGTTAACTCTTAGACGAGTTTGGCTATGAACTGATCAGAGAATTTCCCAGTAGGTCATTTGACAATAATGGTTTCGGGTACTGATTTTTAGTTTCGAAATTTAACATATCATTGAAATGCTTTTGGAATTGAAGTTGTGAGTTGGTTGTGGGTTGGCTTACAAAGGAAACACAATTGGCACTTAAGCTTATGAATGGCGCTTGGTGTGACATGAGGAAGAATTGCAAAGGTTGTACTTGCAAAATGCTTGATTCGTTCCTGAACACTCCATACGACATGAAATCCTCTAAGTAGATCTGATGTAGGGACAGATTTGAGGAAAGGGATCAGTGGAGTAGAAGCATCGGTAAACTTAATAATGTATCATAGCAAATGAGAACCCGATTCTCAGGTCTTTGCTAGTTATAAGCAGTTTCGCTTTACTCCCACAGCTTCATGTGTGATGAGCGCAGGACAATTGCTCTGCGGGGGTCTCTTCTCACAGGACGCCCTCTCAGCCTGGTTCTCGGCTATCGCCCTTTTCCACTCCATAAATCAAAATCGTGGGTTGAAGGAGAACCTCCTGCAAGTCCACATGGCGCCCTCTTCAGGCAGTGGTCCTCCAGTCACTCTCATGCAACAGTGTTTTCGACTCATCTCCCAGGTTTGTTTATCTTCGTCCTCGACCCACGAGTGAAAATTACATTGGAAGTTGTTTAAATTTGGTGAAATCTCACTTGTGCACAAAAAAGAACGTTTTTTTTCTGTTTTTATTTTGTGAAACGGTGTTGAAGCATTGTTTAGAATTTGGCGGAATCCTTTTTTCTCCTTGGGCACGGCGTAGGCTGGACGCGTTCAAGGCAAAATAGGCCTACTGCAGTTCCTTTGTGCTTGGCTTTCGCACTGTCCCCTGGCAGTGGAGGCCTTCCTCTCTCTGCGCCCTGTTAACTACCGCACTCAGTCGACTACATCAACACCAAATAAAAGTACCGGTGGTGGCGCCGGTTCAGCCCTTTCCCATCTTATTGCTGATGTGCTCTCAGGCGAAGGCGAGGAGATTAACACTGTCAGCTGTCTCTCGGCCCTTCTTATTGGCATCTGTGTATGCTACAATAATGGTGCTGTTGAGGACTACGACAGGTAAGTGGGTGTTCGCCAATTACTGTCTGCTTCTACTCATGCTTGCTTTAATTATGGTGTCCTTTCAGTGAATCTCTTATGAAGACGATCGACAAACGCATCGGCATTGATGATCTTATAAAGCATATTGGCCAGATCTATCGCTCAGACGAGTTTGTCCGCGTCATAAAACATCCCGTGCTAGAGGCCGCGAAAGCCGATGATTTGGTCTTTGATTATGACTTCACCCGGCTCTTCAAAATCGTCGAGTGTGCGTCATCATTTGGTGGTTTTTGAAATAATCATGGACTTGATGATTCGGTGGTTAACTTACAAATTGTGTACTGGAGATGGGCTATTGTTGATGATAACTTCGTGCTCTATTAAGGCGCTCTCCGTTGTTGACGGGTCTACTGGTGTGATTTTCAGTCGAGGTGTGTGCACGCCTTTCCCGATCGAGTAGTCACATAGAGGAGGGCTCAGAAGTGGCCCAGCGTAATGGTCAGGTGGGACCGTCTGTGGCGGTAGCGGAGGGAGAGGCAAATCGATGGGCTCACCAGCAAGAGATGCTACTGGCCTATCAGGGAGCTGTGGCCGAACGCGATGCTGCTCTGCAGAGCCTTCAGCTGCGTGTTATTGAGCTTGAACGTCAACTCTCCTTTGCACACCAAAACGGTCACCCTGTGGAGAAGCAGGACGAGACCTCTGCGGTTGACGGTGAGCGGTTTTTATGCTATATATATATGTTTTTTTTTTAGTTGGAACACCTGAGTCTACATCTGAGTTGCCTGCTCAATCTAACTTAAGCAGTTTGCAGTAGTTTATGTCACCTCAAGCAGTCTGATAATTTCATGCAACCATTTTTAAACATTTACGCCTTCCATTCCGTTGATGGTTCGAGTCACTTAGGATCGTTATCAATTTTAAGCTTCAAATTTTTACACCACTTGCTAATAGCATGACCGCCGATTTATTTGCTAATGGCGAGGGTTTCGCGTCTATTAATCGGTCTGCTTCTCTCCTTCCCTTCCCTTTGCCAGCCAACTCGGATCTACAAATGGCACTGGTAAGTGGGACCAATTTATTTACGGTTTCTCGTGCCTCTACTCCATCACTTAGTGATCCACAATTACATTCTAGACCCAGAAATGCCAAAACTTGGAAACCGCGGAGAAGCGAATCGCGGCGAGTTTACATTTTGAGTTTTTAAGCTTTTCACTCACTTAATTTTTGTAGTTGGTCTCTGTTGCACAAGTTTAGGAATCACCTTTGATGTGTGAGTTCCTGAATTGAATTGGTAGTAATATTTTTACCAGGAGCTGGAAGACGCTCTCAAAGTCGCCAACAATGAAAAGGCGACCATTAAGTCGGAGCACGAAGACCTTCTGCTTCTTCTGAGTGAGCAAGACTCCCAGATAAATCGTTTGACTGCAGAATTGGCCAAGCTGTCAAGCCAAGCACGGCAAGTACGTCACCAGATGCTCCAAATTTTAACTAATTTTGGTGCATAAATCCGGCCTATATTCTGTTACACATATAAGTCCACTTTATGTCGTAATTCTTCTGCTCTTAGTCTGCAAGTCATTGTGATTAAGGGAGAGGTGGTGTTACATCCGTGAGTGGCGGATATTTCAATCCTTTCCCTACCAGTCCTGCCTAAAGTGCTTCTCTGCTATAATTCTCTATTGTCGTTTTTTTAGGCGTCGATTATGAGGTGACTTTCATAAAGTTAAATTGTAACAATACACGTACTCATCTATCTCACCGCGAAATCGATCAAAACCAGCACGATTGGTGTAAGAATGCAATCTCTTGAATGAAAGCCATTGCTTTGGTTTGTTAAAGCGGTAATTTTGGAGTGAAACGATAGTGCTTACGTGTTTGTAAAGGCTCTATTTGTTTGCATGTATTTTTTTTTTTGATAGCCTGAACGACATAACTAGGCTGTTGTAGGCATTGTGGAGCCTTATTTGAGCACTTTTGAAGCTTTTTTGACTTGTGCCTTTGCCAAACGAATCACCACTCATCTCCACAATGACAGTTAAAGTCGGCGCACTGTGCCACTAACATTACAGATTGACCACTCTAGACATCTCAACAGTCGGTAACCTCTGCAGCAGCCCCACAACCAGTGCAGCAACAGTCACAGGCACAACCTGCGCGGATCATGGATTCTCCTCTTCAGCATTCTCCAGACGTTTCACGGTATCCTCCACCTGTTAACCAACAAGCGTATTCTTATGAGTATCTTCCTGACAAACAGCAAACTTCCGGGTATCAGTCTCAGACAACCTCTTCGCCACTCCCTCCCTATCTGGTTACTGCTTCTACCAACGCAGAACAAGTTCGTCTCACTTTCGGTTAAACCTAATCATCTAAACCCACGTGCCGTGTGTATAGTCTTGTCTTCTCTTACTTCTACTCTTCTGCACCTACTTTTTCCTCTATCTGCAATTTAAATTGCGTATTAATGGTACCCGTGCTATTGTTTTGCTTCATGAGCTTATGTCTTTCGACTCCTTCTGGACTGTTGTCGTCCGAGGTCGTTTTTGATAATTTCATTTGAAGTAGTCTGACGAGCAGTGTACAGACGCTGATTGTTGATCAATCCTTCGTCACAGGGGCATTCTTCCGGTTTTACAAAAGGGGTGGTAGAAGGGGATGAGAAGGAGGGCAATGTTCGACAGAAACCGTTTTTCCTTATGTTGTTTCATCCGATTTCTGATGTGCGTAGCGAGTGTTCGCAAATTTGCGTAACTGGAGTCTATTCACAAGCCAACTTTCCGGTCAGCGAAGAGATGGCAATGCCGAAGGCTTGCAGTGCTGTCAATGGATATGTGTAATCCATTGTGAAGACATCGCTGGAAACGCGCCCGAATTGCATAAGGATAGTCGATTCTTGAATTAGAAGAAAGGCTTAATTACAATGACATGAAGTAATGTGGCTTCTACTTCTCACCTTGATGCAGTGATTTCGATCTCTTAGTGAGGGGTATCCCAACGCCACTGTGTTCCTAAGACCAAGGCAGCTCTATACAAATGGGACACTCAAAAGACTTGGCACTAACTGAACCAGACTGCACGATCTCGCAGCAGTGGCCCTTAAAGTGGCCGTAGTAAACCCGTTCAGTGCATTAAAATTGGAGCAGAAGTGGGATTCTCATGTGGTGGAACTTAGAATAGCACTGAGTGGTTCCTTCAAGATCAATCTCACACTCACGTATAACGTCTCTTCAGAGCGCCTTCGTACTTCTGGCTATGACGGCACATTTATCGAAATGGAAGATGTCCCCGGTATAGATGTCGGAAAGTGTCCACTCATTATGGCACTACTAATAGGTAGAACTTTTCATGGCACAAGTTGGTCTTTACAACAAGCGAAAATTCAATCACAATGCCTAAAGTTCACATTACCAATGTGAGACTAGAACCCATTTCAAATAGGATCGTCAAAAAGTGGTTGCCGCTTTATTCCTTCGAAGGGACGACTAAACTGTACAACTTCCAGTAAACGAAGTATCTGAAGGCAAGGGAGGACCAAAGAATTTCATTTAGCTAGATGGAACTGTGTTGGAACTAGGTTGCTGTCAAGGTAATGCATGATGTATCGAGGTCACTTCAACTTTCACTAAGCCCAATACAATTGGAATGCTCACCACTGTCTCTCACATTGGAAGCATCATGAGCACTTATGGACATACAAAATGGCATTAGAGACACATCTATTTGCCTTACCGTCGCTATTTTCTATCAGTTGGAAGTTTTTGACCGACGCTTGGGTGACGCGGCCGTGGAAATTGAGCACGTAGGATTGTGTCTCTACATGGTGGAAAGATGCATCAATAGATTTCCCAAAGTGATGGATGCAAGTGAATGAGGAGACATCTGAGAATTCCTCTGTGAATGGTGTATTCGTATATTGCATCAGAATTAGCGTGAGCAGTGAGTGGGCATAATTAGAAGCTCATAAGAATCTTTTAATGGCATCAATAAATGAGGATTTTGACAATGCACTTGTTTCTATCCTTTATCCACGTCCCAAAAGAGGGCTGGGTCCAGTAGATTAAAGTGGGTGACATTACCTTCATTCCACATGGGCTTCTTGTTGTGCAGCTCCATGATACCTGAGGAGTCGTTCCTTGCTTCAGGGCCCCCAGTAGCATATCTTGACAGCTAGATTGACAAGTACGGCAATTTCTCGACTTGGCCACAAGCAGCGCATCGATACAGCAGAAAAAAAATAAACTCACTTCATTACTTGTCTTGGAGTCAATAGGCTCCACCACGGATGGCAGAAGTACTGTCATTCTTCTAGGGCCCTTGAATCCCAGAATGTTTGGTTCCTTAAATAGCGAAAAAAAGTAGTAGGCTCAATTTTAGGCAACAACATTTTGGCTATAACAGTCTTCGATGGGCGACAAGTTGTTTTTTATTGGCAATGCCAAATTCAAAAGTTAACCTGGATTCTGGCCAACAGGCAGAGATCAAAAGATGGCAAATTCACATCGCGAACTTCTATTATTCGACTACAACCACACCCTACAGAGACGTAAAGATGCTATCATGCTCACATAGCTAATAGTGGCAATTTCTTTAGACCAGTCACCACTAGCGAGATCAACATCATGATGGCCAGTGGAGGCGTATGGACCGATGTATCTGCTGCGAGTGGAGAGGAGGACGAATTGAGTACCGAGGAAGTTAGAGCGTAAATTGCCAACAGTTAGCCTGCCATCACCGGGTGCGTTGAGGGGAGAGGAGGTAGCAGTGGCGTCTAAGGAGATGAGATAGTTGCAGGTTGTGGTGCGGCGCTTTCGACGAGCTGCAAGCAGAAAGAATCGACGGCCATCTTCCTGCCTCTCCAAGTGGAGGAAGTAGCTGGGAAAGAGTCCACCCTCTATACCGTGCTTGTCTCGACTTATCCGGCAGCACACAGTCACGCCCTGCCCAGGTAAAGATGAATGATGGGGAGAAGCTTGCCCAAAACTTGTAAAAAAGGCTTTTTAATGTAGTGTATGAATTTATAAGGCGCAGCAGGGATATAATGCTGGATTCGAGATGGTAATCATAAACTAAACCGTCTGGACACTTTCTCTAGAAGGTTCATACAAATTTCAAGCAATAATTTGCTGCAAAAGGTTCCCCAGATGCCAACTTGACTTAGCCATACAATTTTAAGATAAAGTGTTCCAAGCACTGGTGGTTGTAGGGAGGTAAAGACACCCTTAAATTGACATTTTCTTGTTTTCTGACCAATTATTTTCTTGCCCTAGCTAGACTAAATAAACACATAGCTTAGCAGCTAGGCGCTTAATTTAAGTGGTAAGAGCTTGGTGAATTTGTTGGACACGGAAACTAATGCCCAAGTCTACTAAAACAACCTTATTGCTACATCGTTCTACTGCTTGGCATTGCAAAAAAGAACGACTAATGCATTCCTAATGCAATACTACTCATTTGGTTTATCAGTAGGATCACCCGGAAAACCGGTTGCTTGCCACAGATCCCATTTTCAAATTTTATTGCTGGCTTTAATGACATTCGGGTTAGCATGGCTCCATTGTTATCGATTATCCACTTAGCTAAATTACCTTTGCAGCCGGGGTTGTAATAAACGCCTCCACGTCATCGCCAGCACTGAAGATGCGAGTTAATGTCGATCTGATCGGCTCATCGTGCACCAGGTCATCCTGCAATAGGAAAGACAAGGTCACTACAAAGCAGAAGTTAAATTAAAATCGTGCAATTTCCGGTGGGGAAGAAAGGAAAGTGTAAAAATTTGAAAGCAGCAGAGGGCGCTGGCGTGCCAACCCACTTTTGATGAAACCACCTTCTCTCTTCCTTTCGAATTTGTTCGCTTGGTAGGAGATCCAGCCTCCTTCCTATACTTCCTGTTTCCTGCACTAAGGACCGGTGAGGTAGGATGTCCAATTTGATTTATTTTTTCTACCATCTTGACTTGAGGGGTCTTCAAGTCTGCTCCAAGATTGCTCTGCACGGCATCATCGCGAACATGAGCAGCTCTGCGAGGGGAGCGAGGCTTACTAGATCGACTTTTCTCTAGGGTACCTTGAGACACAGCACCGGCTACCTTGCGCTCGGTGTCGTCTGTTGATCTCACTCCGTCACGCTTATGGGCACGTTTGTCTTTCTGCGAGGAATCAATCTCTGTTTAAATTCATATGAATTACAAAATAGAGCAGTCTCTTGTGCGCATAACTTTACCATATACTACTGTCCAATTACTCTCCATGGGGGAATTATCGTAAAATTGCTCCTGACATAAGACTGGGTTGAGAAAATGCCTAAAAGTTACCTAAACAGATGGCTAGAGAAGGTCATGAGGTAGGCAAAAAGGCCCTCTCAAAAGTCCATAAGTACTAGAAACAACAGTGTAAACATTAATTATTTATTTCTAGTATCGTCCATGCCCTACCAAGTGGCGTGCGGCTTGTTGCCTAATGAACGAATCCCAAGAGAAAATTGTGTTGAGGGCTTGCAAGAATGCGGATGGTTTAGGAAGAGGCAAATCATAAAACTAACCGTGGTCAGGTGGTCGGTGGATCGCGACAATTCTTGTCGCCGCAGCAATCTTTCTGGTCTCTGCTGCTTTGCCACCTTCTTTTTCGATCTTCTCGTGACACTAACTTCACTTAGCGTACCTTTTTTCGCGGGATTCTTTCTCTTGGATCTCACAGCATTTTCGCCACTTAGATCATTACCTTTTCCCTTAGAATGGAGGTTTTTGAAGTTTGGTTTTTCGTGCTAAATGCAGTAAATTAGAAGTAGTCAATGACAAAAGACAGAGTCAGTAGGTTTGGTTTTAAACTAAAGAATGAACAATGCAACGCAAAATGTTAACAGCTTCGTGATGAAACGGTTGCTCTGAATGCCCAAAATAGGAAGACAAGTGCTGAATCTACTTAAACCGTGACATCTCTGACATCTTCCTTATGGCTACCATGTTTACTCTTTCCGATAGAGTTTGGATGGGAAACGCAGCATTTTAATTTCACCTCCTGTCTTCATTAACTGCAATTGTCCGCAGAAAATACTCGCCGCAAGTGTCACAGATGTGTTCGTTTAATAATTAACAGCACCTATTGTTGCTTAGTGGGAGAAGAAAAAGGTGAAACAAAAACTAGTCTTGTACGTGCAACTTTCGAAGGCGAGAGAGGGACTGTCAAACTAACCTTCCAGAGTCGACTTTGAATGTATAAAAGTGAGTACAATGGAGGTATAATACCGATGATGATAAGCAGGACAGCTAATGGGGTGAATAAGATGTAGTGGTGCTTTTTTGCCTCTCAAGTCACCTCCTGCTTCCATAAAATATTAGCAGGCATTTCCGAAATTTCCGTGCACAAGTTGCCGATTCAGCCTGTTAGCGTACTCGGGGCTAATTATAGTTGGTTTCCCGACAAGAGGAGTCAAAAGACTTGGCCATTTACAAATGAAAGTAGTTCCCAAATTCTTAATCTGACTGCCTCAGTAGTGTGTCAATACGTTGGCGCGCGATACACCAAGTGGTGCTGAAAGTGAATCTGATTTTATGGATCAACTACTCTGATTTTCATTTCCGACAGATGAGAGGCCCGTGCAGCGGATGCGAGAATGTGTGATGACACGTTATAGAATGAATGAAAATGACGCCTACCTTTAACAATCATCCCAGTATTGCGGCCTGGACAAATTCTAGTAATGTCTAAAGCGTCGATACTTACGAATAATCCAAAAGATTATCCGAATGAGGTCAATGGAGTGAATAGGCAATACCTCCCTCAATCCCACCAGCTAGACAGAAAACCGGTGGACAGGGGCCAGAGAACAATGAAGTGAGAACAACGCAGCAAGGAGGGATAGATACAACCTCCACTTCCACTTCCACTTTTGACCAGTATTGTTGCAAGTAGCGATAGTCGGCACAATTCTCGCCTTCCCTTGAAACAAGTCCAAAGCAGGAGTAAACTCCAGATCCATTAAAGGCTTTAAGAGAGATCAGTGCTGCAACGACCAAATGTCGTCCCCATTGCACAAAAATTGCAAGACTACAATGGTTAGCTCGTAGGTTGGTAGATATTTGTTGCTTGCAGTGTCGACTATGTCACTATAGTTTGACGGGGTTGACGCTCAAAAGGTGCGAGGGTTTATGTGATACGTTGGTTATCAACTTAATGCTTTGTTTTGGTTCCGCGAACGATTGCGCCTCTGTTAACCACAGTTGCAGGGTGGCATGCCTTTATCTCATGCCAACAGGCCCCCAGGCTTTATGTGGCTTTTGGATTAAATTTTCTTCCCCAAGGTGGCTTTAAGGTTTGGATGGAAGCATGTGGGTTTGGGTCTGGATACAACGAAACTCCGGCTTGATCAAAAACAGGAATATAAAATGAAACAGCGAACCCCAAAAACGAAGACTTGTGGTTAATCTCTGCGGATTACGAAGGGTGGGCAAAATAACACCATAGAAAACTCTTTCCTCTAATACCGTAACATAAAATTTTTGGTAATAATGCACGATCAAATTGAGTTAGAAGTTTTCATAGGAGTGATTTCGAGCAACGATGAGCAAGTCAAATCGTCTATGCAGTTGATAAAAGAGACCAAAGTATTCACATCACAATTTTGAGGGCCTTACAGGGGGATACGAATAAGGCAGCATGGACAACTGACTGGCGCTATTAAGACAGTGCATTAGGTTCCCAACACCCTGACAAGCTTCAGGACTACTTCAAAAAATTGCAAGGAAACCTCCCAACAACCGGGAGATGTGTAATGAAGTCGCCCCAAGACCGTGAAGGCTAATGTATGCAAGTTATACTATTGGAGATCGCTGTAAGAACTTGAACGATAGTTTACTTTCCGCGTTTGTGCTTCTACTGGATGAAATGGCCTCTGAGATAGGTTAGCATTCCACTCTGAGCATTTCTATACATCGAGAATTTATGCTCTCTACTGAATTCGGTAATTACCAGAGTTCCATTTCAATAGCCGGCTGAACTACGAGAGACCACCTCAAACTTTGCGATATTATTCAACAAAGCTGGCGCAAATGCTCTGCACAGTGACAATAAATTGGATTCAAACGGACAAATTCTGCGACCACAGATAGCGTTCCTCACTACCTATCCAAATGTCTACCTGGCACACCATTCAAAGCACTTTGGATGGATTCTAACATGCAGCAAAAAATGAACAAATATTTGTATTTAGTAAATCTGACGAAGAAAGCTAAAAAAGGCGTGAGTTAATAAATATCAAAACTGAGCTCATATTGTTTGTGCCAACTCCACATCTGTTAGAATGAAGGTCGCGAAATCCTAAAGATGAGCCTTGAGAGTTGAATCCTTTCGAGCCTTCATATTGGCCACACAGATGCAAATGTTCTCAGTTTACACTCAGGCTGTCGCCTCATTCGTAAGTCAGGAAAGGAACCACGCAGGTTTTGGACAAAAAACAGGAGATACTACAAGCACAACTTCGGGGAAAAAGCTAAGTTTTCCAGGAAAGAAACCCTCCTGATATCACTAGAAGGAGAATGCACTCGCCACATAAGATGGATCTCAGTCACAAATTCTACCGCAATAATCTTAATGTCATTGGAATTCCGTGACTTAAAACTTTTGAGGCTGCAGAACTCACCCACTGATATGACACTGCACTGGCCGTTGAAGGTGTAACCGAGCGAACTGCTGTAGCAGACACAACAGATGTCTCCATGGCAACGCTATCAGCCTTATCAAAGTCAATAAGGTTGTTCGTCTTGACCTGTGGTCTCTGAGATGCCTCCATAGCGCTGTGCGGTCGGAGAGGCGTCCTGCTCTGCCTATGAGTGGCTGATCGCACCTTTCGCCTTCCCACTTTCGATCTCAACTTGACTGCTGCGGTTGACACATCCTCCTCCACCTCTTCTAGTTCCATAGACTCAAAAAGCGACCTTCGATCCGTTCCCGTGAGGGGTGTTTTGGGCAGTGGTAACTTCACCGGTCGAATAGGTGGAATGTGAATTGCCTGGTAGGTCTTTGAGGTGCCTGTGTTTTCTCTCGAGGAAGACTTTGAAGTGGCTGTCAATCATAGCAGTGTCAGTTAGCTTTCCAGCCTTAATGCTAATGCTGCTGGCACTTCCATAATTAATTCAATTTTAGCGTCTCAATGTAGAGGGATTATAAGATAAAAGAAATATCAGCGACGAAGTTCGAGACCTCCCTGAATCAACCCAACAACCAGATTTTTTTGGTCATGTTGCAAGTTAGCTTTGCGTTACCAAGACAACGAGGTGGTATTCATATGGCAACCGAGATTTGGCGACGACGCTGTGCGTGTATAATGAATCTATTATAGGAGGGAAAAAATGCACCCAAAAACAAGGCTTCGTATATTTCCAAATTTACATATGAAGTAACCGGACATAGAAAGCAGAAACAGTGAGAGGTCTTGTAGTATTGCAAGAGTTCAAATACCGTTCGTGCTTAAAGTTTCCAGTTTGAAAGGGTGGATCACCGCAGTGTCATCGCGCTGATAATGCGTGCTTGTCATTGCCTGAGTGATCTCATCAAAGGCGTTTAGGATGTTTGATCCTACCAAGCTCAAATATTTGTTGAATGTTGCTTAAGAATTTCTTGTTTTGCCTCTTAAACGTGCATTAGAACTATGACAAGAGCCGCTTTGATTTGAAGCACTGAAAAAACTAAGAATGGTACCATCACATCAACAAAGAGGTGCTCGAGTAACAATAAATCTCTCTAATGATCTCCACATTGGAAGCAGTGGTAAACAATGAAAAGTGAGGGCAAGTGTAGATGAATGAAAAAAGTTAGTGAGTTTGATGCATGGCGCACAGTGATGGCTAATTATACCCAAGGGGGTGGAGCACCCTCCTCCTTTCTGTTTGTTACGTTGTCAAGGCACTTTAGAGTCGTGAAGGCAATTGTACTGCAAGCAGTAATAGCGAGTTGTTAAGCAGTGTCTCTTCACAAAGTGAGATAAGCATTGAAAAGAGCACATCATTTCTGTGCATAATTATTTTAATGAATAGATACTCTCATCTATTATGCAAGAGAGCTCGTCAATTAATTATCCCTAAAAATAAGTAACAAGAAACAGTGAATTAATTCGCAGGATTTGAGGGCAGATGTAGAATGTGGACCCATCCATCAACATTAATGGGAGATTTGTCGTCTTAACCTGCGTGATTTAAAAGATGACTTATTCCCACTTCGATCAAGCTGTCAAATGGATTCTTAATGACTCAAAATGAACAACTCTAATAAATATGGACAGGGAGAATGAGGGCGGTACCAAAAAATTGATCCGCTTATAATCTAAAGTTCTTAAAAAGTGTCCGGATTATTGACAACCTTAGCGCTAAGACTAGTGAAAAGTGAAAAATGCTATTGCCTTTTAAACCAGAGAAGGTGTTAAAACCCTCGTTTGCGAATGCAATATGGATGAAAGTGAAAATTTTTCATTTGACTTGGGGTTCTAAATCCATGGACCAAAATGAACTCAATCGGAGTCCTAGCCATAGCTACGATTGCCTGATTTTGGAAAAGTGAGGCGACATTACCAATACTTTCCTTTAAGAAAGTAGGATGAGGGCTATTGACCTCTAACCTACCCCTAAGCCATCGTAAAGTGATCTATGAAACGTCCACCTACCGACGGATGAGAGGAAAAGAAGATAAAACAACTGTATTGAAGTCTTAATTAGTGCCTTCATATGCCTTTCTTTTGAATGAATACACCATAAATTATAACCTGGCAGGAGGAAGTACCCCTTGCGTTGAAGCAAAACAACACTACTGTGAGTGAAGAGGCAAGCAAGCGTAGATGGTCTAATTTACAACTGTCCAACAAGATCTTAGTTTTGAAGCATTAAGTTCCCAAACACATGTTTTTAGACGGGTTGTGTGAAACTCTAACCTTTGAAGCGTTCCAAAGTGGTTGTGGGAAAAGCTGTACCCAGTACCCTCCCTGGTTTCCTTTGTTTTACAAAATGAGAGCATTTTTAGTCGAAATTGTGAACAAAATTACATTTGTCCGACGGTGACATTGCATCGGGATGGTGAAAACTAGTTGATGGCAGTAGCTGACTTAGTTGTTCCACGAAAGTAAACTTTAACTCAATGTCATCACTACACTTCCACCAAATATAACAATCTACTGCTTCAACAGAGGCAAAAACGAGTCACTCAGGGTTAACACAGAGCACAAAGGGCTCAGTGGCCGCTTGGAGAGTTGATGCGACACCTCTCAATTGTTCATGTAGTAAAAAAGTGAAGTAATATGAAGTATGCACAAGAAAATGTTTTCCACTACTGGAGAGTTGTGATGCCTTGAGAGTCTCAGCCTAGGCTGGCGTCTACGAGCACGTACTTTGCTACAGATGAGGAACGAGTAATTATCACCATAAAATATTATGTATTCTCCTACCAATAGCAGGAGTGGCAGCGTCGTCCCTATCACCGCTGACTCGCAGAACCTGAATGGGAGGATCAAGGAGGTCCGGGTTGCCCAATTCAAAGGCCTGTGGACCATCATATGCTGAAATAACAATGACATTTTCTAAATGACCATAAAGATGATAGAGACGCATTATGCACCAAGGCAGATAGAGCTGAGAAGATTTAATTCTCCATTTGCCCCGTAGGGTTGAAACTTTACTCCTGAGATATTTTGGAGAAGTTTGATCTGATGGGAAACCATGATTTCGCTATTTGACCAAAACAGGGAACCAGCTTTAATGACCTTGGTTAGGTTAGAGCTTTCCCAGAACTTTCGCTTTGGGCATTGTTGCATCAAATCCAAGTATAGGTACGGTATATAGGAAGAGAGAAGTCGCGTAACTTATGCTACGATTCTTCGTTCAATTCGGTCTGAACTATTTACTGAAAATAGCAAAAGTATTTCCTTAAGAGAGTACAAAAAAGAGAACAAAACACAATGAGCTCTTAACCGAAGACCTTTTTAGAAGGTTACATATTGTGCATCACGTAATTGCCAAAATGCAAGACAAACAAAACGTCAGCTATGCAGAGCCGGACTGCTGATTGCTATCAGAACTAAAACCTCAACAGTGATGGCACTATACCACTCAGCCAGTAGACTTGGTAGACTAATCCAAAGAGGGCTAACAATCATTTTTTAAAAGAAATGATCAACATAGCTCCCAAAGGACTTCTTCTCTGAAACCGACGCATCTGAGGAAACGTCAGTTCACTCTGGTTGCCAAATGGCTTTTAATCAAGCATATTGCTTGCTTATTTATTCCTCTTCTCCATTTCCGTCCTAGAGCCACGAAACCTCTGGCATTTATTGCCTTAGATCGTCTTTGACTGATATGACATCTCTTAAGTAGTACATCCGCCATCCCTGGTAAGAGAAATAGTAGCACAAAAAAATTTACTTCGATATACATCGTGCTTTACAATTAGCTAGTCACTTTAAATGATAAACCTACCCAAAACGTTACAGTTTCCTTCGTAATAAAAATTTATAGTTCTAACAATGGGGTGTCGGAGAACCAAGTTATGGTCCAAAATAATCCGAGCGTAATCAAACATTCGAACATCGCAACAAAACCTCGATAGACTACAATATTCTGAACAATAAACTGTCTTCGAGTAAAATGAACAGATTTTCAAAAAACTCACCAAAATTTTCAGAAACTGAAGTTTGCGAACCGCGACTGGGAGTCTTTACACTAGATCGGGGGATTATTGGACCAAGATCCACCAATGCATTGAAAGACCTGGTTTGCAAAGACTGTACCTCATGGGCATGCTTATGCTGACGCTTCTTCTGTTTTTCCAGCTTTAGTCGCCTTTGAGCAGCCCCTTTAGCAGATGTAGCATCCATATTTTCTAAAATGAAATTTTTCGAACTTGGTCTTTCATAGTTCATACATTTCTGTGCCACTGGAAACTACAATCCAAAACTTATGTGAAGGTTCCACGATGCTCATAGATGATTAGAATAAATGCAACCTCTCTATATGTCGACCGAGGAGAAGATCCTAAGCGTGTTAGCACTAAACAATCTGTGTAATAGCCAAGAGTTTAAATGGGCCATTATGACTGAGGTAAACAGTGTTATTCGTACTACATGGCTGTAATTCTGGTTCAGTTAAAATTCACTGATGTTTTTTTAAGTAAAACGACAAGCGTTGGATATGTAAGATGTAGCTATGTATAGAGAGGGCATCAGTTCTAATGAGAGTTCAGGAAAAAAATATGCAAAATGCTTAAAGTTAATAGTAATTTTAGAACTACACAGATACTGTGATAACTACTAAGTTAATGAGAACTATGCTGTATGCAAAGTAATACGCCAATAAATGCGTATTTGACGTGGGTTTAAATCACTGGGCATCTACAACATAAAACAGTACCTTCGGATGTTTAAGAACTAAAACATTAAAACTTAATTTGAGTTCTGCAGTTATCATAGCATCTGAGGTGATTTTAACAAAGAATGTGTTCAATAGCCATATAAACTACAAAGGTGTCGACGCGAAGCAAAGGAAATAACGGAATATTGCCGGAGATGAGCCCTACAGTTATTGATCGAAAAAAACTTTCAGTTCATCTCAATAAAATTAGTAGGTTTCCAAAACACCCCTAGTGTCTCCAACTTATAGCACTTTAGACATTGCTCGTAAGCACACTACCATCCTTTTGATTGTGCGATTTTATTTTTCGTTGGAAGTAAATTACTCCATCATCAGTTAAAACGAAACGTAACTAAATCATTTACAGAGTTTAACATGAACCCTATACTTAAATAGTAAAATAATACTTGCTAAAAAAATTTCATCAAAATATGCGCTGTTATAAAAACACTTTTAAAAAAATTATTTTTTAAATTAAATCGTAGGGTTTGTTTATGATTCATATAGGGCCAACGAGGCAATAAAGCTCTAAATTTAGTGATGTATAACATTTTCGACTTTATATTATGTGTTGAAAGGCATTATGGCTAAAAAACTGTATGTGAAAATAGGTGGAAGAGATAGGGCTTTGACCTGGCCTTGCAGGCTGGCCCACCCACACATGGGTATGATGAGTACCATAATAGCTGGGTATAAGATAGAATTAAATCTAGGTGAAGACATATACTTCATGAAGTGGGAAGTATTAGGCCTTAGTTTGGCCCAAATGTTGGCCTAAACGTACAAGGACGCGAAGAACACCAAAACAGCCGCCATATATTGGGTGGTCACATGGGGAATGTAATACATCCTCCTCTTCTTATAGGCGGTGCACTTCCACGCCAGTCATTACACCATGTTCGGCGCTGCCAGCAAACGCCAACGGTATAGTAGCGGTTGCCATCAGCTATCGTACGGCTTAAAAATGCATTTAGCCACTCAGCTTCTTTCGAAGATTCTTAAGCTACATTGGGCCTCATAACAGAAACTGGAAGAGAGTGCTTCCTGCCGACTAGCATGTGTCCACAGTCCGACATCAAGATGCTAATCATCAACAGTCGTAGCAGGGAAACGGGCCCCACACACCCCTTGCGAGGGGAGTTTGTCATGCTGGCACCACCGATACCTAAACGCAGAAGCCTCATTCACCCCTACCCTCCTACCGTAGAGAAGTTTGAGATTCACCTGCCATGAGTATATGCACCTTATCTGCATTACAAAAATTTGCCACAGACGGCGAACACCAGGCAAGGTTTGCGACACAGTACGACCCACTTCCCACTACCACCACTGCGACCTGCCACGACTCCCATTTGATAGTATAATGTATTAGGAGTGAGCAAATAATCGTATTTAGAGAAAATAGAAGGCGTGAGACTTTGGCTTGACCCAAAAGTCCAGCACACAGCCTAGAGCAAGATAAATTGCAAGCCGATCAGCAGTCACACAGGTGGTTGACTAAGCAGGCTCCTACTACAAAGTTGGAGACTATTAAGAACTAAAACCGATTTAACCATGTGTCGCTAAAGACCTTTCCCTTACCCCTTCCTCCCTTCCAGTACACTTACAAGCAAGATCTGATGCCTCCACCAAAAACATGAAGCGTACAGAGACAGCAGCCACCTCATCCAACTAACGTCCATCAAACCTTATGTACCTAAAAAATACCTGCATTGTTTACAGATTTCTAAAATGCTTTTGTTGGCGAATGCGTTGTTGCCTTTTTGCGGCCGCCTTCGCTTTCAGACGTTCCCCGGAGAGCCCACCAACGGCTACTGGAGCTACGACTTCGCCGTGGTGACCGAAAGCCACATTGTTCGAACCCCTTGATGGTGTCGTACCCTGTCCTCCACTAACCGAATGTTGTTGCTCTCCGTGACTCACTACCAGAGCGCGCAATACTTCACAGGCCGCTGCCGGTTTCAGTCCGACACGCGATTGCTGCAGTGCCCAGGGATCAATCACATCAAGAATAGGAAAGACCAGCACTTGATTCAGCATTTGTCGCACCTGTGGGCGTAGAGCTGTGCATACCCGATGATCGTTGGCTGAGGAAGTATCCTTCCATTTCTTTTGCTTTCCACAAGCCTGAGAAACTGTTGTGGACGCAATACGCACCGCTATGGTGTCAAGGATACCCTTAACAGCGCGCGATAGTTCCGGTCGCGAGTTTGGTTCGTCTGCTCTCAAACTAACCCAAGTTCTGCTTACTGAGGCTATGCATGGGGACAAAGCGTGCTCCAGATTTGCAAGCTCTTCTTCGTCTGAAGCTGTGAATAGAGAAGCCAAAGGGTTAAATTTAACCTCCAAAGCTATATGACGACTACTTCATCGAACAAGAAAAAAAAACGTCCGATTTGAATACGCATCTGATTTCAGAAGCTTAGTTAATCGCCTAAAAGCTAATTTTCATTGTTTTGAAACAAATTTGCTTTGATGAAACTTATGACTTTCCACCCCGAGTTCCTACATGTGTAATTCAAAGCCGCTACTCAATAATGGATAATTTAGAATTATCAACAAGTTAAGCCTATAGGGCGTAAATACGATCGAAAAGACTAGTTTTAAAGTCAGAACAATTACTAAGTGAAATGCTATACCTTCGCGACAATATAACTACGGTTGATGATAATGCTACCTGAGAAGAAACGATCGATGATGGCAGTGACACAATCGGAGAGCATCTGCAAAAACCAGTGTGGAGACGCAAGAACATTTGATCTAAACACACGGAGGTAGACAGTAAGAAATTGTGTCACGAGTCCGATGACTTTAACGAAATCTTCCAATTTCATAGCCTGGAGCGAAAAAAGAAAAAAATGAAGACAACGTTTGATAAATCCTCTGACAATGAGTTTTGTGAACACTGTAAATGTGTGGAAAAATAATAAGGCCCTAACTTAGATAGTAAAGTAATTGGAAGTTGAATTGCAGAAATACCTGAAATCTGACGTTAATGAACCCACACAGATATAGGTAAGACTGTGGCACAACTTCCAAAATGAGGCGCCTCTCCAAAGCGTAAATCCATACACGAAGAAACCCACAAAGGAAACTGCAATATATCGATTTGCAATCTGCAGAGGATTCAGAGCCCTCATCAATTTCACCTACTGCCTGAAGAAGAATGGTGGGAGCTCCGAGAATAAGCTCTTTACAAATCTGTTTCATGTCATCGCTGGGTGGTGGATCGTCAAGTATTCGTCTTTCAACTATTTGTAAATACTTCTGCACCTTTACTAGGTCCAATGACCTTAGAAAGTTATGAAGTTCTGCAATAGGAGGTAGAGTATCGATATTCTCAGAAGCTTTAAAATGGATAGCCGGCTTGAGAGAAGAACAGATAGAATCAAAACGATTTTCCAACATATTGTAACAAACGTTTTCATCTTGTCGTCGGACGTACTTTTCAGTGCTATCAGAAAAAGCGCTCACCAACAATAGGTCATTTAATAAGTAACCTTCAACGGGGATGAGGGGAGGGCGATTATTTACTTGGCAGTCAAAAGCGATTTTGAGTAGCTTGGGAACGGATGGTGAGGAAACTATTTCGGCATCCAAAGGAACGCGTTCTTGAAGGGATGCCTCCTCTAGGTCAAGGCAATCTTGGTGGGAGCCCCAAACAAGACACTGACGATAAGCATAAACAAGCATCACAATGGTCCAGGCACGAAGTGAAAGCAAGTTAGTCCGATGTGCTAAAAAATCCTGCGTAATTTTGCTTACAACAGAGTTTAAAGTAGGCAGGGTGTTAACTATATCAGCCACCTCCAAATCACTCCGATCAGAATTCCTAAGTGTATTGGTTTCTATTATTACAAGGAGTATTGCTAGAACAGCCAAAGCTTCGGAGCTCTGCACGCATTGCTCAAGCGCTGCAAATATTTTCGACTTCATGGATCGCCTTAGCGAGATAGGTGTGTGCGCAAAAATCTGCTTCAAGCACTTGATTTGTTGAAGAGGTCCAATAACTGATCCTTTTAATTCAATTTGGTCATTTAACTTAGACCGTAAGTTAAGAATAGTTGAGGTAGCGAGTTTCCGGTCACCATAGGGAACAAGCAGTAAAAATCCCGTCAAAGGATCCGAATCAGAGCACATGACAAGACACAGACACACAAGTTATTGTGCCGTTGATTGGGCCAACCATTGAGTTAAAAAGGCGACATCCACTTCGACTCATGCGAAAAAATAAATGTATTATTGCACTTAAGCCATAATGGTGCAACTGATAAAGAAATAGCGCAAAGTTTTAATAGTTAAAAACTTTAACAAGGGTCAAAACGTTTCTGCGATATTTCAGATTTGTAGATGCATCTTCTTTCAAAATGCTAATTGGCTACTACTGTGTATAAAATCTTGAGACGAGTGGAAATTTATATGTCTGCCTTTCTGTTTACCGGCATTATGTTTTTGGATTGGGAAGTTAGATTTTGCTCAGTGAATTATCAGCAGCCGTTTCCATTTTGTGAGGGTTACGTCTTATGAGACGTGCTGAAGGGGTAATAAGCAGTTTGACTCGAAGAATATGTTACAGAAGGGATGCAGAACCTGTAGTTTATTAAGCCTATTTGGCCAAGAGCTCAATTGGCGACCTTCCTAAAGCCATTAGCGCGACAAGTTCTTCACATATCGCAAATGACTGCAGCTTTTGACTTTATTATTCCCTAAACTGCAAGGGCTGCCTGTCTACCCTATGGTCCCTGATCCTCAGACTTCAAGAGACAGTTTGTTGCAGACGATTTATTAGGCATTGCTATTAGGAAGGATGGGGAATGAGATGCATATGAGGTGAGTGGGAGATATCAATCGGAGAGAGACTCCTCATCGGCTTCACGCACGTGATTCGCGCCCCCAATTGGTTCCCGCATCTCGCTTATAAAAGCGCACTTAAACAAACTAGTATACATTACATCGACATCCTGCTTTTGCATTAGCTAAGTTGGCGGGGCTAGTACAATCGGTTACGTGACCAATGTGGTCAGAACTTAAGTTTTGGTGGTATACATTGTAGCGTCCCGAAGCTTCCCATAGTGTGGAAGAAGGCATAAGTGGAGTTGAATACATGTATTCCGAAGACGACAGAGCAAATGGAGCCTGAGTGTGGTTCAAAGACCAGCCCACATGCACAAGAGTCAGACTAATTCTAAAGTGACCGCCAAATGTCAGGTGGTCACATAAACAAAGTATTACATACGAAGTGCCGAAAGTACCCATTTTTGGTCAAGCACTTATATTGTTTTGTGTTCTTTAACTGAGCTATGGCAACTTATTAATTTTCATTCCCGAATACGCAGTCCAGGATATACTATGGCTAGGTTTTATTTCTCTATCTTATGGGTATTTAATAGGTTTAATAAACAATCAAGCTATAATGTCGTCTTTGACGAAAAAAGAAACTCATGTGCTTGCATGAAATAAATAGTGGTATTGCTTACCTCAGTAGTGGCGTTTTCCAATATTCCTTTTAGCATCCTTAGGGTAGTGTTAAATTCTGATTCCATTTTTTAATGGAAACGTCTCAGAGATGGTGGGCAAGTCCGCGTTGAGTAGTCAGACGTGCAAAAGTGTCTTTAATTTAACAAAACGGATCTGTCGAATGCATAAATAAAGTTTGAGGTTTTATATGAAGGGAGACTGCTTACAACCATGTAAAATCAGAGGTTGTTTGATTTTGAGTTGTAAAACACCAAGAGGTATCTTAGTTTTTGGAAACACCTGTCCTGGAGATGCTTTTCTTGGATGAGTATACTTGGCATGATATGGAAATTACACTAGCGAAAGGAGTGAACTGAAGTACAGTTCCAGCGATTGGGAAAAGGACGTCTCCTCCGTAGGTGATTCAGTAACGACGTTCGAACTAAATGTCCGCCTCCCATCTGTAAGGACAATTTAAACACATAATGTGCATTGCAGGTAGCTGCATAAACGGCACTTGGAACTAAAACCAGAGCTGAACACGGATGTTAACGCATGTCGCGAGAGCTTGATGTTCGCACAGCGATGATGGTACTAACGTCTTTCACTTCTGTCATTTGGTTGATCCTCATCATTTGAGTTTTAGAGTACGTTTACATAAACTAAAGTATTTTTTTGAAAATTTGCGATATTGTGTGCTTTTAAGTATGTTTCTCCAAGGGAAGAAAGTTAGGCAGTTGATGCAGTATACTTTGAGGGGATTACGGTTTTACTGGCTGAACAAACCACCAAGAATGATAGATTGGGTAAACAATGGCAGGAAAGCTTAGATTTGACTATTTGACACAATGTTGGACTTAGTTTTCGTAAGTTACTTTGAAAAATTGCAATTAAATGTTTTTGGCCTGTTCCAATCTCTCTACTAGATGCAGTAAATGCAAAACTGCAAGACTGAGCTTTGTTTTTGTTTTGATTTACCCAAAGAAGCAATTAGGACATCGAAGAGCTAAACGGTAAAAGGTATTTGGTCAAGTGAATGAGCTCTAAACAGGAAGTTAACGTTTGGTCAACGTGAAAGCCAGACCAGCTTGTTTGGTAGTTTACTTGTTCATTTCAACGTGCATAGTTGGCTTTCTAAGTGGGAATTTGTGCTCAATTGCATCGAGTTAAGTGACCTTCAGGAGCGACTTAGAACGCTGCAGTCTTTTCTTCAAAGCTCATTTCACAAAAGCAGAGCCCAAATCCAAACCAATGCTCCGTAAAAATTAAGGTCTTATGGCATTTGAAGTTACCACAGAGAGCAAAGATGTGCTTCACTTTAACCTTTCAACTGGTGACACCTACTCCTGAACTAGCAACTTTGACTTCTGCCAATGAGTCCAGACCTTTTTTTGGTTATAAGACTGTTGGAGTGCGTGAGTGAGATAGTGAGTGAGAGTGTGAGAGAGAGAGAGAGAGAGAGAGTAAGTTGAAGAGGAAAGTAATTTGGCCCTACTCCAAGTGGTATGACTTACGACCGACAGGAATGAAGGCACTGTGTGTGTACCAACCAAAATCACACACACACACACACACCGCTTCGTCCCCATTTTAACCCTCTGCAATTTAACACAATTACGATAAGAGTAGGAAAAAAAGCACCTCTTGTGAGCTAAGAACACAAAAATGCCATTTTTAAGCAGTTACTTAAATTACTTTGCTAAAAACGTGTTCTGCATTAGCATGCCATGATTATGGATGCGATCCAAGCCTAAGGGAAGCCCTGGGGGCGAGTAAAGTTCTGCGGATCAACTCCAATGCAAAAAACGGACATTCGAAGGAGGGTTAGTAAAATAACTGCCATCTAGGTTCCCACAAGGTGGCTCCAAAGCAGCAGTTTCCTTAGCCACTTTAGCAGATACAAGAATGGTGAGTTTGAGATCACTTTGAAAGTTGTAAAGTACTATTGCATAACCACACACTTTCACTTGCAGTTGCTGCCTTCGGCTGAGAGAAGTCGGTAAATTCGTCTCGAATGTATCTCTATGTTAAGAGACGTCTTTAGGCAAGTTGACGCATCCAGGGAAGAAAGATTGGTACTTCCTTCTTCCAACAGCTGATTCCTAGTTTCGCCTTAACCTCCCAAAAGTTATAATGCCAGCCTCATTGTCAACTCAAAAGTATTGCTAAAATTTGCTCTTCCAATGCAATTTTGGGGTGTAAAGTATGCATTTATGCCACCTCCGACGGCATGAAATTCCAAAAGGGACGTAATTTACATTTAAATTAGGCTCGGTAATTGAACAAGAGCATTTACAGCCCAGTGCACCGATTAGGATGACTGCCAGAGGGTCAGAGTTGTGCCCTTCCCTTGGATTTTATCTGTTCAGTGGAGGGGAGACAAACATTCCAGGGGAAAAACATGCTGAACAACAGCAGTGTCCAATTTGCTTGCCACTTCAGCGACGAACACAAGGCAACTTTTCCTTACTTGGAGGTATTTGTCTCACCCTCTTTAAAAACTTTTTCGAAAAATAAACTATCTCCAAGATACTAAATTAGAAGTAAATATTTGTGCCGATCACCAGCCCGCCTACGGCCTAAGAAGACTTCACGCATTTACCAACCGCAATTTATAGTGGTGGGTTGAACTGTTTCCCCACTCCTGGACTCAAAGGCGACACCCTTCTTTCCTCCAGTCTTCATGCAACCACGATGTGGCTGATAAAAAAGAAATTTATTCAACACTTTTTCTCCATTGTGAACTAGTTTTTTCCCGACGTCAGCATTCGTGACTGAAATTGTTGTGGGCTTCTGTAAACACCGAGATCTGCCAAACGAACGACACGCCAAAGGTTAAATAAACAGGTGGTTTAAAAACGGGATGAGTGAACGCCATTCAAAAAAATGTCATTTGAGGCAGCCTTAATCTGCGTGAAGGAAATTAGACGGAGTGAATGAATGCCAATCCTTGAAGTCTAGTTTAGGTTTCCACAAAGGATTATTAACCACGCCACCCCATTAGGTAAGTATGTGTCGGAGATGATTTTTGAAGCAACTTACCTGCAGAAGAAGAGGCACTTATTTGAGGCAGAGGCATTCCCTATCGAGGCGAAAGAGGTGCCACTACGAGTCACCACAAGGCCTAATTCAACTAAAGGATTGTAAGCTGGCAAAAAAAACAAGTTTTCTCGGGGCAAAACTGAGCTGCAGATTTTTAGCGTTTCTGATGCTGCAAATTCATTTACAGCACGATTTGCTTTATCCATTTATCACGCCTTACTATGCATTAACTGATTAGTATACTCTCGGCTTTGGTAAAGGAGGGTAATTAGGAGTTCCCTCATTGTAGCCTCGTCTGATATGTTGTCTTCCAATATCTGGCGGTATTCCTTAGCCTTACATCATGCCTTATGTATGGATTATTATTTTTAATTTTTTCAAAGTAATCGCCGGACGCAACGCCTGTAGCACTAATCGTTTTTGGGAAAAATATTTTCATACATAAGAGCAGTTGCTGGCCACTTCATCAATACCAACGTCGATTCGTGGGTGTCAGAAGGGGTTGAGTAGCCGGTATATCACAGCCACACAGATGGATATACATACGAGCGCAGACACACACGCAGGCACGCACACATGCACGCACGCACGTGCGCGCACCGGTGGTGTGCCTCCCCTCCGGCTGATTTGCGCACGTGCATCTACGTGCGTGCGTGCTGACTAACCGACATCACCAATCCACCTCAGTTGAGGTGACAGCCAATGGGGAATCGCTCATGCCACCAGCGTCATCATCGTAGGTGTACGCGTGCATGAACGTTAGGTCACCACAGCCGGGCTGCTGGCCTGACAGCGCAGAAGCCTCGACGATCGGCATTACTATTATTCCATTCACATGCAATCACGAAGTGTGACTATGCTGTCGCGTAGGTTCTAAGCCACTGATTTGCAATCACACTGACACGCCCTTATTGCTCTTCACAGGCCCCTTTTACCAATGAAGATATTATGTGATGCAAAAAACTCCATCGGAACGTTCCTCAGAAGGCTCAACCGAACAGCCATCAATCACATCGCCGTGGAGTCCGGAGGAGAGACTGACTGTTGTTGCTAAACTGCACGACCTGGAGCTGGTAAATAAACGTCTAACCGAGGAGAAATCCCACTTGCAAAGGCAACTGCAACACGTCTTGCGACGACTCGCCTCCGATCGTTTCATTCGACATGGGAGAGACTTAGAGGATGTATCCAATTTGCTCTGTGAACTCATTCAATCCGCAGAGGTAGAACGACCGAGCAGTAGCAGCATTCAAGCACCTCTAGCCTCCACTGAATCCACAAGTTGGATGGAGTCCAACGGGCCATTGTCGCTAACGCAATATTCTAGTCTCTCCGACACCTTCGAAAAAATTGTTCTTGAACAGGACCCTGTCGCAAAAATGAGTCTGGACCTTTCCTCCTCAGAAGAGGTGGAGGGTGGCCGACCCCCCGAAGAAGTAGTACAATCTGGCAAAAAAATTGATGCTACAGCCACGACATCGACAACTGCAGTCGAGCTCTACCATTCGCCTTTAAGTTCTGAGGCCTCAGGGGAGCAGGTGGATTGGGGGCTTCACATTCCTCCGTCTTCGCCAGCGCTTTCGTATTCAACCGAATCCTTGGGCTCTATTGATGGCGCGTCGATATCTCATGTTCGCGTACCACTGAGTTCAAAGACTCATACAACTCCTCAAACGCCCATTTTGTCTCGCCGACTCCAACACACATCCTCTCTTCCCTCATCACCACATAAATATCTCCTTCGGCAGGAAACGCTCCGTGGGACTGAGGAGACCAGACATTCAGTGTCAAAGTGGTTGGAGCTTTCTGTTTCGGAGGTAATACAAAAAGCCAAACAGGAGGCATTCAAGGCACCACCCAGTCCAAGGAAAGCGGAGAGCATCGTTGAACACGCACAAAGGTCATCTTATGTTCCCCATCCCCTGAGACAAGCACTCAAACGAAGTTCTCACAAACCAAGAGTCAAAGTTGGCCCATCAGAGGACTTTTTAAATGAATTTTTTTCGTCCTCTGCAGCCACAAGTAAAACCCTTCACGAAGAAGGTCTTCACGCAGCCATAATTTTTAGCCGATTTACAGAAGTGGCCAGAGAATTAGGAAGTTTGTTCACTCATCTGCATGCCTACACGTGTGCACGAAAGCATTGCTTTGCCATTCAAAGCATCCCTGCTCAAGAATTGCAGATAAGCATCAACTACTTCCTTAAAACTCGGAGAACAAATTTTGATCGCCTATGTGGAGAAGAAACGTCGTCTGAGGAGGCCCGTTCTACAGCTGGAATACCTCTTACTACACCCACCATTGAAATCACTCCCTTACCTCAAAAATCGCCGTCACTTCCTCCTCATCCTTTCACTAGCCACTTCCGAAGCTCCTCCGCCTCCACGGAATACAATCTCCCTCCGACAGAGGACAGCAACAACAATATGGAGACAGAACACTTGGAAGCACAGAAGAAAAGCACGTATCAAGCAGGCCCTCTTTCAAAGTTGAGTTCACGTTTCAAGTTGTGGCAGAGGTTTTGGTGTGTGCTGGCGGATAAGTCTCTTCTTTTTTATGCTGACGAAACCGAGGTGGAAAAGTGGCCAAAGAAGTGCATTGATTTGTCCGATGTACAGCGAGTTGAGAGACGTCACGATCATCGGCCCGAAGGGAGAGGCAAATCGACCAGCTCTTCTGCCATCAATTTAGTTTTACAAAGTGGAAAGATTTGCACCGTTCGATCTCCTAGGATTACCGAAACGCGTGTTTGGGAGAATAAAATTCGTCGAGCTTTGCGTCGTGTTCAAGCGGAAAAGATCTCGCACATGTATGGTGCACAGTTGGTCACCAGCGGTTGGCTGCGAAGATACAGAAGAGGACAGAGCCACCGTGTGTGGGGAATGCTGATGGGGACGTTTCTAATCTACTCTCGAGACTCCAGAGGGCAATACTTGATCGGTTTCCGAGATCTCACAACTACCTATATTCGATGCCCTGCAGATCCTGAAGAAAGAGCTATCGATGTTGATACTGAACTCACTTCTTCGCAATTGGCATACGATGATTACGATGCACCGGACTCCGAGTCAGACACAGGGATTGATATCAATGGTGTCAGCAATTTGACAATTTCTCTGTGGGCTCCAAATCGAGATCCAGTGTATTTGGTGTGTTCAAATGAAGATGAGTATGAACGATGGAAGTATCACCTCTTCCGAGCGTGTTGGTTCTCATCGCTACCCACCGATCCAACAGTGAGCAGCACTGAACCTGAATCGCGTTTCCTCCACCTGTGGAAACAGCTAGTTAGGCCACGTTGTGTCCTTCATCGAAGCCATTCCGAGGTTCCATTAAAGGAGCCCCTTTCACGAATTCTTGACACTTTGATGGAAAATGATGCCCTTCGACTATCCGAAAAACTCCTCTCACTTTCCACTCTGCATGCCCGACGTCAGGAACGCATGGTTGAAGAGGCTGATCATAGACCCAGTGCCATGTATCGCTTTCCAGTTGATGCTGACAAGTACAATTTAATCAAAGAGATTGCTCAAATGTGTTTTGAGAGTAGCGGACTCAAAGATGAACTCTTTCTGCAGCTGATCAAGCAGGCCACCCCATCTACTTACGCTCTTCGCACAGAGGTACGTCAGTTTGGTACAGAACCAACCCGAAGACGGGCAACCAGAGTTGTGGACCTTCTGTGTCATCGCGACGGAGCTGAAGGGAGACGGGCCATCAGTACGCAACGCCAACAATCTGAATCACAGCGCTATTCCTCGCCACCGGGTTACTCGCACAAGTGGATCCCCATCATTGTAATGTGGGAATGTTTGGCAATTTACTCAACTGTATTTCTCCCCTCACCGCCGGTGCTTGCCTGCCTTCAGGCTTACTTATCCCAGTTCACCCTAAGGGCTGAGACAAGTCAGGAGGAGCACACGACCTCGCCCCATGGCCGACGCAGAAGGACTACTGAGGCCCGAAAACTCTATAGTGAAGTTAGTCGCTTTGCTGCCTTCTGCACAGATATGCTGATGAGATGCCGCATTCGTGGGGGACGTCGAATTGCACCTTCGTGCTTTGAAGTAGTAGCCATTTCTTTACGCAATCCATACACTCACAGCCTCCCTTTCAGTCTCCCCATTCACATTCATCTGCCCAGTGGCTACGAGGTTGTCAGTTTTGACGGAACGATGAAGGTGTCCCAACTAATGGGAAGTCTTCTTAACAAGCTTGGACTCTCTGAAGCAGTCACACAGAATCTCTGCCACTGCGGGCTATACTGTCGAATCTCAGGTCCGCAGTACGTATTTGGCAGAACTCCTGCGAGACCCAGGCTGATATATTTGGAAGCTGACTGGAATGTGTGCGATGTGATCTCACTCTATGAATCCACATTGACTCGAACAGATCAGGGATCCGACTTCAGTCTTGAGGATATGACAATCGACATTGTCTTCCTTGTCACTGCAGTTTCCAAAAAGACCATTGTTCAAACATCCTCCCTGACCGAACGAATAATGGATATTGTTGCACACCAAATTCACTCAGATCTATTATCAGGTGAACTGAATATCATTCTTCGTGGTGTGCACTTCCTTGAACTGACAGCTCTCATGTGTCGCTGTGACTATGTGGATTATGCCGAACTACAAAGACGGCAGGAAGTCAGTCTCACACAAATAGTTGATCAGTACTTTCCACAACACTGTCTCACTGTGTGGGGCCGTGAGGATGATCAAGCCTTGATTGAACTTAAACTACTTCTCCTAGAAAGATGGAATAAGGTGTGCTGCGAGACTTCGCACCCTGAAAGCCCCACAGATTCCACTGACGTCCGACTTCCTCGACCCTCCTATGCCTATACTATGTACTTCTGGCGTCTGAATCCAGCTGGAGCCTGTGTGCGCCACTTTCCCTGTAACTTGATTAATATTCCAGAAGTGCCTCCTGACGAGACTATATGGTTGGCATCCAGTTTTGATAAGATAAGCCTTCTCAGAATTCACGCATTTGATAGCATAGTGCCACACCCCGTTCATCCCGTTGGCATTGAAAGGGCTGTATCAGGAATGACCTGCTTTAAGCACATACCTTTAAGTCGGGTCGTATCCTTCGGTGTTCAACAGACTGGAGCTTTCTTTTTGGTCTTCTCCAAAGTCTCCAAGACACGCCATTTACGCCGAAAGCAAGGACATCATAAAAGTCATTCGAGTCGGGGTGAGAGTGCCGCCTCCACCACACCGACAGTAATGGCATCTGCAACCAGAGAACGAAGAAGAGCATCTGTCCGTGAGCCCTATGCAAAAATGTCCTTTCCTGAGCCAGAGACACAACTGGAGAAGTTACTCTTCTTCGTGCGAGACCTCTGTGAGATAAATGAACTTTGTCAGGTGCTAACGTTTTATCTGGAGAATGTTTAGTGATCCCCAAACTCCATCTGTCAATCGGTTTCACTTTGCAGTCTGTGATGCTTTTCCTCCTTCCCACCCACTGTTAACGCACACCAAGACACCTGTTTCCCAATCCTTTTCGCTAATTTACAACTTAGGAGGATATTTGTACCGAAATAGCATGTTTTGCAACACTGCTGTAATCTCTAGCATCTTCATTTTGGTGGTTGATTTGTAAATTTGATAATAATTAGCATTTTTGTTCCTTAGACACTTATCTTGTGGTTAGGTCTACCTAGCGATTTAATCAACTCCATCTCATTCCCATTTACGTCTTCATTGGTACCTGTATACTCATTTCTCCCTAGTACTATTAAATAACCAATATGAAAAGTTGTGGAGGATAGTAAAGTACTGCTTGATTGCTTTTTTACTGGATGGGTACGGCGTGAGGTAAGGTGGCTGGTGATTGCCTTGAATGTAAGGGAATGAAGAGAAAGGCTAGTTACTCGATTACAAAGTCCCAGGGTGTTAGCATGACTGCGTATGCCTCTGGGAGCCTCCTTATTGGCCAACGAGGGAGGGCCATGAATCAGTCTCACCTTTGATTGGTTGGTTTTGGGAGAGCGTAATGCCTCACACCGGGCATGGTCGAACGGCGAATTCTTTCGTTATAACAAGGGTCGTGCCTGCCAAAACCTATTGCATTTCAAACTCCTCTCTAATTGGATGCAATCCTACCCAAAGTATTTTCTAGTGCTGTTGGAGTCACAGCCCAAAAAATAGGGTCAACAGTTCTTTACCAATTAAGTCAACTTCAAATGATTTTGGCGGAAGGAAATGATGATCCCTTCTTATGTTCCTACTTTTAATGATCGACGAAAATAAGCTGTAAACATAAAATCGACCTTCTCACCTGCTTTCACAATTGTCGTGCTGAGGGCTATCGCTTTGTATGTTAATGAAGGTTGATTGTTGACCTTAATGCCAACACTCTTTCACTACGTTTCAACCTCAATAAAGGTGAAAATGCAATCCACTTCTGGTTGATGCTGTAATTTTGTGGTGTTGTTTCTTTCAAAGTAATTTATGCATAGGAACTCAAGAGTTTGTGGAGAAGGCACTACGGCTTTTATAAATCGCTCAATTAAAGTGAAACTTGTTAAGAATCAATGCTGTTGCCTTTAACATAGCACAATGTGAGCAGTCACGGCGCATAACATGGCGATTAAACAATAACACCCGACCTCTTACGCCTTAACAACCGTATTTTACATTCGGTTGTTCTAATAAAGTGTCCTAGCAATAATAGTTGAATGCAGAGGGGACGTCGCAGGGTCGCAAAACAGACAATCAGCGCCTCAGTGCAGCAGCACGCCTGAAGGCATCTTGGAGCTAAATTGGATGCGAAACACCTATGGTAGGAAGTTAAAAGGTCGAGCATGAGCAGAGGGTAGATGTTGCTGCCTTAAAATGGAAGATGATATCAGTGCGAAACCGTTAATTTCCTAGATTTCTGTGGCTCATAGGAAGGCGAGTTCCAGTAACATTTGACCCATCCACAAGCAACGCAAACATCTATTAACTCGACGATGTAAACAGTAAGTTATGTATAGGATGCTGCTGTCGGTAGTCTATAAGCATACAAAAATGCAGGACGTTTGGCAATAATTGTGTCGCCTTTCCTGTCTGTTCATGATTCCTTATCTATGGCACGACGCAAATAAAACGGAATTCCAAACAAATTAAACATGGTGTTTAACAAATTGGCAGAATGAGGAAGCAATTCATAACAGTGGTTGACACAGCTTGAGTAATTAGTAGTTAGTAATTACTGGGTAGAATGAACTGAAGTCGGCATTTAAAGTTTCGCCAACCCCGTACACATGCGCACACAATTAACTAAATTAAGTGCCTGTGCATAACAAAACATCTTCCTCCCAGAGAAGAATCTCACTTCACCAGCCTTACGCAGTTTGTGTCTTTCTCTATTGACTGGTAAAAAGAAGAGAATAGAGGAATCCAAGCCTCTGATTGGTCGGTTATTTGGGGACGGAAGAAGAAAGCTGTCAACCATGCGCCCTCCAGCAGTGTGGTGACTGAACGGCACACCAATGCGCAAAGTGCTACTACATCATCGCATCCTGACGCACCTCTCTGTAAAGGAGCGACCACGTTAAAAAGTAGATGTATTTGAAGCAACAACTACCATCTCGCAAAATAACTATAGCCATGTCGAATTTGTAGGAAGAGTGTACGAGTAAGTTTTTGAGATGCTACGAGATGTGCTTGGGCATTGAGGAAGGCTGGAAAGCCACTGCTTCTCTCCACTAACTGGGAAAATGACTTACCTTTGACCTGTATGTCACTTTTATTCCGCAATGCAAACTTCCGCTACTCCACTAATCAGCGATTAAGGCACTTTTTCTCGTCCAAAAAACAAGCATTTGTCAGCCTACTGATCCCATCTGGAAGTCTTGGCCACCCTTGTCCAATGAAACTAACCTCATAATTATGTCGTTAATAAAGTGGGAGGCTTCGGTTTCGCCTCCCCTTGCATTTCTGCTAGACGGTGTGGTCTTCGTGGACGCTACAACTTCCCCTTCCAAGCACAGCCTGCGTGACGGCGGGCAGTCAAGCCGATCAGAAAGGACAACCTCCTTAATTCTCATCATTCATCATTAGGGCTTTGTCAGAGGGAATGAAAGCATATTGTGCGGATAGAATCGTTTGTTTTTTAACACTCCAACATAAGGGTCAAAAATATGACATCCACACTTGGTAATCACTCCTAGTTCCGTGTTTTTTTTTGAGGAAGGCAACTAACAAATAACAATCAACAGTGGCCACGAGTCAACCGACGAAGTTATTTACGGGGCTGTCAAAAATACCTTTTAAAAATGTTAAACCAGTGAAGATGCAATGCCTCATCTGCCGTTTTAACAATCTGGCAGAATCCAGACGAATATGTAGCTGCTCAACACTGGAGTGACAGCAAAGTACCAAGGAGGAAAGACCATCACACCCTATTTCATCAACCACTTGCCTTTGGGTAAGTTTCCTCATGATTCTAAGCGATTAACTTCACAGTCCCTCCACCTTTCCCACCTACCACTCCATTGAAGTAAGCAAAGTAAAAATCCAGTCGAATTTGGAAGTAAAACATGTGAAACATGGCTATGAGACGTTGATAACTGACACAGCTGGTTTGTGTGTTTTCCTTTGCAGCGTCAACTAAATCCTGTCGATTGAAGCGGGAGGTTGGTCAGCAGTAGTGCTGGGAGAGTATTTAAAAGGACGGAAAGGTTGCATAATACCTTCCATACATAGTTAACTCATCTTTTCGGTTCGGAGGGCGGCTAACTCTTCCCTATTGAACGTAAGCAGTGCTGAACGGTCTTAGAGACACGCCAAGCACACTGCATCTTCTGAACATCTGCAGCACGTATATTCTACTCCAGTGCTGTGATTCCCAAATTTTCCGAGTGGCACACCTACGCTCAGCGTAGTCGTGAATGTGTAGCTAATAAATCCCATCCACAAGAGATTGCAGAGATAATGTAATGTCCACACACTTATACTGCCGCAGTGCTTTGCCATTTTCTTCAACCGAAAATACCAACCACCAAGTTCTAAGTCCTCCGTTGGTTTGAAAAAAGGTATTGAAAAGCTGAATGATGGATGAGGCGAGGTCGACACGACGTTGACTTTCCTTCCTCTCTATAGTGGAAATTAAGCTAAACTGATTACAAAAGTAACTTACCATGTGCTTTGTGCTCCATCAGGTCTTCAATTCAGGATGAAATCAATGACTGTCAAACGCGTCCTTAAGTTGATGTGAAGGTGGGAAGTCAGATGTAAAGCATTATGCAGTAATATGGTGGCAAAAGACACGGTTAAGGTGCCCTTAAAAAGCCGGAATTGGCGTAATACTTCGACTGCTTGTTTAAGTCTTCTTTCTGTTTACGCGTAGACACAAAAGGCTTGGACACTGTACTTTGAACAGCGCCATGACAGTCTGGCTGTGTCTGTTGCCTCGTCCCTCCCTCTCTCCCTCCCGTCCCCTTTCTTCTACCTATCCCCAACCCCTCCCCTCTCCCTCCCTCTCCCCCAAACGTCAGCGCCACACCTTGCCCCAGAATTTGTACTTCATTCGTCTTCAAAGCAGTCGCAAGGCGCTCTCAATGAGGCTACGTCGTGAAAACAGAAACATTCACATTCCATTTGAAGTATCGAGATTTGGCGCTGCACCACAAATGGCAAGGCAAAGTGACCAATTATAAGCAAATATGCAAACAAGGTGAGGCGATAACTTCCTAGCTAATAAACTGAGATGGAGATTAGGTCGCCGTGAAACACTAACCAACAGGACCACGGCTAGAAGGAGCCCAAACTGCTTGCCCCCAAGGTCGGTCGTAGTCAGAGTGCACGTTGAAGCAATGTGACCGTGCCTGCTCTATTGTTATTGTCCAAGTTTCTCTTTCCTTCGTCCTCAGGAGACCCTTTGCTTCCGGGTGAATGGGGTCGCCTAAGGTGGCCCAGAGGTAGCGTTCGTCCATTCCTCCAATACGGTGTTCTATTTGACTTTCTGCATCTCATCTGCTGAAGGCATTTTTAAAAAAACCAACGTTTATAACAATGGCAACTCAAATGAAGGCCTACATTTTGCTTTGAGAGCATTTCATAATGGTTTAAAAAGTACCTACGGACCACGTCGTGGACCGTTCGTCTTCCGTAAATTGCATCACCCCCCTAATTTGCTGGAGTCACAAAGTTCTGCCAGAGAATTTCACAATTTTCTCATCCCACGACTTTGTGTGTCAGCTTTTAGTATGCAAAGTAGATTTGCATTGCTCTCATGATTGTGATATGAATGCGTTCAAATTGCTTGAAAGTCGAAGCTGCTCAATGCGCACATCAACCGGAGGTCCGGATTCACTACTCCTAAAAACCAAGGCATTTCTGCACTAAAGCTGGCGCCTTTAAATCCTGATGAATTAACAAAAAATAAGTTTGATACAAGAGTTTAAGGTAAAGTGATAAAGGGTGGAGAAGGAGTTTATTCTATTTAATTCTGTCACACTGAAGCAGACATGTCTGACAGGCGGAGGTATTCAAAGCCAGGGTTTTTAAAACAATCTTTTAATGGCAAAATAAAGGCAGCGCCTAAGGGAACTTCGGATTATCTTTAACTTGACTGTAAACAAATGGTGTGTTTTGTGCGTTTGATTCTGCGATTTGCTTTCGAGGACACTGAAGGCTCCGTCTTTGTTCCTTGCCTGGTGCCTGATACTTCGACCCAGCATTACTTCATCTCCAGTGAGGTCTCAGGGTGCTGCATTGGAAACTATAAAAAGAGCAATTCCATCTTTGAGGACAGCTACTCCTGCTTATGCCACCAAAGGACAAATCTTTGAGCAATGGCAAAAGGGTGTATTCCGTGGATGGAAGGGTCTGTGAACACCTCCACCAGAGGGGTTAAAATGAATCACTCTCCTTGGTATACACCTCTATTCGCAATGCTCTTCAGAACATGTTATTAATAAATGAAGTGATCTTTGCTGTAAACCACTTGAGAGGTCTCCTCATAAAGGTATGAAGGGAGCGAGTATTCGGTCTCTGCTCAAATACCCATGAACTTAGGGCTTTGAAGAAAAGTTCTTTAAGGCAAGTCACCAAAGTCACATAACCTGCACTCACGCTACACAAAACATTTCATAAAATCATGAAGAGGCAAATTTTTTGTTTAATTTTCTTAACTGTCACGAGGACACGCTTCACCTTAGTTAATCAGATTTAGTTTTCAGCACAGTTGTGCGGCTTGTTAACCTTAAACGGATTCACAAACATGCAAACATTAAAGCAGGAACCAGCAAGTCTCTACTTCCTTCCCTTCAGATCGCACACACGTGCACACAAGGGGCAATACATCTGCTTCCGCAAAAGACTCCTCATCCAAAGGCGACACTGTGATTTATTCTTGAAGTAAACAGACGCAAACTAAACCACACGTAAAATGTGTTACATTTGCAATTGCTTTTACCATCGCGCATTTTGAAATGGAAACCCAATTGACTGCAGCGTCATCTGGACGACAACCGCCATCACAGCCATTTGATGTACTGAGACATACTACACACCGCTTAATGGCCTAGGGAAAGGGCGGAGCACCCACTTGGCTTTACATATTTGTAAGTGAAAAGGATGCCATTGTACTACTGCATACTGTCCAAAAAGGCACTAAAATGATCTATTATTTCCTGATTTCCGTCTGTCTGCTAAGCCAGCATTTCCTTTTGTTTCTATTGAACCACCTGTCACCGAGAGGGGGGAGGAAAGGAAGGAGAGGAACACTGACAACGGAAGTGCATAGCTCAAATCTCAGATCGCCTAACTCAAGTGGCCATTAATTTTTCTTTGAATAGTTCGCTCCTACCTCATGACTAGCTACCTTTTGCCTGCCATCGCGGATCAAGTTCTGAAGAAAATGGCAAAAAATAATTGCAAAAATAACAGCCAATAAATTTTTACACGTATCCCTGCCCAAATAAAACTAAATGTTCAGGGTAGCAGCGTCATAAAAAAAACCAGCACTCGAAAGGGGCTAAAATCGTTCTTCACCAAACGAATACAGCTTTGAACTTAACCGTACAGAGAAAGAATGATGGATGCAAGACGAGGGTCTAATAACAAGATGCATTCGAGCTGCATTCATGTAAGTAATGTTAGATGGAATCTATGCAGACAGACAGGCTCAGGTGACCGTGCAGTTCAACCGTCTTGTCATGAATTTTGATACTTTTGTCATGCAAATGCTGAAGGCCTTATCTTTGCACACTCGCTGCGCGGTGCGACCTTTAGGCTAGGAGAGAAACCCACTAGCCGATCCTTACGCTCGTAAAATATGCATTCGAAGGTAGCATCATGCCCAGCTTATCTCAAAGAGCGATTAAGACACGATGCTGCCAAAGGAATGAGACCGACATATATTAGAGGCAATTAGTTCAGTCTCTCGTGCTGCTGAAATGCTATTATGAGTCGATGGGGTGCTGCCTGCAACTGATTTAGAGAAGTCAGTTATTGAACTTTCTAGCACACCTATAAAGGATGTCAGAAGAGTGTTAGTCTGGTACCCCTCCAACCCCTTTCGAATGAGTAAAACCGGAAAAGGCAAGGACAGTTATTGCTGTCTTCATTCCTAATGGTTTGAATCTACTTTGGAGCTAGCGTTCCTACGACCAAAGATGCAAAATCGAGATAACTAGCGCATTCTACTTTCCACTAATGCATTTCCTAGGGGACGCAGATCCAGTGAGGTTGGCAAATGCATGTAAATGTGAAGAATAACGCGGTTGGTTGTTTTTTTTTCTTTTCCAGCAATGACTACACTGTGTTGGGTGATGGGGTGGATTGACGAAAGGGAGCGTTGGAAACGACGCTGATTGGTGGAGAGCAGATATGAATTCCTTTGATTATATGGTTAAGCCACGGCTTTGGTTTCACGAGCACTGCTTGAATCGCCTCTGTCCTTCCCTGAGCTGCGTGATCTCCAAGCTATGTCAGTGGGCTCTCCACCCTTCTGCTCATCCAAGGTGCATATCCAACCCAAGGATTGGTATTGCTGGGGAACGGAATTAAATAAATTCATGCGAAATGGCAACTTGGGTCACAACAAAATTGTAACCACTGACATTGCACTCAAACAAGTAATATGGCATTGTCACAAAAATATCATCCAATTTGGGAATACTAACAATTCTTTAAGCATATCTGCACGAATGGCGTTCGGTATGCTTGACTCTTAGTTGTTAGTTGTCGAGACTCCATAACTCCACTTGGTGTGGACACTTAGCAAACGATTTTTCATATGTCCACTTTTGTAAATAATTAATAGGATAGCATCAGTGTTACGATTTTTAATTGCAATTTCAGTACGATTCTCTCTACGAAGGGCAACAAAAGCCTTTTTATTAAGTATGCATGCAATGGCTTGTGTTGGGCTTATGGAAACAGACCTGGCGCCGAGAGGTGGTAATGAAAGGAGGACATATAAGTGGTGGACTGATCCCGCATTCGTCCTTAATTTTGAGTTATTCGAAGTCAACAAAAGGCCTAATCCTTACGTGCTAAGCAAATTCTATTATCGTGAGAATGAGATTGGTTTTAGATTGCCTTTTATCTTGGCACCCACATGTTACCATGGTTTCGGACCCTTTAATTGCACACTCAAAGAACCTTAAGAAAAATTAAACTAGACTCATGTGTTTCGCTAAAACAATGACGATTAACTAGGACGAACACAGATTTCGTTAATTTTAGTAACATGACAATGACCTTTGCGAAACACTCCTTACCTTGATGGCAATAATCAAACACTTTCACCAACAAAACATTACGAAACAAGCAAAGGAAAAGACATTTGGGACTTGTTAGTGCGCTGATTTTGAGCGCAGCAACATTTAAGACCAGCTAGCCTCCTCTGGGTCATGCCAATAGCCTCCACAATCCTTCTAAAAGTTGGTAGTTCGGTTTCAGGCTTGTTCGTCCTCTTTCATACTCTGTGGAGAAGGTTAATAAACAGAGTCTTAAATACATTCAAGGAGAATAGAATGAGAGCCTCTAGTGGCTTAAAATTAAGGGCTGTAGAAGTAAAAGGATTCTTCCTTCTTCATGGACTTTAAGTGATATTCTGCCCAAGTTCTACTACCCTAAATTCGTTCATCTCGCCTGGGTGGTATGGATTTGTCACAAGTGTTATTTTTCTTGGTCTGGGATAACAGGCGGGCCTTTCTGTCCAATCAAAAAAATGACCTCACCCAAAAAGCGGACAGCTTAATGCCCATATCCATGAATGTTGTACTACTTTAAACTTTGGTCTACAACACCTTAAAAGCGAGTGGCAGTTAAATTGATGCTAAACCCTCTCACTGTACTCAAGGTAACCTCGCCTCCTCCGTCGGGCGGCTGATAGCATTTATCGACAAAAGCATTTAACAAGCGAGCGCCAATCTAAACATTTACAATAAGTTAGCATTTTAAGGGAATGTAGGTAAAGAGCATTGCACGTTTTACAAGTGAAAAGGAGTTTTGTTAATGTATGAGAATAAAAAGCTTAGTTTTGCCATTTAAAAGTGCTTTCTGTGCTGACTTGTTCTTGCTGGGACGAAAGGGGACAGGTCTGGCACCTTTGTGGATCACATCTATAGTTCGGAGACTCTGCCATTCTTAAGAGGCATCCTTTGCCACAATTTTTTGACCATGCAAACATCTTTCCGACAGCTGACAAAGTGGTCACTTGTGTGGCTCGATTCCAAATGATTTGATTTTGGTCTTAAGGATATTGGCTCAAAGGCTGCGTATTCTCTTAGGCAATCCGCTTGAAGTCCATAATATTTCGTCGATTTCGGCCAAGTATCGCCTTTCGCAATTAGTAAAGCCTTAACACGCCTCCACAAATGTGCTAAAAGATCAAAATACGTTGCTTTGTAACTGTTCTTCATGGCTGTTGACTTCAAAACCTATTTGCAGGGGACACAAAAGTTCGCAAAAAACATCACAAATATTTTTTTAAATTTTGTCGGTTTTTAGAGATACTTGTATATACCAACTTTTTGACAACTGGACTGACAACAGCAGCACGGTTTGCAAATAAAGGAATTGCATCAGGTGTCAAATTCACGCCTATTTCTTATCAAATAAAAATAAATTTGTTAAATCTCCACTAACAGCTTGAGAAGCAACACTAAGAGGGAGGTTCTCTTTGACGGATCACCGCAAAGGCGATCAAGACGGCATGCGCGTGCCTTAGCCAAAATGCGCTCTTCCACAAGATCGGCTTTCAACGGTGCCATGAGCGTTTGATTCGTTGGCGTACAAAGTTCCTTTCAGCTGTTTCATTAGAACAGACCTGTATTTTTTTTTCGAGATTAATGTAAGGTTTCGGACAGCTAAGTTGTAAGCTTGACTGACGCTTATAATGTCGAACCCCTCGTATGGCAGAGGCGAAATTTTTGATTGTCCTCTAATTTCTACAAAGCTACTTGTCGTGAGTAGCAAATTAACGTGGAGGCACCATTCAGAGGTTCACCTAACGCCATTCCTTAGGGCTGATTTCATTCTGCACTCTAAGTGGAGTGAAGGTATGTCCCAAACTGGACTGCGCCACTCTACGAACTTTGCCGGTTGTGAGTCAGCAGGGCAATTTCAGACACAGTTCCCCCAGGCAGAGTGGACGCAAAATCCACACACACACACACACACACACACACACTTGCGTGCACCAGTTAGCTGCCAGCAATCTCCCGTTGGGGTATACCTCATCTCATGCGAAAAATCTCTCCCTTTTACCCTTCGCGTTTTTTTTCCTTGTAGAAAAATCGCGCAGTTGTGATTTGAGGCCACATTTTTTCTGCTCTGCAACATTTGGAGAGCCATGCACATTCTTTTCTGACCACAAAATCGTATCTTTAACCACTTTAGACGTCTACTTATCGAAACTTAGGAGTTTTGTCCTTACGTTTGTCGATATGCTGTCGCGTTGGAGGATTGCCTATGGAAAGGCAACTAAGCCTGCGGTCATTTCGGGACAAGAAGTTTTTACATTTAATTTTGTGTTAAGTAGTTGGGCTTACAACCGCATTGTGAGTGATTGCGTGCTGCCGGTCATAAATTTTTGTCGAAGCGCCATCACCCTTTTAATGCAGTGTCTTAAAGCACTGTAAGTTATTAAGCTTGCCGCGCTGCTCTGCCCATTCGTTGTCCACGATTTCCTCCCAAAGGATTGGGAGTTGTGAGATTGTGAAGGCTATTTGAGAGTCGCAGCTGCATTCACTCACAGTCCTCTCAGCCAAAGCATGGAGTGACAGAGTTGTGGCATAAAGTATTGGACCACAATTAAGGTAATCTACGTGTTCCTTTTGCCTTCTTTATCCTCTCTTCTTAAGCCTCATTTGTTGGTCAGTCGTCGTTTTTCATCTGAAGACTTTCCTTTACGCGGACAGAGAAGACAGAATGTCCACAGTGCTTTGAATGATCCTTCTACTTTGGGACGTCTTACATCCGTAGGGTATTTGGTTGGGACTGAAGAGTGCGGTCATTTAGTTCTCAAGAGTTTATTCAGCCAACTTCTTGCTTCTGCATCCCAATGGTGGAATGTGGGACACGCCACAACGTGGAAGGTGTGACAGGCTACTTCCTTGACATTTCGGTCCCGTTTCAACTCACCAAATCGCAATGTTATTCAATAAACGTGGTTCAAAAATCGAGTTTTACCGTCGGGTTTCTCTTCTCCATTACCAGAATTTGCCTCTCCCCCGACTGATGATGCAAGGTAGTTCCATGTCAAACTAGGACATACCACATTACATCAAGAGAATTTGCATAGTGGAGGTACGAAATGCAGTCTTGATGATAATTGACAAGTGACGGGACCAAATACTAATAACTTTTCTTTTCATAATGAGATTGTCAGAGTTGGCAAACAGTGCGAAATTAGCATTTCTTCCGTCCAAAAACTGGCTTAGGCACAAACACCGTAATTAGGAGTTTAGCAAAGGAATGAAGTGAGGAAGAAAACAGGCTTTATTGAGACCGGACGTGCAGGTCCTGTTGCGCTTCACTGCATGACAGCCAGCCGGATGATGTGTGACAATAAGGCAGTGTAGGTGGGTGATTCACTGCCACTCTTGAATTTGCAGCTTTAGGCGCAAAAAAAGGAGTATATACACTGTCCAACCAGGTAGTGATTGTGGGAACGATGCCATTATCCGCCCCGGAAATTGTCGAATTGTGTATTCAATGCAAGGGGAGTTGAGTAAACTGTCGCATGAATTGCCGCTCCGCTGAATCCTAACACCGAAAGTTGTTGGTGTAATTGGTGGGAAGGCGCGTGCATCAAAGGGAAAAGGCCTTGGTTGTGTCGGCTTCAAATAGCTGTTTTTTTCATCTTCTCATCACAGTGCTATCGGTGTTTTTTTTTTTTGACGCAGAGCTACTGTAGGCAATAAACTTTACCAGTAGTTTCACAAATTAATTGTTACATTTTTAAAAATTGTGTTTCTTATTGTCAGGGGGGCGCAGTCGCCTTGGTGGCTTGTGATCCTCGTCTCGTGGTAAGGATAGAGATGTGCTGTCTACTGTCATGTCACAGCTGTCTGAACGATACATGGGAAATAAGTCCACATGGCGGCGTAAGTGCTAGCTGTTTGCACCGGCTCCTATTTTAAGCCTTTAAATAACACACACACGCAATGTGTGCATTGCGCCTATCACCGCCTTCGTCATGGGGACCCCTTAGGTGAGATAGCCTCTCAATCCGTCTGTGCATCAGCAATGCGCGTTCTGCCAGAGTACTGATCCCTCTTTACGCTATGGTTGGATACCCACTGGAAAGGTTTGTTGCAGAGCTGCTTATAATAGATACAATAGAGTTGTCAATCAACCCTCAACCCTCCGGGAGATGGAGAGAACTGAGGTATTCACTGTTGAGCGGAATAAAAATGAAAACGAAGTGACTAGGAAAAAGGGAGAAAAACTATATCCCATCATTAAGCGCTCATAGTTTCTTGGCCAAGTGCCCTTTTGGGTGGCAATGAACATGAAAGACTAACTTTTGCATTCATTAGGCAGAGCACAACTTTATTTTCGATGGGAATGCCAAAAAGACCATTGACTGTGTAGGCAAGTACCTCATCCATGTCATCAGGAAAGAAAATGACCGATAAAACAAGCTTTTTTGTTAAGTTCGCCCTGGGTTTTAGTAAAGGAAGTACTTAGGGCCTACACCACATTTTCTTTGGCAAACTCATCTCTTGGTCATACCAAAAGTCTCGCAACCCTTTTGTATGCTCATATTCATCTCAAATGTGACTTTTCCTACCACCTTTGGGAGAGCCTCAAGCTGCTAATCCCATTTGCTTTGATAAGCTTCCCCAGGATTTGCATTAGTGGAGGTGCAAAACCAACCAAACAGCATTGCAAACAAGTCAAATTTTGCTCGAATTGAATGTAGTCAAAGCAAATTACAAAATCAGTGAATTTCTCTATTCAAAAATAAAAGTTGCATTAAACTATGGGCTTCTGTATTTTTCACCAATGCAATTTTTTACAACCGGTCAACTTTTCATTGTCACTGACAAATAAAGCTCTCCTTAAAGGTGTACTGGTAACAAGTGACCTTCGAAGCACGTTTACTTTTGGGAAAATAAGTTGACGCCAATCCTAAATTACCAAAGACGAGGTCCTGAAGTATAGGCAGCAAGTATAGGGAAGAGAAATGCGACTTCTTTGCAAAATCTTCTTCACGCTACTCTGTCCCGTGAACTTCTTCAAACCGGTCGGACATCGCGAAGGAAAGTGAAGAGTCCAGTAACCAAAACCAATCTCATAACCGATTATCAGAAAAATATTTGTATTTGACTCTCCAAGTCCTAAAGTGTGGTGAGATTTTTGACTAGATTGAAAATGGTTTGGACTTGCTAGTTGTGGAGAACTCTCGAAGGTCTCAAATAAGTATGATTTCTTCAGCCTCGTTAACGACAATCAGCTGCTGTTACAATAGGACTCTACTATCTCTTATGCAGAGCTCAATTTCATTGACGAATGAAGCCACTTTATTTGAGCAGCATGGCAACCGCCTACCATCCACTGATAAATTGGCACAGTGCGGTTTTGTGGGGATTTAGATTGCGCTGCTGAAAGAGTAGGAAAAGTACACAGTCAATAATGTAGACAATCAAAAAAGCCATGACTCATCGTGAGATCTAATTTCACGGTCACTTTGTTCCAAAATCGAGGGTGACTTTCACCTATGTTCTCGAGTGAGTGACATGATTAGCGATAATTACCAACTACACGTACCCAAATTGCTGATGTGTTTTAGAAAGGTCTCGCATCTTATTTTTGATGCTTTGGGGGTCTTCGCTTTTATAACAGTCAGCGTGCGACCTATGCCCTGCCTTAGTACGTCCTATAGGTAGTTAAGCCTCCACGTTATGCTAGTTCCCATTAGGGCCAAACAAGCAACCATAGCATTGCAAATAGGTAATGAGATAAGTAGTTTTAGATGTTGTTAATGTTGATAGGCGATGCGAGCGAACTGAAGAAACATTCAAAATCACCAGCCATCCTTTGCCAATGCGCAAATTAATAACCAATTTAACAAATCTAGCGTATAGAGACTTAAGTTAAGGTGAAAGGTCAGAGTAGGAAAACAAACTATATGTGCTCAGCAAGCAGGAAATATTCAAGTATGCTGGCTTAAAGAAGTGGTCATTGTTAAATACTTTACAAAGACATAGGTTGCTTTAGTGCTAAAATTTACATTGCTTAAGGCTCCGAACTTTTCAAGGGCTTACTTTAATTTACTTCTAATTTACTTTAATTTTGTACTCACCAAGAATGTATCCGTGTCTTTTACATTTGTGATGGAACGCTGTTTATTGTTAAATGTTAGCAAATATTTTATGTAAACATGCTAATTAAGTTTTGCATAGTTAAACAAGTAGGTCGATCCATTTCATTAATAAAAGTAACATAATTTTTGTTTGGATAAGTGTTGCATGAAATGCGCACTACAAAATATGGCGAAGCCTGTCCCTCCGGCCTATTTGAGAACGAAGCTCGTCCCACATGCCCAGAAAGTATGTGACCTGTATAAAGCCGCTCTTTATAACATCAAAGCCCAAAAGTTGGATCAGTAATTTCTGCATCTGTGTCCTTTATCGTGAGGTGTGTAGTCTTAAATATAGGTTCGAGGCTGTTCTTCTTCGTGCCAGATTTGACCGGAACAAGGATGTTAAGGACCCCGTGAAAGCAAAAAAGCTTTTGGAAGACGGATGGAAGGAGCTTCAGAAGAACAAAGCCGCATTTCCATTTCTATGTAACGTACTAGATTCATTCAACAGTTTGATCTAGATCCTACCTCTCCTGGAGGCGTTGCCTACGAACGCTATGATTTCCACAGACCAGATTACGTAAACTTAGTATTAGTCTAAAGCGTCTCGTTAGTTACTGGATTTCTGGCACCCTTTGGAAAAACTGCAATATCCTGACTACTTTGCCCTTCGCGAGAAGAGGAAGGCGGAATTCATTGAGAGATGGAAAGCACGTTACGGTGAACCCAAGTCTGATGCGGAACACTAGGGCAGCCGCTGTGCACTGGTCATGCGTTTTACGACGTTTTTGTTGACTGCTGTATTTTTCAGCCACATCAACAGATATAATAGAGTAGTTGTTTCCTGTACTACTTGGATATCTCTCTTGCCAGGCTGGCTCTCATAGCGAGGTTAAATTTGAGCACTTTGGTGACATGCTATGGTTTGTCCTCGGACTTTGCTGCGCATAATGGGTGCGTGCTGTACACCATTTCAGCGTTGGAACTCCTTTATGGGATCTGTTTTATTGCTTAAAGGGACTTTCATTCCTTATCGCCTTGATAGTTCAAGCTTAAGGTTTTCAACTAAGGTGCTGCATGGCTTCTCCCCTATTTTGCGGTTTGAGATATGTTAAATCGATCGTTTAGCTTGTTTTACATCGAAAGGGGGTTAAAGTCAATGTTCTTAAGTGAGGAATCCTTTTCGGTTGTCTTCGGAAATGGATGCTATTTCTCTCCGATCCTATTTTCATTCAATCCTCATTCTACGTATCTGTCTTATGCTTAGTTCATGGGAGGTTTCAGCACTCTACTGGCTTTCTGTATTCAATGGTTTTCCCCTAGTTCGGGTCTAAGTTCGTATGCATGCCGGTTTTGGGCTGGCTAGAATATCATTTGCGTAACAAAGAGTCGTAATAAAAATGTCTAATTAACGTGCTTTTTGCGAAATATCGTTGTCTTCATGGTGCTAGCCTTTCTCCCCCGTCAAATACAATTGACCAAACATTTCTACTGATAGTTTTTTAGTACAAGATAAAAACATTTTTGGTTTATAACTAACGTAAATAGAGCGTTGGGATGTGAAATTGGCGAGGATCCTACTACCGAGGTAAGTAATTTCAAAGGTGCGTAGTCGGATTTTTTATTAACAGAAAGTGAACTGTCCAAATATCTGAAATTTATGCAACTATGGGAGGTAGCTACTATTTGCTTTTGGACTTTGGAAGCTTGTGAAGGCATCCTCATCCCGTCAGTTCGTTTTCATTTCCGCTCAATTAAACCTTATATTTGGTTGATTCAGATTGGCAATGACCATGTTTATTATTTGAGTGGTATACAATATGTGGTTGACAAACTGCCACTAAAGCGGTCAAAATCCTTTAAACTCTTGTAATTTTTTGTCGCACTTTTTAATTATTCTGACCGTAAATGATGCAATTTTGCATGTCTATAGCGTATCTGGTCCAATTCAAATCCATTTATGTGTTCATTTATTGCTTAGATGTGAGTGTGTTTGTGCAGATCGCATCAAAGCACAAACATCATTTACTCGGGATTGCCTTACCACAGTTAAGTTTTCATAAGTTCGCAATTATGCATTTAATGATTCAGTGTTATTCCACTCCCTTAGTGGTTAAATTTGAACCCCTGAGAGGCGTTGAATGTCGGTGGATCTTCTCTGCCCAGATCTCCATGTCGTATGCTTTAATCTTCCTGTCAAGCTAGCTCTTCACTTGGTTCTATTACTTTTTAGGTGTATGTTTAGTCCAGGCAAAAGTTGTTTCATCTCAGAAAATCCATGTTGACCGCATGTCTGGGTCTCTCGAAATGAAATTTGTGAATGCCTAACTTTGCCAAACAATAAGAAAAGGATTTTTTCGACCAGCCTTGAAGTATCGTGTGATTTTTTTTGACATAGGAGTGAGATGAAGTAAAAGCGTATACTCTGCTATAGGAAACTTTTTGGGAGGAGGTTTTGTGTGGACGGCATTTAACCCCCGTTAAGCAACAAATTTTTGCCAGTAAAGTGCGTGGTCACCCAAGGCAAGTGTTGTTAGTTCGCGGTATCCCTTCAACATAAACACTGCTGTGGGGAGATTGGCATGACACAGCTGGTTTTGATTACCCATGTTCGCTCATAAAAGAACTCTATCCATTTTTAGCCTCGCAGACAGCACTGGAGTGTTATCCATGGTACAAGATTGTACACCGGAAGGCGTCTACGGCGTTACAAGTCTGCATGTCTGTGTGAATGCAGTACCTTTGATCTCCTTTGGCTTATAATTGTTCAACACTTTTAACAGGTTAAAAGAATTCACACATGAGTAAGTTCATGGCGCTTTTCATGGGATACAACCTTCACTGAAGCGAAAAGGATGAAGGAAAATACAAATTGAAATTATGCATGCGTGATACTTGCACGATATTAGTGACAAACGCTACAAAGCGAGGATCGGTTGGTGGTCTTCCCTTTCAAAGATGCTTCTTTTAAAATTAACTGATCTTCCTAAGAGCTTACTTCCCATTAGCTAACTCACTTACTCGTTTCACTCTCAACGGCCTTAGTTAGACTTTTGGTCATTTGCGTTGGAATTGACATTTTTACTTTACTTTAGGGCAATGACCTTTCCAATTGATCACACTTTGCATGCCTTTGCCGTAGGGACAGATGATGCTTAAGAAGGCGTAATTATGGCTGAAGCGAAGATGTTTCTTGGAGTTAAAGAGTCCCATCCCCAAGTATTGCATCGTCGTCACTTTTGGTGTTTGATTGAGGGAGATTTGTTTGGCTTAGGACTGTGTCTTGGTCTTGAGACATGCTGGTGTCATCATTATTCTCCACCCTTAGAGTACAGTCGAGAAGTATGCGGCATTCCACCTTGTCCTCATTTCCTTTTTGATATTTTTTTTTTATATTTTGTACCATTTTGTCATTCAAGGAATAATATACTGCTTGCTTTGTTAGCCCCCAAAAATTGAAGGAGGCGTGCCTTAATTACAATGCACTTGCGTGAGGCGGCTTTTAAAATAACAGGTTCCCTTGAAAGCAGGCATTCTTTTGTTACCTTTCCTTACACAACACGGGAAGGAGGAGTGTGCCGATGCAAGATCGTGCAGAAGAGTTGAATGGCTTCGGTATAAGCATAATCACAAAGTAAGGAAATGCACACTGGGCATCGCAATGATCGTGCACTTCGAAGCTGCTATGAGGCTGTGAACAAAGCAAAAGTAGGTTCTATGAACTGAACAACTTAGAGCTCCCAATTTTCGCTCCTATTGTCAAGGTGCTGGTGGTTACAATCAAATGCCTTCAGCCACGCACAACCCCAGTGGCACGACGTGAAGGGGTGGCATCTTCGAATTTCCTGTCACTGGAGAGATTTTGTGGCTTTCATTAATTACCACTAAGTAGTACATTTGCAGTGTTTTGTGCCATGAGGCAATAAAATGTGAGAAGTGGCTTTACGATTGCGTGTTTTGCGAAGAAATGAAAAATCTCTAGAGGTTTTAAATGCTCTAGTAACCTGTCATTGCGTGTATTTCTGCTTCTCCTTCCAAATTTACATAGCGCAGTAAAGTACACTTTCAGTGTTCCATGTAGTGGGGAGGATTGTGGGATCGGAGAGCAAATTTTCCCTTTCATTGGTTACAGTGTAAAATTAACTAACAGAGTCGTGTCCTCTCTGCGTAAATGATTCAGATACCTTCTTTTCTTGCTTAACTCATTCAGTGTGGCTCTTGGGAACCGCATTTTGGGCTTAGGCCAGGCTTGTGATGGGACGCTCTAAGCTATAACCCACGTTCGGACGAGACCACTGCTGCTGTTACAATGGTAGGGCAATTAAGGCAGCAGCAATTCTGTGTTGAATGCCACTCACTCTTGCCTTAGAGGTTATAAAAGTTGCTCTTTTGTATGTACACTTTTATCATTGAATTCAAATATTGTAAGTCGGCAAAATTTTTCAGCTATTTCAAGTTATTTCATATCTTCCAACCAGGCCATCTGCCTTCTGACAGGAACTGACTTTCTGCTTTTTGTGCAAGGTCACAGGAAGAGAATTAACTAACTCCGATGCTCCTAATCCATGGAAAACTATTCATTCAATACCTTGACTGCCTTTGAGAACCTTTGCTAGCAGAAGTCACCCAACTTTTCCCACCTTTCAACTGCTCCATCCGGTTGAACCACTCCGAGGACCACTGATTTACGTAACCTATCCACTTACCCTCCCAATTCGGTGCCCATTGCAAGACACCATCCTGGAAACACAATTACAAACTTTCAATGAGTCGACAGTAAAACAGAGCTGACTAAAAAATGTTCATGTGGTCCGAGGACTCTGCCTAGGGGTGAGGGCTCAAAAGTTTGTGCCATTTTTCAGCCCTCATTGCAACGGAAAATTAATGAAATTCCTACACCAACCTGATTTATTTTAGTCTGAGGCCTTGATTAATGCGCAGACGGACCTGCTAACAGACGCAGTTGATGAATTAAACATTGAAATAGGGCGTTAATAATTTAGTGGAAACAAAAAAGAAGTGAATGGTTCATTTATGACAGTGTGAATTATTCGTGTTCAATTGGAAGAGTGGAAAGGATGATTTACAGGGACTGTAGATTCCTTCAACTGAGTTGGTAAAACATAAGGCTAATGGTAATCTCCAAAAGATGCTCAATCTGGTGTTAGGGGGATCGGAATAGGTTGTGGTCGCTAAAATATCAATGGTAAGTTAACTTTCCATTCACATGCAATGTCCAGCGCCAGTCCCAAATTGTCGGATCTGAGGATGCGTGTCTGATGTGGAGGAGAACTGGAAGGCTACTGCCGTGGTCCAGGGGTGGAGCCGTCCAATGAAGATACGAAGGCGGAATCTTAGATGTTCGAGCAATTAAAATGGAGAGATGGGTAAACAGTTGGGACGTTGCATAGTCTCTTGGGCGTTATCCAGTCTGTCTCCCTTTCGACCTTCACAGTGTAAGACGGTGATGTAAGAGAAAACATCCATGAGCAAACTATGGTAGCCATCTTGAAAGTAGAGTTCGACCTGCCCTGGTAATCGCATTGGTGAGAAGAGAAATGTGCGAACTGTCGCGGATGCCCGTCACTGGTCTGAAGTGAGAGATGCAGTACAGCCGCCTTTGTTACTACCTTCCGAGGGGTTGCCTTTATGCAACATCAAGGGTGGGACAAAATCTGCCAAATTTCTGACCTCCTCACGCAAGCATCGGTCGCGGTTATGCCATTTTTTTTACTGAATTTTGAGTAAGCTTAAGGCAAAGTGCTCTAAAACTCAAAATTACGTCACTCCGTTGCAACTTGATGAAAGAATACAGCATTGCTTTGCAACACTCTTTGCCACGAGTCGGCGGAGAGGTGAGAACTGAGCGTTTAATAAAATGCGCCCCATCCCATCAAATCCATGACATTTTACAATAGCACCATCAAATGCTAAAAAAAGTTGTGATAGTAAGTGCAAAGCAGGTGAAATCCCCCAGAGCCTGTTGCACACAGGCAAGCTCAAATTCTTAGCCAAATGAGGTAAGTTAAAAAGCTTTTTTGGGCATTCACTTGCTGACGCTCACGGCAGCTCCCTCTGGTCGAAATTAACTCAATGACGGGATATCGTTAGCTCCTCAGCTTCGGGGATGACTCGAAGCACCCCTTTGGCAGTACTGAGGAACAACTACTTTAATGTACATTGCTGAAAATATGAGTTGCGAAAATTTCCTCTGACCACTGGAGCGACGACACCGTGATGGTGATTCCACATCCTGCTGGATGGTCAGAATCCGCCCCAGCAAGATGCGTTAAGCATTACTCCTTTTTGAATAATGTTTTCACGACCTTTGATGGGCGATTGTGGTGGCTGGTCCATTCCCTTTTTCCCTGACTTAAATTTTGGATCGGTGCAAGAATTCAGACGTGATGGAGTTGTCACATGTGATCAGAGATCCTCTTATTAACTATCTCCTCAAGTGAATACAAACATTGCTCCTACGCTGTCAACTCGACTGCATTGTGATACCTGAGATGGAAGGTCAAGCGGGTTGAGCGCTACGGTCTTCACTTTGAGTACGCAGGCGTTGGAGAATTAGTCCTCATACTTCCGCTGAGCTACAGTACATTCCCTCTCCCAGCAAATAATAACTTCCTTAATTACATCCACCAAGCAATAAAATTTATTCATATGAAAGTGCTGTGAAAAAACTAGTCTCGAGCCCACTTGTGACTGCTTTTGCCCACTGAAGGGCCAAAACAAGAGACCATCATCGAAGCACTTTTGGCTTTGAAGACAATTTGCCAGGCGTAATCACTTGAGTGCTTCATTGACTTAATGGTATTGTAAACGAGTGGAAGTGCCAAAATTGAGACCCACAGGGAAAAAATTAATTGCTTACCACACCGATTAAAGTGGGACGTGAGAAGACGCAACAGTTACAATTGCGTGATCAAGGCGTAGACACTTAGCAGCCCTGACACCCACTGAGAGATTTAAACCCACCTCCCCAAGGAGTGGAAATACCTTGGTCTTAAACAAACGCTCTTTTGCACACACTACTTAAATAAACCTGTACTGATGGTTCAGCACAATGCACAATATGTCACCTTTTTTCGGAATCTAACCTCATCAGATTCATCCCGATAGGTAGATCGGTGGTGGTCCCCTTTTGCAACCATAAAACACGGCGTTACATGAATTTCATGTCGCCGCCGACTGGAAGCGTTTGACATTTGACAAACATGCAAGCCATATGGTAACTCCGTTACTGCGCTTCCAGGAAAAAACAGTTTTGGCCATACTCGTTGTTTTATTCTTCACCATTAAATCTCAAGCTTCTGATTATCTCTCGCCACATCTGCTAGAGTTGCCTTATGATTAGAGACTAAAACTGAAAGACCTCGAAGGAAGCATAAAGATTGGCAATAAAAACTTCTGCTCAATATTACATTTCATGGAAAGTGTACTACTTGACTCTAGCCTCAGCCTCCTCATTTGTTTAGGGAATTAGAAAATTCAAAATAATTTAGCCCCTAGCTGTTACTCAGTAAAGCCATGGCACAAATCACGCCGTCTGGGACGCATACACTCCGTGCCAATTCGGTGGGTCAGTGACCCTTCGAAAAATGGGCGCGAAAAGGAGGAGTTGATAAGCATCCGTTTATTTTTTCTCACTGCACGCAAAGTGTTTCCAATTAAAATGTTGCATTGTAGACTGAACAAAATGCAAGCTGATGCATTAAAGCGGTGGAGAAGCGGTTCATTCGCCTGCTTTAGACACCACACCCAAGTAAACTAAAGCTGAAGTGCACCTACTGAGTCGAACAACTCTTAGGCCTTGGGGAAAAACTGACTCTGGAAGGTCCAACTGCATCTCTATATGTCGTTCTTCTAGTGGCAGAAGCAAAGTTGTTCGTGACCCGAAATCCCCGTCCTCTGGTTCGAGTTTTTTTTACTGTTAATGTAAAGCTTAAGTCTCCCAATGATGATTCAATCTTTGGTTGCATTGCTTTATATGCGGAGGGAGAGATTTTATCACTTTGATGTTGGGTCTCTGAGCCTTTGGGGCTTCCATCTTGCTCTGCTGACGGGTGGTTAAATCGCACTTCCGTGAAGGCATTTTAATGCCAGATGTTTCCAGCATGAAAATGAAATTGCAAAAGTGCTTCCACAAAATTAACAGTGGAACAATGACAGAGGTCAGCACATACCCTGCCGTGCCAAATGTTGTAGCTTTAGACAGTTGAAAGGTGTAAACATGAAGCAGCGCTTTTTCCATGATGGAGCGTAAGACTGAGAATAACGTTTAGCCACAAAGCATCTTTCGAAAAAGATAAAAAGATCATAACTGCCTTGTGAATTTATAGCTGCTGGACTGAAAGTATTTTGAAGAGCAAGTGAACTACAACGCATAACTTGTGATCCCTGCGAAGGCCTCCACACTCAAACATGAATGGAATGAATTGCCATAAAATCTCGGCCTTCTTCAAGTCAGTGGTTGCAAGTTCACCAATTCAAGGTATCGTTATGACTTAGTCAAAAGTAGTTTAAAAAACTAATGACAGTAACATAAGTGTAGCAAAATGAAGTTACGAAGCGTCTTTCACATTCAGCTTGACTATTTGGACAGTCGCATTTTCCCTGCCAATTGGGGAAGATGACAAATTTTCCTCAAAGCCATGAGCGAACAACCTACAGAAACGCGCTACGTCAATAGGTAGAACAAAATTCGTTTTCAAAGATGGAAAGACAAGACTGCGAACTTCGAATAAAAGATGTGGGAGATTAGCAGGTCATTCAGATTTCAATGTCTTATTGTGTGATGAAACGAATGCAGCTTTAAAAAAGATAGCAATCACTTCATTTGAAAGCTATGCACTGTAAAAATGTTACAGGATGTTGAGTTTGTCTCGACACTGGGCCATCCAAGATGCCTACATTCGCGCCACCCTCACTCGGTAAGCCTGACCTTTGGGGCCGCGTCAGTTGCCTTTGAACTCTTCTGCCTAATTTCGTTTTCGGAAAATTTGGGAGGCTACGAAACAGTCACTGTCACTCGAATGACTAGAGGTGAAGCAGAAAGACTTAACCAAGCACACACCATACTGATTTGTCCTTATTCACACTGCTTCAATTAAATATTTCTTTTCTACACACCTAATAATTTTAACAGAATAATGTTGATACCGGTATGCTACAACAGTTTCCACCGCCTGTATACGAAAATACAGCAACAAGCCATCAAAACGTCCTCTTATAATGCGATGAGCTGCGCACGAAGTTAACCAGAGCAGGTATCATTTTGTGACTGTCGGCATAAGAGCCCCCAGTCCGATTTCACCAATTTGGGAAACATTTCAAATTTTAGCTTTTGTAATCGCCTTATAAAATAAATGTGGAATATCTTGATCCTTTGTGTTCAGTTAGAATGCATAAAAAAGCGCAACCGCACACATCCGCCATAAAATGCTACAAACAACGAAATTTAGTTCAACTTCCGCGCTCATCCAGAGGTCTGCGATTGGTCAGTGCTTCTGTCCAATCAGTCTTTTAGCGTGACAGCGATGAATTTCATCCACATGGTGTGGAGAAGTTCAAAATGCTCAGCCCCTCTTCACCAAATTACTCAGAGGCCCCGCTACTAAGATGCTCTTATTGTCCTGAAAACAGGTCTTTTGTGTCAATTTTCTTGATCCCCTCCAGTGTCGTGAGAGGATTCGTGAAAGAATTAGATTCAGTCAGATTCACCTTCCTGGGTTACAAATGGCGACTACGGACAATGAGGACCAAAATGCATATCGGAGCGTTTCTCGAATTGCTACCTACAAAGTCGCCCACTGACTTTGAATTGCGATTGGATTTTGCCTTTATAATACTCAATAGAGAACATTTTAGTAAGAATCAGCATTTTTCGCAGCGGCAGGTCCTCTTCACTCGAGATGGTCGAAAGCATGGGTGCAAAACGTTAATCGAATTGTCCTATCTATGTGGTGATAAGTTCCTCTCGGACGATAACACTTTTTTGTTTGAGGTGGATTTTTCCAGCCCAAGAGTAGATCTTCTAGTCCAATTGTACAGCACCGAGGAGCTAATTCACTTCCTCTGCAACAATTACGTGGACAGATACAATGCTGAGGATGCAGAGCACGGTCCAATTTTATTTGAGTCTGGTCCTTTTAACGCAAGTCGCGAACCTTGGCATCTTGGAGTGGCGATATCTCACGCCAGCATATTTGGTCCAGACAAGGAAGTGAAAAAAGTCAGTCTCTACATTTTTCGTCGTAGAGGGCGCAAAAGTCCGTCTGAAGTATCTGGTCGACACCTCTCAATTATTGAATTCGCGTGTGAAATTGAGTCCCAGACGTCGGGTCGACGGTTGCAATTTCTTCTCGATCCCGACTGTGGAATGTCCTTGATGGAGGAGCTTCCACAAAATGAAGCAAATGCTGTGTCAACTCTGGTGCGGGAGCAAATTGCATCTCACATTGCAAAGAAAGTGTCTTTCAAGTTTTTCAATCCCATTTTGCATGTAAAGCTTAAATCCGTACGACTGAGACATCTCACTCCACGAGAACTAGTACTTCTGAGGCCTCCGTCTCCGCTATACTGCTCGACAGTTCCCTTCGATCCTGTAAATACCTATTGGACCGCATATGCATATCCAATCGGGAATGAACTCAGTCTTGGGCTTCGGGTAGCAGTCAATAAGAACAAGAAACTTCTAGCCAATAACTGCGTTGACCTGTTGTGGTGGAGCGCTCACGCAGACAATGGAAACGTTAAAAAAGCGAAATGTCTAGATGAGAATCGAAAGGTTGCCCTAAGTGTGGCAACGCGTTTTCACCAGTTGGATAGTGTGGAAGTATCTAATCTTGGCGTTGATGGTTCAGTCTCTGATGATGGCGTGCCGACGGAGGCACTATCCCCATCCCAATGTTCCATTGGATTGCCTCAAAAAGAACAGAATAATTTTCTAGTGAGTAACATTGCATTTTTGCATTAAACTGTGCAACATAAATGTGCATTAATGACACTTTACCACCGGAGCAGAAGTTGACAAGACGGCGAATTGCACTCTGTTTTAATATTGACGCTAGCATAGCGCAAAAGTGCCAAGACAATGACATGAAGGTGCGCTAACTGGCATCCTGAGACCGCTTTAAGTACTAAAGAAACGTCTCTTTTAATTTCCTGCTGAAAGTCGGCATTGTAGGTAATGCATTTAGTACCACTAAACGTGCTTATATAAAGGTCGGATGTCCAAGTCACTCCTCCTGCTCTTAATCACCAGCGGTGTAGTGCAGCGACTTATTTTAAGCGAAGTTATTGCCGTTTTAAAGACAAAGCTTACAAAAATGCATGCGTATACAAGAGCGTGAGGAGAGAAGGGTAAGAGGCTTAATGAAGCTATGAGGTGTTTTCCTCATTATTATTTGAAATGCTTACTCACTAAGGCACGGGTAATGTAAAATGGATGAGTAAATGTTATCCAAGTCATGGCTATAAAAATTGCAATTCCTAAGTGGGATGAAATTAAGCTTTTTTATTACTCTTCCGTTTGAGTATATACGGCACCACGGCGTTGCCGCTTAAGCTAGTCCCCACGTGCTCCTCGGCATAAGCGTTGTCCACTTTCCAACGCCACCTTCGCGCATGCGCAAGAGATGGCGGCTGTAAATACTGCTTTCTTTCGACCGTGCCTCGAGTATTTTGATCCGCTCCTCAGAACAGACGTGGACGGATGCTTCTGACTGGTGTTAGATTTCCCAAAACAAATAATCGGGTTTCCCTCAGCATTCCGTTCATAATAATTGGATTTTTTTGAAGAACTTTTGCGGTACGACTAAATCTTGACTCTCTATTGTCGCGTACACAAATAGTCCCAAAGCACCAAAATGGGAATATACTAACATCGTTTCATTCCTACTAACATTGAAAATTCAGTAGTATATTCTTTAATATAAAAAAGTTCTTTTAAGCTCGTTTAATATCACACAATGTAAGGTTCAGTCCACCAAATCTGCTGCAAATCGTTCACAATAGATCGGTTAGATTGAGATGGAAAGCAGCAAGTGTCAACTAGGGAATCATGTTTTGCCTACTGAGGGGATGGAAGGGGTGCGATGAGGCTATTCTAAAATGAACGGTACTGATGACAATTTAGGGCTGCTTGAAAGTAGGTGAATGAACTTCAAATAGCAGCATCAAGCTTTGAGAGGTGCGAAGAAGTAAAACCACAAAGATGTAGTGTCACAGATAGTGACACAATTTTAATCAGGGATTTACGCTTTCATAGCGACCTCTCACCGATTACTAGCAGTGAAGTCATTGGGAATAGACTTTAGCAATACTGGTGCTTAAGTTGGCCACTTCCTTGTCTTGACTGAAATGTTCAAGTAACCAAGGTGAAGGTGGGCATATTATTTTCCCCTTTGTTCTATTCATGCAGCACTCCTTGTTGGTGAGGGGACTGGGCCTTACTTAAGTCATGCATTTACCCAACACAAATGGGGCGCGGTCACAATGCTTACAGCATTAAAACTGCCTCGCCTCTCTTGGATTCAAATTTGTGCGGCTTCAGGTGTGTGCCTTGAAACTACTAAGCAGAGATACTTTCCGTGGGGCAGTTGATGAAAAAGATAGGTCGGCAAATGCTGATCCTCAACTCAAGTAAACTTTTGTATGAAAGATTTACGATGAGGGCTGTAACCATCTCATTGGTTGTTTAATTTATTTTTCCGCCCTAAAATGCGGTCGGATGGGTGTGTCTCCGGTGGACCACGTTTAAAAATTGCACTCCAGCACTGCATCCTCTGACTTCAACTTTTTTTAGCCTTATAAAGTGGTTGGTAATTTGCTGCAAACTCATCAACAGGCAGTTGGATAAAGGCGAGTCCTTTTTGTATCCCATACGATTTGGACACTGAAGCCTTTCTTGCATGCGGACCCCGGGATCTGCTGCAACCTCGAAAAAGGCAGGTACCCGAAGCCCGTCAATTAAGGGTTTTTTTTGCGTTAAGCCAAACCATACTACCGACAGTGATATGTTAAGATTTCGTTGTTAGTAACACAGTAACTCGATTTTTTAGTTTCTCCACAAAACTTCCTTTGAGTGTTTGCAAGACATACATTCCATCACACCTAAACTCCAGAGGTGGCAAGAGCTCAGGATTTTCACAATCAATGTCAAAACTATCGCTTTGAGATGGATAAATATGAACTTTTGATTGTGCTTTGCTTTACGCTGGGTGTTCAATCGTCCATCACGTCAAGGTGGACGCCAGTGGTGGTCCTCACACCGTACGTGAGATCTTCACAACTACTACTTTCTTTTGATACTGCCATCCTCGGCTGGAGTAAGTCGACCACAACAAAATCAGACGGCTCCATCTCTCACTCCTTTCATCACCAACTTCAACCACCGATGTAATGCTTTTGACAGATTTTTTTTTCAAATGAATACCAACGACTGATGCAAGACAATGGCGAAGGTCGTCAAAGCTGTCTTGAACAGATTAATCTTTAAGACTGAGATGATACCAGTTCCTGGGACCACTAACCTTTATGAACTACTGAAGCCTCCTCAAGGGTACCTCTGCTGCAGTAAGGCAAACGTGCAGATGATATGGGACTACCTAAGCATTTTTATGCATCAGCATCATCTTGTCTAATGCTAAAATTGGTAGGAAACAAATTGAAGTGAAACTTTCCATGCATTCATTCCTCTTCTCCTTTGTCATTCGAAAAGATGAAGTTACTTGGGAGAGCTGCAACATTTGGTAGATGCAATTCCATTGCACACTGGACGATAAGGACTTGACATTGTGTCCAATTTTCGTTGTTTCGTGCAGCAAAGAGAAATGGCGTGCATCTAACTCACTACTTTCCGCCCCTTAAGGCGTTTAGTCGAGGAAGCAATCGGTGTTCGACGTAGGCCCCTAATAGAGCCCGAGGCACTTCTACGCTGTCCCACCGACTGACAGCGTTGAAAATGTGTGAAGCCACTTTGACCACCATTTTTCGTGACTCGCTTGATTGTGGACAAGGACCTTACCTTCATAATAGCTGTTGCCAGTCTCATTATACGATTGCATTTCTTTATTCCAGAGGCCCTCCTCAATCTAACTTTGGCCACTTTGTCACCAAAACGCATTTAAAGAGCGATTTTTGTGTGATTTTCTGCGCTACTGCACATCCTACTTATTTATAATCAGGATTGTGTGCCTGGATCAAACATTTTTTCCCCTTATTAAGTAGGCTAACTTGGAACAAAGTATCAGCATTTCTGCTGTTACAATTTATTTGTCTGGGAGCGCGGAAGAAGTAAGCCTAAGGAAGTTTTGCTCCTCCAGGTTGAAACCGCAGTTCTCAAATCTCGATTTTAAGGTGACAGTTTTTTTTAAGCAGACATAAGTGCTTTGTTAGTGGGTGAAAGTATCACCATCATCACGTCTTTTAATTGTTAAAATTTGTTATTCTCAGATTGTTGTCGTGTGGACGCTTGATTAAACCTTTGATATCTTGAAGTCCTCCAAAGACGCATCATTGCACTGCAAAGGTTTAGACGCTTACCTGTATGTTTTAACACTTGGATCGAAATTATTTTATCAAAAGTTTAAATGAGATCTGCAACAATGGTGATGCTGGCCACGCCCTCAAAGCAGTCCAAGACAAGAGGGGCGGGCGAGACACCCGCTGAAGCCGAACTTCCGACATCCGGCCGAGGGAGAGGCACTGCAACCTGCAACTGCTTTCAGTGTTCAAGGAGTAGCCTCTGAAAAGCCATTTTTAACACAATTTTAAACAATCCTTTGACTCCTTTGAAAGTGCCGATGGTTGAACAATGCGGAAGAATTTCATGATTTCGGAGATTTTTTTAGCTAGACTGCTCCGCCAATTAGTGAGGCTAATGAGTTAGTGTCTGCTTGAAACCCATGAACTGCCGACAGCAAATTAAGGAGTAGAGAGGACTGTAAAATTGCATTAAAATGTGTTGAATAGCTGTTGTTGTTGTTGTTGGTGGTGGTGGTGTTTATTTTATGGAGTTGCATGAGGATTCAAGTTTCTGCTTTATCCTGTTGATGTTGTGGGGTTGCGTCACGAAGGCGATCGCCTTCCTCCCTGACGTAGGTCTGCGTGATGGCAATGGAAGACTGCAATCAGTCCTTTGCCTTTTTGCATCAAACGTCTTCACAATCGCCAGCTTTGGTGACCAGACCTTCCATGAAGAGCGCTCATGGGCGGAGACTGTGGCATCCATCAGCACAACCACTCCTTACTTGTACTGCTTTAAAAAAATTCGAATTTAAGGTTTTCCTCTTAACTTAATGTTCGCAAAGCTACGGTTTTCCCAAAATCTGCGGTGGCTGGATTAATTTGGCTCTTTGAGTGCTCCTACAGCAGGCAATCATTTTTTAACTGACTATCCAAACAAATATGCATACATTTGTTATGTTGGAAGGATAAAGGACTATAAATAAAAATGGATGTCTGGGCAAAAAGAGGAGAGGATGCACGTGAGCGCTGTCTTGATCTTTTTTGTTCTTGACAAGGTAATTCATGTCAAGTAAATGGCTTGATAATGGGAAATCGCCTGAAAAGCTCTTCCACTTTCACTTCGATGAATGAGCTATTTCCGGTTTTTTCTTGCCTTATTTTTCTGACAGACGGTAAGAGAAGTTAAAACGTTTCTTATAAATCCTAAGTACCGATTAGCAATGAGTTTAGGAGCCTTCCAATTTAGTAGGAATTAAGTTGAAAACAAATTACGCATCTTTTGTTTAGCAATGGAGTTGAGAACCACATTTTTAGGTCCTACAAAATATGCGTGCAGGCGAAATGTCGAGCAGTCAAGTTGTGGCTAGAGGTCCACCTGAGGACCGGACTGTGTTGCCATTGCTACAGAAAGGCAGAACGTCCGACAGTGTGCCCCTTGAAGCATGAAACAGGGAGTTGAAGTCATCAATGACCATGAAACTCAAGTGAAGAGTTAGGAAAGCAATTCATGAACCAATATGGACTGTCTCTCGTTTTATGCGTTTCACAATTAGCGCCTCTTTTGATCACCACTCAGCGTCATTCATCACAAGAGGTTCGATGCTGTGCTGTTACCTTCCATGAACCAACTCCATCGGCCATAGATTTTGAGCATCACTGGACAGCAGTGTCACCAGATCTGAATATTCACTTTGTTTGGGAAGTACCTCGGGCAAACAATGGATGCGCAAGGTATCTTTTCCAATGTTGCCTTGTCGCAATCGTCTCAGTGGAAAGTCGTTTTATGAGATTTCCTTTGTATTTGCCCTTCATTCATTGCACAAGATCGGAAATCATAGCGGATGTTCGGTGTGACTGCCATCAATATCCGCCTCCATCTCCCTATTCTTTGAGGCCAGAGGCCCACTCGCTTGATGCACATGGAGGGGCGGAGACCCAGCACTGCACCAACTCAAAAATGGGAATGAAATAGGCAATCAAAGCATCATAATTATCCAGTTAATGCTAGTAGCACTAATGCATTAAATAGCTTCACAAGGGGAGAAATTGTACATTATAATTTACTTTTGCTGCAAGCATAAACTCGAAAATGAGGCGACAATAAAGTTCAACTGCGATAATTATGACTCTGATCACGCCACTTTTAATGGTTTGAGTAAGCCTCAGTGGGACATTGCCAGACGTCTCTCCCAAAAGAGAACCTGAGGGACGCTAATTGTGCTAGCGATCCGCGGATCTGTTTTACTCGAATGCTTATGATTGCACATAGGAATCGCTGCCTCAGTACTAAGACGTCTCTCCAGAAGGGCAACTGTTGACGGTTCAAATCTGGTGCACTTTGAATAACATTATACAAATTGCTATTCAGGTCAGCGGCGGTCTCAGGGATTGCAAATTAATTACATGAGAAAACGTTATCAACGTGCAGATACACACAGTTAATTTGTCGACAAATCGGACCCTTTAAAGTGTGGAATGTGTTGTTGCTGTTGTAGTCACAATGCTGGTGGCTCTCTCCCTCTCTCTCTCTCTCTTAGGCAAATAGACAAGTCGATGTTCTACTCGAGTGGCACGCCGAATACCGCCTCAAAGGGGACCACTTTGACATTGTTGACGTGCTCACTCACATTCACATGCATCAAATGAGGTGAGTTGAAATTTGGAAAGAAGTAAAAAAAATGAACTGATAGATGTATATAGTCGTGGACACGATGGGGAAGAACTCTGAGGTGTTGGCATTAATTAGACTAGGGGGGCATTGGAATGACAGTGAGGCAGAGGACTAGTTGTTGCCCCTCACAACAGCAAGGCGGAAATGGGCGCACTTCGGTGGCAGTCAGGTGTCAGATTCACATGCAGTGGTTTCGGGAGGGTAGCAAATGCTGGGCTCTTGGCAGCAGTCTTATTTTTAAACTCGATCAGAGTCGGTTAGGTGGAGGGGTGGAGCAACCAGCCATCCAGTCACTTGCAATTGTTGAATAGCTAATACCTTAATTACTTCGCTGGCTGTGCGTGGAAGTTGATACTTCTTTACTTACTCTCTCACTTTTATTGCCACTTGGACGATTTGTTACTCGCCAGAGTTTCTTCTCTTTTGAGGAAGGAGCTGACCCTTCTGCGTCTCGAAAACGCCTCACTTAAGCAGCGAATAGAAGGCCAAGAGGCAATGCATCAGCGGCATCAAAAGCCGATTGAGCCCTTCTAATGCCTTGATCCTTCATTTTCGTATGACTCGGTCAAAAATAAAGGCCCCCTTACGACCCTATTCTCGCCCTTGTCGTTATTTTTTTGCTTTACCGTTCAATTTAAAAATTATCCTGTTGCAACTAGCTCCGAAGTTGTCTGAGTCAAGCAATTAATCCATCCTCATGTCCATTCTGGTAAATTTTTGGAAACCGGGATTCACGCAGTCGCCGTGAGAGGTAGGATTTCCTTACTCTTGTCACTTTTTACGGAAAAACTAGTCTTTTCAATGGGGTGGGATGAAAAGGGGTTCACCACAATCTGACATTCAGTTGTTCCCTCCTCCATTTGATGAGGATTAACAAGGTTTATGCGTTGGTGATGAGGCAAACAATAATCCAACAGTTGTTTTGAACAATGACAAAGAGATTTGCTGTTGCACTTGTCTTTTGGGGTAACGATGTTGCGTGGTTTGGGGAACCAAGACGTTGGGTCACTTTCAGGCTACTGGAGTTTACTGAAACAAGTAAAGTTAAAGAGAAATGCAACTTGATTCACAAAGAAGCCCTTCAAAATGCAGGGTGGACTTGACAATTTAACGCATCTCGCTGCTTTAAAGGAGTAAAGGACTCTAATTAGTCTCCCAAGTGTTCCCAGCAAAGTGTCTCAGCTAAAAGGCTTTTAAACTAATTTGCATTCAATTCCTGCGCCTCAAACCTAGGTGACCTTGGCCGATGGGATGAGAGGATTTTGAAAGGTTAATTTTCACTAAAACCCCCTTTTTTATCCGTCAGAGTCGAGCTGATTAAATTAGTCTTTGAAAATGAGTTAGGCTTCTTCGAGGTGAACCTTCTATGGTTGTAGCGAGGACCTCAGCAAAAAGACGTCACCAAAAGTGTACATTGCCTGCCATATTAAACAACTAAATTGATGTTTGTGTGATGCGTTTATAATATTAAGGCAACTTAAGGCCCCTCTCTCGACCTCTCGCTGGACGGTGTGGTCTCCAGAGCCAAGCCAGAAGTCGTCATCCTCACTCAGCCTGCCCTAGAATAGTGCCTTGGCCTGCCTTTGATGAGTCCTCGGGGAGCCACATTAACAGAAATGGAAAACAAACGTAACCCTAACAATTAACACCGGAAATTCTCTTTGTTCCTTCTATTGTCAGAGTTCGTTTAAAGGCAAAACAATGAAGACCGTAATTTGTTTCGAAGGATTTGATACAGGTGTGTTCATGGCAACTGCAAAGTCGATGTCAGTTAAGCGAATTCCTGATACCTCCTCCATTTTCCCTACGAGATGGATTGGATGCAGAGTCTTACCCCAAAAATCTACTTTACACTCCATCTCTCTCTCTATTTTAAAGTGGCACTAATTTTAAGTCAGTGTTCAGACCGATTACGATGGGCAAACGCGACGACTTGCACGTTTCCACTTCCCCCAATCTAGTTGACAAGGTAGAAGAAAATTAAGATCCGAAGGAAGTTTTGAGGGAAATGAGTCGGGTTGTAGAGAAGCATTTTCTCGTTTTTATGCGGACGATGACAGGTGAGGTTGATCTGCGTATGAGTGGTTTCTGTCAGCCACGATGCGCCTTCCAAACGCTTTCACTCTTGGAATGGGACGACAACATCCTGGCAGGTATCACGTCAGTGTGTGATGTTTGAATGCCCAAATTTCCCTTATCAGCGCATTTGGCAGACTTGGCTTTGTAATTTAGGCGGTCGGACTGCTAGCGTCACGACCGCCTTTTTTGTTGGGATAATTAATAGAGAGTTTATGTCCTTTCAACCACCCTAGGCCCAAAGGGATAATTAGTTATTTACTGCTTCCTACTGCAAGAATTTAGTCGTGACAATCGGCACGAGAAAGTCAGCGGTAAAGACGGGCAAGAAATATGAGGAAATGGAGCTTCAAATTTATGCGGACGCCTTGTCAACTCGCAAATTGTACTTGTTCAAGGTGATAGGAAACTTCACAATACTTGTAGCGCACTCTCATCACATCGGATCTAAATGTTAGTGTTGGAACAAAAATGGCATTCCAATTCTCAGTAGGAGAATCTTCTTCCCCAAGTGTATTTCCAAGTAAAGAAGTGCTGGCTAGCAATAAGGTCTTTATTGCTAGCACATCTACTTGGCAGATGTGACACCTCCAGATGTTGATTTGTTGGTGTCACTGCAGGTGGACTAGCGCATTAATGCGTTGTGAGTGCGCCTGATGCGAGGGGTAGAGGTTTTACACGTTTACACAGCAATGTTCTTGGAAGAAGCATTTTCGTTTTTGATTGTCCTCACCTTTTACTCGCTTTTTACTCTCCTCCCTTTCAAATGTCCGATTTATTGCTCAGATCATAAATGTGCATCGGTAGTAAGTTTGTAAACTGCCCTCTAAACTGGGGGCTTTTATTGCGTTACGCTTTGAGTCTTTCTTAGGGAGGAAGTAAGCCATAGTAACCCAGTGAGATATGCACTGCAGAGAGCCAGAAAGGCTGGGCTGCTACTTACGTGGTGCTGTGCTTATGCTCTTGGAAGAAAATCCCAAAAGATGAGGTCTTTAGTGTGCACAAACTGGAGAGCTCAACAAGCAATCAACGTGTTGCCTGATGCCTCCCTTCGCCCTAGCATCGACCTGAGTGTTTAGCCTCCACCCAACATAGTCAGAATTGCAAGAAAACCTTCCACATACCGGTCTAGAAAGGCTTTTAACCCCTCCGTCATCGGTCGTCTATTTTTTGGTAACAAAGATTACAAAGAGGCCATTGTATAACTCTTAGCTGGTGCCAATCTCAAGTTGTAATGGCTACGAACACTTTCAGGGTTTCAACTTAAGTACTGCTCAGTTACGTAGCCATTGGCCGATGAAGGAGGTCCCACTTCCTCTTTTATGAGCAACTGCTTCACAAGCACGGAAGTGAAGTGGCCGACGAGGCAAAACACCCCCCACGATGCATTTCTCCCCATCATTAAGTAATGACCTTGGGTTCAAAGATTTCTAGGATCGATTTGTCTTCTGTGAGTATCCAGAAGGCGTCTCAAACTATCGACACACAAAAGGACTGAGTGGCCATCAGTTTGGACCAGAAGCCACGCCACATAGCAAAAGTACGACAAATAAGCAAGGGACCATATTTTTACGAAAGTGCTCCCGTGTAGAGTAACCTCTTACACCGAAAATCCCTTTCAGAAGCAAAGACTTTTCTGTCTAATTGGAGTATTCAACTACATCGGGTGTTTATTTATAGCAAAGTAGATGCTGTGTTAATCTTTGATAAGTTACTCCGTCCAAAATCCTTTCTTCTTACTGGCAACTGGTTGTTGGATAGATGCAGCTCATGAAATATGTAAATGGTAATTACGGCGGCCCTTCATATCAGTGTACCAAGGCAGGGCTCTAAGAAGGCACATTCATGTGGCACCTTACTCCATAGTCATTAATTTACTCTCCGGAGCGAGAGGGTGGTTATGATGCAGCACGATTTTGCCAAACCCGGGCGCAAGTCGAAATTCCTTCCAGCACCAGAACCTGTGGGGGAGGTCTGCCTAAAATACCTTCCTTTGATGTCAAAACCAGTGAAAGCAGTGCTTTGATGCGGTTGAACAAATTCAGCACTGACTTCGTACTTAACTGTCGAGTTCTTGGAACTTCATGTGAGGAGAGCCGAATCGATATCGCTTTATGTTTTTCGGGCAATGCATACATGCATCGCCTCTACTTCGGATTGCTGATAGAGCCTGTCAACAGTAGGTGCGTCGGATACTGGTAGACTAGGGTGGCGAAAAATCGAAAATCCCTTTCTCACCCAATGCCAAAGTATGATTGTCATCTCCTAGCCCTGGCGATGACAGATCAAGTGAAGACGTTTTCTTGAAAACCCACAGAAATGAGTACGCATCCAGTTTGATGCCATCTTAGGCGACTGTTCCATCAAGTGGACTTTTGAAAGCGAGTAGTATGCCGCATTAGTATGCTGAGTTGCTCTTTCTATGGAGGTTCTGTCTTGAACTATTTAGTTTTAAAAACGCCACCACCAGCTCGAAAATGTCTATCATGAGCCACTGTGCCTGATTTTGTGAGCACACAAAATTAGAACTCGGCCACTCCTTGTCCTAGCCTCGGCAGTCGAGACACTTTCTTAGGTGTCTAAGGCGGACACTAGAATCTCCTTCAAAAACACAATTTTTTCTGCTTTTTATACCCATTCTGTTATCTCGATGCGGTTATTCTCACATTCAGGCAACAACTTTTACTTCATTGGGATTGGACTGTAATAACAGGGTAAGAGGAAGCTTTTGCTAGCATTTGCTCCGCCTATGCGATTTTGTGTCCACCAAAACGGATGCATATAAAGTGGGTCAGTTGCAGTAAACTTGTTCCAACCTTACAACCGTGTAACTTGTGACTTCTAATTTATTAGTGACCTCTTACGGCCCGAGGTTTAGCGCCGAAACTCCCCAAATTCGCCTCCCAACACCATATTTGACAGAAGGCACAAATGAACCACATTCGAGGTCTCTTAAAGTACCTGCAAGTGAGCGTAGCGTTGAAGGCCCAGTGGGCCATTCCCACGCCTAGGGGGTTCGATGCTCCATTCCTGCTAGTTTGTAAATGTCGTCGGAAAATGCAAGATAGTCAATGTCGTCGATGAGGCCGACTGGATGTCGATAGCGTGCAATGATAGCATTCCACTCCTCCTTGGAGACGTCAGTTGCAACACCAAGATTTGTCAAAACCCTTTGAAATTGACTCTCACTCAAGGTCATTCGGTGAGTCTTGTCGAAGTCACGAAACCACTGAGTCAATTGGGTTCTTTTTGCACGAACCTTTATAAATTAGAAAAGCTGTGTTTGAAATTCCATCTCAAGAAAAGTTACTCTCTTCAACCGATTAAGAAAGTGCTTAAAAATGGCTTTAACCTGTCGGGCAAAGGTGAAATTACCTCTAACAGTTGTGCTAGACAGGTAGAGGGAGACAAAACACACTTAGAATTCGTCAGTTTGCGCATATCAAAGAGAGTATTAAAGGACTAAGTAAGAATGCTTAGAATCTTTAAATAACAGTAAATTTAAACTCGCCAATTGTCGCATGATTCCATGGACTTATATTTGTCCATCAATTAAAAATGTCCTTTTTCGTGATGAAACTTGTCTCCAGAGGGGATGTGAAAGCACAATGCATGAGAATGGACTTGTAATCTCACTCGACATTTGCAGAGAGCTCAATGCCTTCAATGGTGTGACAAAAGTGGTCAACCAATTCCGGTTTCATTATACCTTATAAGTTTACTAATTACCAACGTCTTGTCCCAGCTGTGAAAGAAGTAGAGAGCTTTCCCCTTTTCATTCTCTTAAACTTTCATTTAAACAGAAAATGCCATATTACCGCCCCTCAAATCAGTTAAGGAGTTGATTTGACTGATGTTGCATTGAATGCCACCAAATTCAAAGCAGAGTTTGATTACCGTGAGAGTGAAATCATAATTTAGTCATAAAAATGAAAAGCGACTCCTTTAAGCGTGGAAACACCGGAAATATTTTCGTTCTGTAGTCACTACTCTTAAAGATGTTGAGTAAAAACACTTTATCGTGTAGCTCACCAATTTGCTGATTTTTTCCATTGCTCGATTAGCAGCCTCGGCCATTTCAATGGACAGACAATTCCTCGAAACCACAGACTCCGGTTTGTAGACCTCCGCCTCCTTCAGAGGGTCCTTATCAAGTCGAGGTGTGGCAAATACTTGCTCAATTTCGTCACAAAAGTCCTTCCATCGTATTTCATTCTCATCGTTCGCCTTAAAACTACAAAAAAATTAACACATTCCGTCAGCTTCATGTAAGGAATGGAAAATTTTTGCTTTCATGAGAAGTCGCAACTTCTCTGCCCTTTGGGTTAACTCCCATATAAGTATTCTTAAAATAAGGTCTGCTAGTGAGTGGAATTGCCTCGCAATAAGTCGTTGTCATGTCAGCTGTCATTTAGCGCAATGGGAATTCAACTTTGTTACATAATCCACTTGCAGCTTAAGTGAACTTTTGGAAATGACTAATTACGCCCAGCACAGGGGCACAATAAAAAGCCCATTCTCATGAAAGGGTTTGTGTTGTAACAAATGTTCCTACCGATGTAAAGAGGCAGGAATTATGAGCCACAGAGGAAATTTTATTCTACCTCGTCAGGGGCGGTGATGCAACGTAGTCCATTTACTTGCAAAGCAATGCGTCGGCTGTTGGTTAAACGCCTGGGTTGGGCAAAAGGGATCGCACAATTGCTCTACGCATGTTGACCTTCTGCTTAGAGCCTGTTAAGTTTGGAACACACATTTCCTCTACGTGCTGGATCCCCTTTTGTCTCGGAGAGGCTCATGAGAGTTACAGTATTTAACGTGGAACTACTACTTAAAGTCTCATTTAAGTAAGGTTATAAACAATAAACTTGTAGAAATTTCTTGCATAGGAGATGGATTGGACAACTTTTCCTACAGAATTGCTTGAGTAATCATCAGTGGAATAGGAGTAGAACAACGTCTAGTTAGGTCTTTTCCCACTTAGGCATTTGCAAAGAGTTAATGGAGGATCAAAGAAAATTGTCAATTTTGATTATAAGACAGCTGAGCTTTACCTACGTGAAAGTTAATGCTGAGAGACATTCCGGTATGATCTGCTTAGGCAATGTCTGCGAGATACAATTTCTAAATACTCTCCATAAATTAACATAACTGTCTCAATTTATGTGCATCAAAAGGGAAAATTGTGGCAGTGGTCAGTGATTTACAGGTGTCATTTTAGGGGAGAAACTGAAGCAAAGGAAGAAAAGCTCACTAGCTTTCAATGCAGCTCAATTCTGTCTCCTTGAGTGAGATTGGGAGAAGAGATAGTGCTCTGCGGAACCTCTGTCGCGAGATGTGTCCGTGCCTCAGGGGATCATAGTCGCGGAGCCACTCGGACAATCGAATGCGCTGTTGGTAGACCTGAAATTCAAAATTCACTCCCTCACACAACACTCACTCCAGTTGTTTAACAACTTTTTACGTCTTCAGCATGATTTTACTAGCACGATATTTCGCCTACTCCTCTCTCTCCAACTTTTTAAGATTGCAACAAAAGACAAGGAGAAAAATGTGCATGCTGAAAGAGGACATAAATTTGCCCTCAAATCAATCTCAAAAGACGGATAGAATGTAGCGAGTCAATGAGAGAATCAAACTTATTGCCTGCTATTTTGTTTTGTTACTTGAAATATATCCAAAAGTCGTGCTTTTATGCATTATTTAAGGCATCCCTGCCTATTGCCCTTAAGAAGTCGACATAACGATACGGCTTGTGTTTGTGCACAGAAAGTTGGCCAATTTCTTACTAAAAGGCACTAGCAGCTTCCACTACGAAGACAGAAACGCATGTTTGATGGGAACGAATGTGTCAGAGGGGAGTGATTCATGTCCGACACCCTGCCTATGGAATGTTGGCAATAATTGATGACGATCTCTGCAGAGAGAATTGTGAAACGAAACCTACAAAGGGGGTGTTAATAAAGTTCCATCAAGCATAGGAATGCTAGTGTGAAGTGCACTGTAAGCAGTGGAAGAATCCACAAATAGGAGAAGGTGGAGTGTGAGAAAATGCGCTTTTAAATCAGGCTTGAGCATTGTCTTGGGCATTTGACTTTTGTTAACTACAACTATCTTCCTAGCGTTTCTAACAACTCCAGAGGATTTGCCAACATGGTCTTTTTCAAGCACCGATGCAATACTTGTTTAGTTGAATTTAGAACGATACCCTCAGGAGGACCTACCTCACGTTTGACGGAGTCCATGATTCCCTCCACGTCGTGAATGATCGGTTCATTCTCCGGTGCCTTGCCAGCTTTATTGAATGCTTCGCGGATGCGAGCAATTCGAAGAGGGTACTCATAGTGGAGCGACTCCTTGGAGGGTGGTTCTAGGGCTGCTAGGAACCTCCAATAATTAAAGCCTTCATCATCAGCATATTTTGAGGCTATCGCGTCGAGTTGGTCATCAGGAATGCGAAAGTTGAGGCTTGAAATTATTTGCTTGAGGTTGTGTAGGCTCACATGGCCCCTATTCACTCTGCAAGCATAACAAAGTAGCTATCGTAAAGAATCCTTTTGACATTTATGCAGTCGGAAAGAAAACAAATAAACGGTTTTACTTGGAAAAGGCCTTAAACATCGGTTTCATGTCAACGCGACGTTCAAGGATGTTCCGACGCAAATTCTGCATAGCACATTCATAGCGCTCCTTCATTTCGTCCGTAGCCGAGTCCCAATCCCCCGTGCCTGGTGTGGGGACCACATGCACCGACAGCGGCGAAACACGGAGTCGTGGATTTTGCTCGATTTCAGGCAGAGTGAAGACTACAAACGCATGGAAAGTTGTTCAGTGAATAATACGTGCTCTTTTTAGGTGGAAAGTAAACTCTGAAGTGTTACTTTTGTTTCTTGTTTAATTTTAGTACCCGTCAGGCATACACAATACTTATGAATATGCAAACAGGTTTACAGCAGAGCTTAGTCGGTGGTGCAGGTTGTTCCAATTCAAGCCTCCCTTCTTCCCCTTCTCCTCCCTTGAGCCTTAATGAAACACCAATTTACTGTAGACTGCATGAACTAGGCCTTAATGTCGATCTTTTTTTCTTTAAAATGCTAATAAACTAAACGTGATTTGTTCTCTTCCCTGGGGAAAACCATGCATTATTTTAGTCACAGGATGAACAGATATGGAGGTAAAAAATGCTCCTCTAAGAGAGTAGTTACAACCGGACATACATCTCCTTTCCCGCCTGACAGGAGCGTTAGCAAATTTTTTCCCCAATCACACTTTTCCCCAATCTCAGAAATGCATATTCAATGTGCTGATAATGTTTTGAGCACAAATTAATTAACTCAACTTCAATTTTTTGAGAAGCAGCATTGCATCGACAATCCATGCGTGCTTGGGGAGAGATTTTTTGCCTCACTGCGACAGTTACCATGCCGTACAGAAGTACACTTACAATAAATTTGTTTTTAATGGGCTCTGGTAATGTGACCCACCTCTATTGACATCACCAACAAACCTTCGCCAATCCACTTTGGCCGTATCGTTTGGCCACACATAGGCGTCAGCCAATTTGTTGAGTTGGATAGGTGTGAGGTTGTGCAGACCAGTACGCGTTAAACCAGCACCTGAAAGCGCCCGAGCAAACTGCGTTCTGCTAATTCGTCCACAGTGAAGCGGATCAAAGTCCTCAAAGAAACTGGTCAATTGAATGCGATTAACTAGGACGAGGTGACAAATGCGAGTCATCAACAAATCTACTGGAACATCGTCTCCGGCTGAAGTCGTCCTAGGCGTCGAAAGTGCCGCCCAATCCGTTGCTTGAGGCGTTTTTGGAGCTTCACCAATTCTAGGCTTCGGTAAAACAGGAGGTGGATCCTCAATGGCTTGTGGTACTGGCGCTGCTGCCTTGAAGAAAGGATCGATGGCTTCACAGAGCGCTGCGTAGTTCACGTAATTAGCCGTTGGATCAGCAAATTTGAGGCTTAAAAGGCGACACTCCTCTGGAGAAACTTCCAGTTTGAGAAAATGCAACAGACGGGCTAATTGCGAAGGAGTTATTTTTCGAGTCAGTGCAGTGCCCTGTGGTGGTTCACCCTTTTATTAGCTTCACCAAGCTAGAACATCAGTGTTAGAGCCCTTTAGTATAAAAAACACTCACGGCGTCGTAGTCGCGGAAGTACTGGTATGTGGGAATCCGTTCTCTGCGTATCTTTTCCTTTAACCTAGTAATAACTTCTGACAGCTTCATTCGCTCCTCTTCCCCCAAAAGAGGTAACGGCTGAGTGGTGAAAAGGACCACTGTTGTGAGGCTTATGAAAGGCACTGATTGTAAAATATGTCGACACTCTATGGCAAAATAACTTATGAAACCTGATGCTGATTTACTTTCAAAATAAAATGGTCTTAAGGCACTTCATTTTAACTGATAATCATTCTCACAAATAGTAGGATAATAAATGGGAGACGTACTCGAGAAAGCGCTCCAGGGTAGGGCCTTTGCGGCTGCACAAGAGGTCGTTTCTCCAAATCCATTTCCTGAAAGTCTAATCACGAAGGCTACAGTTCTAATGAACGCATATGAAAGATTCAGATGTCCCATAAAAATATGCAAAAGGCACCGAATTCTCTCAAATGATGCAAAGTTATATGTGACTACTGAGTTTGCACGCACAGTAAATGCCATCGTTAGAGGAAATGGTATAGTCCGATTTTAAAAGCGTCCGTCTCGACCGCACAATATTGCAATTATGCTCTCTTCGATGCAAATTTGGCCTTAAAGAGGATCATATTTAAACCAGAGGTGCCAACTGTGATTGTGAATGCCTTCACATGACGCTCTTTACATTATGAAGAGATAGCCTTACAAAAGTCTACTTCTTTGCAAAATTGGCGATACGCAATCATGTCACTGTTTTTCTTGGAACGAAAGAAATTAAAAAGTTTCTGAGCATCTGTTGGCTGGACTTCTGCGCCAAGAGCTCTATCTAGGGCCAATTTGAATTGATTCTCCGTGACTTCGTCATGTCTCAAGGGATCAAAGTCAACGAAAAAATCCTGCACACGTATTCCACGTCTGTAGACGGCGAAACCGATGCGCTCCAAAACTTGGTGGACAGAAGGAGTTTGCAAGTCCGTATTGTTTAACTGGCGGTCTGAAACAGTTTCCTGAAGGGATTATACGCATGGTAAGGTGAATTTCTTAGTTTAAAAAAAGCTGCCATGGTTTCACTACCCGGTTTGGGGTTCCGTGCTTTGCTATTTCTTCTTCAACGTCAATTTTAGCCACGTCATTTGCAAAATTTCGATAATCGACCATTCCTGGATATTTCGGTATTGAGTATTGCTTCGCAAGAGCGCATATTTCCGCATCAGTTATATCAGGTGGACCAGGAAAATTTCGGTAGAACTTAAAGGTCTCACAAAACGCAATCCTTACCTGACTCTCACTAATTCTCCCGCAGTTTAATATGTCAAAGTCCCTATAACACTCATGCAGATCAATACCTCGGCCTTTAACGAACTGATTAATACGGGATATAACAGGCCTAAACGCTTCCTGTTTTGGTAATGAATTATCATCAGCACAAATATACTGGTTTCTATTCATGCTATAACCATCTAAACCCATACTTGTCAAATTTGTCCAGCTGGTCTTGAGGAAAGATAGAAACATCTTTCTCGTTTATTTGCGGATCGATACGCTTAACGAATTCTCTCCAATTAATGCAAGAACCATTTCCATATTTCTCAATTAGGATTTTGCGCTGATCGTCAGTGGCAGTAAAGCCGAAGTTTTTGTCTAATACTCGAAAAAATCTATCCACTTAAAAAGTAGGTAGAATAAATGCTACTAGAATACCGGATATTTCTCCATGGCGCAGTTTATCAAAGTCTAGAAAATATTCGCTAGGTCTTATTCCCCTTTCATTTGCGATGCTACGAAGACACCCCTCCAGTCGCGCTATTGGCTCTAAGCACTGCATGTATTTTGAAGTTTGAGAAGTATCTGTTACGATGGCACGAACCATGTAAACAAATCCCATGGCCTTCCAAATGATACCGATGTAGGGATACCAAAATCAATTGAGGGATTGTAAATGTAATTGCCTACACAACAACCACCGCATAATTACCGCGATCGCAGTTTACCAAGAAAGAACACAATTTGCTAGGGCAAAGAAATTACGGACAGTTGTGGTAGTTACTATATTATGCTGCCTTGCTATTTTACCACACCTAATACAACCCGCCTTTTAACAATGTCCATAAGCCAAAGACTATATCTGCAGCTGCAAAGCCTTCCGGTCTGAAATAAAGGTCTCTTTTTGCGTTTGGGAAGCCCTGCAATAATGTCGTCGTTACAAGGTTGAGCTAAATAAAGCCAGCTATATTTTTTAGCAAGGTGTGAAGATCAGTATATTCGATCTATGAGTTTTCGACTTTAAAATCAAACTTCGTGATAATGCTAAGCATATTTGCAAATTAACCCACTATTGTGTTGAATTGAATTTAACCGTAACTATGCACTGCAAACAGCGTTAATAAAGCCACAAAAGCTTTTTTCGAAAACATACGCTAGACTATATTTAAAAGTTTTAATTTTGCTTCTTTATATCTCATGCATTTTAATGCTTTGATAATTGAGAAATTTATATCGGCAGGAAGTAATTCATTAGAGCTGGATGGTCCAGCGGCGCCTTTGGTTGTGCAGTAGCTCGATATTTAGCCTATCTCGGGCGTGGGAGGTTAGTTAGGAGTCGGTTGTTAGCGCGCTCTCAGAGATTAGATTGTGATAAACATGGTTAATTGTGCAGCTGCTCCGTCTTTGTCTTTATTGATATAGTTGTGATAGATTTTTGAACTCACACAGATGATAAGATTTAGTAATTAACTCCGAACCGCATCTACGCTGACCACATGCTAGGTGTCCGCGGTTGCATTGTAAGCACCATTTCCAGTTTCTAGCTTCAACATTATGACCACCTTTACTAGTATTGCCTGGAAAGAATAAATGTCACTGATACTATTGCGAAGTAAATAAAGCGGCAGGTTCGGGCAAAGTGTTATTTGTCGTTTCCTTTATCGCATAGATTTAATCCTTTGAACTTATGTCTAATTTTACTAAATTCTACTCCGTTCAAGTTTTCCTCTTCTGTGTGGTTCAGTATAATGGGCTTCTTGCTACGGGCAAGCACGAGACTTCATTGTCGGTTCGTTCAATTGAGTCTTCGACGCTTCAACAGCTCTTCTTCAGGGGTATATAGATTCTCCCCTCTTCTTACACCTACCAATTTAGCCCTTTGATATCACTAAGATTCGAAACATCGGCATCTCGGCACATATCGATAGTGGGAAAACAACAGTTTCTGAGCGCATTCTTTTCTACACGAATCGGATCTCATCCATGCATGAGGTTAGTGGTTGTTGTATGTCAACAACAGGACCTTCATGGTTGGCTTATTCTCATTTGTCTCCTACAAAGGTGAGGGGAAAGGATGGAATTGGCGCGGTGATGGATTCGATGGAACTGGAGCGTCAGCGAGGTATTACCATCCAGTCGGCATCAACGTACACTTCGTGGCGTGGTCACACTATCAATCTTATTGACACGCCGGGCCATGTGGACTTTACGGTTGAAGTAGAACGTGCTCTGCGTGTCCTTGACGGTGCTGTACTCATTCTCTGCGCTGTAGGTGGCGTACAGAGTCAGACTCTCACAGTGGAAAGACAGATGAAGCGCTATAAGGTGCCTAAAGTTGCTTTCATCAACAAGGTTGACCGCCTGGATGCCAATCCCTATCGTGTAATCAAACAGATGCGGTGAGTTCTTTCTTATTCTTAGCCTTAGTACCATGTGACATTGTTTTCTGTATTCTTCAAAGTAAATGTCCCTTCATCCACTTTTTGGCGGCATGCAATCCACATTCTAACGCGTTCCCTTTTCGATCCTCTCATGTTAGAGGGAAATCTTTAGTATTCTTTGGTGATGCAGGGTTTTATCTCATGTGCCTGATTTTTTGTTACTGTTCAGTGCACTAAATATTCGTTTTAGTGACAAGCTACTTTATCACACGGCCTTCGTGAATATCCCCATTGGCTTGGAATCAAAGAATGTGGGTATAATTGATCTCCTTATGGAAAAGGCTATCTATTTTGACGAACCTCAGGGCTTAAATCTCCGTGAGGAAGAAATTCCCAAGAATATGTTATCAGAAGCGAAGGCTCGTCGTAGTGAACTGATTGGTAGGTCTCTGTTCCTGTTTTCTTTTACTTTCCAGCCAGTTAACTCTGTTCTTTCTCGGCTTTGAAGCAGCACCACAGCTCGGCTAATTTTGTAACATTTCTCATTCCTTCAAATCAGCATTTTTTTATCGCAAACAAGCATATGCAAATAATGCATCTAACCTTCATTTATAACTAGTTAATTACTTAATTATTAAGATGTCATCGATACTGAGTTTGACGTGTACTGTTAGTGAGTAAAGTAGTTCTGTTTTTATCTACCGTATTCGATCACGCTATTTCACGAAGTTGTGACAGCGGATGTCTATGGGTCCCGGGTTAAATTGTTTTGCAGAATGTTTGGCCGACGCGGATGAAGAAATAGGCGAAGCCTATCTCTCAGAAGCACCTCTCTCGATAGAACAGCTGAAGGCAGGCATACGGAGAGCCACTCTGGCCCATCGCTTCACCCCGGTGCTGGTAGGCACAGCGCTAAAAAATCGTGGTATACAACCCCTAATGGACGCAGTGGTTGACTATCTGCCCAACCCCCTAGAAATCAAGCATTATGCTCTTCATGAACAGAATGGGTACGTGTGGGGTTTTCTTGGCCTTTTTCTATTGCATATAGGTTGGATTGCTCCATTTACCGTCATCTTTACAGGGCAACAGAGAAGATTCCCCTGGATGGATCTCGAAATTCCGATGCGCCATACTTAGGTCTCGCTTTTAAACTTGAGGTCTGTGTATTGCACCTATGTCAAATGGATCACTCTTATCCTCTTCTCTTACGGTGAAGTAGAACTTTTGTCCATTCTGATATTTTTTAAAGTATTGTAAAGTACTATTTCACTTCTTTATTGCATAGCGTGGATTCAAGTCGTTCCTTTTTGCCCACTCCTTCTATTCATATTCAGGTTTGCAGAATGTGTTTGACGCATTTTGTCCACAAAAGTAACAGTCATGTATATTTGGACGGGGAAGCTTTGCAACTATTAACTTTAATCCGATTCCCTCTGTGTGCAATTGTGGCACTGTTATGTGATTAAATGCTCTTAACTTTTGTCCATAATGTCTTCTGACCCCCATTGAGTAGCATTTTTGGAAGTACTTAGCCATTTTTGGTGTGTACATGTTTTCATGTGGCTCTAGTTGGAAGAATAGTTATCTGTCGTGTTTCGCAAATTTAAGTTAAACTTAACGAAAACTTGATTTGTCAGCTTTTTTGAATCCTCTTTAACTCTAAACGTACTTTTATCAATTTACTTTGTTGTTGAAAGCATAGTAGCAAGTTTTTGAACCCTCATCCTTGAAGAAGCATTTCGCTGCATTCGGCTAAGATTTCCAAACCGTTTCATGAATGTAGGATAGGGGACCTGTCGGAAAACGCATTCTCCATTGGGATTTGATAGTAACTGGATGGTAGATGCTTGCAGTCTTGAGGATGTCTCAGTCTATTCTTCTTCTCTGTAGGCTAGCAAGTTCGGTCAGTTGACCTACACGCGCGTGTACCAGGGCTGTCTACGACGCGGTGAGTCGGTGCGGAACACCCGCACGGGCAAGAAGGTGCGAGTGCCACGTCTCGGACGTATGAACGTGGACACCTTTGAGGACCTTGAGGCCGTCTACGCTGGTGACATTGCTGCCCTTTTTGGCATTGAATGCTCTTCAGGCGACACTCTCGTGTCTCCCAACACCCCAATGGAAAATCTCTCTATGGTTAGGTTTCTAAGTTGCTTTACGGTTGATTTCTCAATACTGTTGTATTGACTAGTGTTGACTGCCAGTAGAATTGGGGCTTAAGGATAAATGAATGGTTCTTGAGGGAAAGTAGTAGGAGAATATCTTTCTAAGCGTTTACAAGATGCTTTTTATCTTCTTATTTAAGGGTATTTTTATGTGAATTTTTTAGTTATTTATCGCTTCTTACTGTTCACAGCAAAGCTAAATCATTAGGCATTCTATCAACTCAGGAATCAGAAATAGCTATGGCTTAGGTTTTTACTGATTTAATGCTAGTTTTAATTTTATTGGGAAAAAAGCTAATATTTTGTTCGTACACTTAAAAGGAGGACCCCTTTCACCTCCTTTATCCAAGTGCAATTCGTCAGAAATGTAGCATACACTAACTCTCAAATTCTGGCAGGAGTCAATGTACATTCCAGAGCCGGTGGTGTCTATGTCAATCACTCCCTTGGACAAGCACAACATAGATAGTTTCAGCAAAGGTTTGGCACGTTTCACCAAGGAGGATCCCACCTTCCGTCTTCGCCACGATCCCGAAAGTGGTCAGGCTCTGGTCTCCGGCATGGGTGAACTGCATCTGGAGATATATGCTCAGCGCTTGGCTCGTGAATACAACGCGCCCTGTGTTCTGGGCAAACCAAAGGTCGCCTTTCGCGAAACCCTCCTCGAACCGGTGGCGTGAGTTACTTCACTTGACCCCTTTTCTTTGTGCTTAGGCAAGCGTCTTGATGATTCATATGTTTTCTCCTTCTTAAAAAAACGTTTCCCCAATCTTCCGTCGAAAGAGAAATCACAGCCAGCGCTTTTTTGGCCATACTAGCTTTGACTACTTGCACAAGAAGCAATCAGGCGGCGCGGGTCAGTATGGTCGAGTGATTGGGCTGCTGGAGCCGCTACCAACAGAGCAGAACACACAAGTGCTCTTCTCCGACGAGACAATGGGTACCAACATTCCAAAACACTATGTCCCCGCCATTGAGACGGGCTTTCGAGGTATTTGTGAGGCCGGTGGTACCCTGTCTGGTGCTAAAGTGGTGGGAGTGCGTTTTCGACTTAAGGATGGTGCCCACCACTGTGTCGATAGCAGTGACTGGGCCTTTCAGCAGGCTGCCGAAGGCGCTATGCGACAGGGTAAGATATTGTGCCAATCTTTACTGTGCTTTGTACAAACGGTCAGACCATAGGATTTTGTTTTGAGCAATCAGAAACATTAGTTTGACGTTAATGATTCAGCTCTTGGCTACTGCTCTCCTGCACGCTTCACGCTTCATTCATGGTGGCACTGCTTCCTGATGTATCAAGACCCACGGGCAAGAATTTTTGATTCATTACAAAATCTGACAAATCAACCATCAAGTTCTTAAAACGGTATTATTATGCTTTACGTCACTCACCATTCCTCCTTTTGAGGTTGTTTCCTCATCTACTTTGCCCTTTGATCGGTGGAGCTAGACTGCTCTAGAGCTAATTACACTAGAACCAGTTCTCGTGTCTATCCAGTTCTTATTTTCTTTGGTTTGGTTGGGTCTGTAGAATCAGGAGTGGTTATTTCACACCTACTCAAAAATCTGCTACTACCTTCCTTCCATAGCATTCGAGCGAGGTAATTGGATCATCCTCGAGCCGATCATGTTGGTGGAATGCACCGCACCAGTGGAATTTCATGGCAAACTTCTCAGTTCTGTAACTCGACGCAGTGGTCTCATTGTGGACACCGATGTCAACGATGCGTATGCTCGAGTTGTTGCTGAGGTGGGTGGGTGAAGGTGTTGTTGCGACTTGTCTATAACCCGTACATTTCACATGAGGTTCATTGAGCACACACTTGAGGGTCTCCATCTCCTCTACTACTTTTCCATTCATGCAGATCGGGATGTGCAATCACAGGGCAATTTCAATGACCCTATGAAATTGTTATTCGTTTGTTTCACTTTTTTGCATTTTTCAGGTGCCACTAAACGACATGTTCGGCTTCGCAGGAGAGCTGCGAGGGCTGACTGAGGGCAAGGGAGAGTACACAATGGAATACTGCAAGTACTGTCCCGCCCGCAGCGACACCATGGAGGAGGTGATTGCGGAGGCCGAGGCGGGAAAACAGGACTCTGGAGCCACTAACGTCGATGTCAAGAGCAAGAAAAAAAAGCGAAACTAGCCAGGATACGCACACACACCCAAAAAACTAGCTCCCCATGTATAGATCTTCATCAACTTCTACTTCCGTTCTCATTTCAATCTGGAGCAGTAGAATCGCGACATTTAAGATTGGTCTTATTTGGCTGTCAACGTAAGAAATACCAATTTCCAATTTCTAACTTCTTTGCTAATGAAGTTGTGCGTTCTTCCTCATTTATGAGAAGCAATGCTTACCGTTTATGGTTTCGTGCGGTTTCTTTATTTTAATCGCCCACTTTAATTTAAACATCAGTCGATGCATTTGTGGTCGACCTTAGCTGGTGTTTTCTAATTTTAAATTTTTCCTCTGTCAAATTTGGGCAAATTCGCCTGGCGCATGCTTCAGAATCTCCAAATAGATGATTGCACGAGTACTAACATCTTAGGTTGTCTTGGTGACTTCTCATACGCATGCAGATCCCGATGGGGAGGTAGAGGTTCTCACCTCCTTCTAGTCTTTCTCACACTTATGCTGCAGTAATGTCGGACTTGGAGTGATTATGACACTCGAATGTCACATCGGTCTTATCTTGCACACAAAGGGAGTTTTTTTTTTAATCTTATCTCTCTCAATTTCAGTGTGCACTAGGGTAGAACAGTTGCTCCTAATTGAAGTTGCCTTTCCCTTGACTAATTTTAATTCGGGTTTGGGTATTTAGTAAACAGGATGTGTGGATAACACCAACGTTACATATATATTATTTCTTCCTTTGAAAATTAAGTGTACAATTCGTTGCATATACTAATGAATTTGGGTAAAAGAAATTTTGCCTCGGCTTGGGAACTCCCTTTCCTATGGGGAAGGAAGTGCCTATAGACGTATCGAGCTAGAGTTGAGTGGGTCACAGGTATGGATCAATCGGTGTCAGCTTTTGCGTAATCGTCACTCGATACACTGGTTAACTTGAAAAATGTTTGAAGATGACACCATTCCACTCCTTGATACAGGTTAGTTGTGCAAATAAGCAGCAGAGGCTAAGGTGGAATGAAACCTGCAGTGTGTCACTGCAAAAACCACTCTACAAGGAATCTTGTGTCCTCTCAGGCATGGTTGGAACGAGTAGGTAAGACCGGTGGAGAAGTTGATTTATTATGCTGCCAATGAGTGAGACGACAACTAGACTGCCGTGACGAATCTCTCGGACTCTTGCGCCCCGATAATGCATTACCGTGGCATTTTACAACTGGAAGCCCTCAATTCCTTTTAGCCCAAAGCAGCACCCGCCCTAAAGAGCAAATGTTTTGGTTTGCAGTACTAGCTGTTAGACCTTAAAGTGGTGAGAGAAGAGAACCTCTAGCGGAAGGGTTAATGATACCCTCTATGCCCGATAACCGTTCCAGTCCCGTGTTGCACGACAATGCCGTTAACTTCTGAACCGCGAGTTGTGGACCTCCTTCACTATTCTACTGGCTGAATAGGTGTCAAATAAATATGCCTGGGTATCACTGAAGTGGAAACAAAGTTGTAGGGCGGAGTAACTAAATGTCTCCCCTAAAACATCATTTCTTCCTCCAATCAGTTTCGAAACAGAATATAACTGGATTCAGCGGAATCGTCAAGAGGGATCAGTGAAGTGTTGACTGAGCACTTTCCCATTTGCATGCAAATGCGAGCCTGGTGTGCGAAAGATTCCCTCACATCAGCAAATGCGCTTGACGGCACGTCCTCCGAGCCATGTCAGTAGCCTCCCCACCTTTCGCTTTATTGTCAGCATTGCTTACCTCCTAGCATCTTGCCTTTCAGAGGAGACTGGAACGATCAAACTCCATCACAATGTTTACTTTACTAAAAGCTTCTCCGATTTGCAGTGCTCTGAATTTCAAATTGTAGCTGAAGGTTATAAATTGAGGCGTTGATATCAGTGCTTTAACAATACCCAAATACTAACTGCCTCTTTGTTTACTGTTTTTGTTGCCAAATAAAAATTGCTAGTTTGGAATGAGAAAGTTGTTTCACCCATGCTTCAAGTGCAGAATGGTTGACTTCTCATCTTTTTTAGCGAGGAGAAAATCTGCCTTAAGTTACAGCGCTTAAAGTTGAAAGATAGAAAGCAAAGATACATTTTAGCACCCGAGAAGCAGTCAGTTGAAACTACTGCCCTAGGTACTTGAAATAATGTTCGTCGGCATGAGCCTTTATGTGCATGTGTGTCCCTAGGTCGGTTCTTTACCGCTGTTTGGATGCATTGTGAGTCCCGCAGAGGATGAAGGTCGCACACCCCCTGGAACATCGGTACGAAGTATGTGAAAGCTGCCCTCCAGTTCCGTGTCTTCTTGATTTCGCGGACTAGACGTAGAGTCGTAAGGGTAGTTTGGAGCTGCGGCTGCTCGATTAAGGCAAAAGACCGCTGCAGCATTATCAAACTCGCCACAGTAATTGGGCGCTGAGAAGATTGTGACGAGAGAGCGATTAGCATAGAACTCATACCCATCCTCCACCACTTGATGAGCCCGACAAATGAGGTCCAAGTTGAAGCGGTCCAAGAAGCGATCGATAATGTCTGGACCAAACATGTAAGAGACGCCTCGTTCGCTTGGCTCCCAGCCCCGAGGTTCACGACCATCTCCTACAGACTCCAGGTACCAGGGGTCTGACCAGAGGAGATCACAAAGCAATCCACAGTCTGGCACGTCACAAGGACGAACAATCTCTCGGATTTTTCGTTTTAAGTCAGCCAGACTGGTTAACTCTGGGGTGAGCATTTCTGGTGAGAGGCCGCCATGACAGCAGAATATTTGGTTTTCGATTATCGCACTTACAGGTAGACAGGAGAAGGCGTCAATAAAAGTTCTCCACAGCTTTACAGAAAACCGTTTTCTGCATTCTTCGAAAAAGCCATAAATACGTGATACTGCCTGACTCTCATGGTTTCCACGGAGGAGGAAAAAGCGGGTTGGATAACGGAGTTTGTAGCAAAAAAGCAGGCATATCGTCTCCAGACTTTGTCGTCCACGGTCAACATAGTCCCCTAGAAATAGGTAGTTAACTTTATCAGGCAGCCCACAGAGCTCAAATAGGCGGAGTAAATCGTCATATTGCCCATGAATATCACCGCAAACTTTGATCGGTCCACCAAGATCAAGAAGGCCAGGCTGCGTAAGGAAAAGAGCGCGAACACTGCGACAAATACTTGTCATCTCATCACTAGTCAACATTAAGGCTCGGTTTGCCTTTTCTCGAACGCTCCATAGTCGTGATATGTAGGAATCCAATAACTCATTATTATTGCTGATGGAGATTTTTGTATTCGAATGATTGTGAGCACAATTATCCGCAGGGGGCAATGATCCACCCTGAACGGGTGGAACACATGCGGTGTAATTATCTAAACACTTTTTCTCACCTTTTGACGAGATCTGTGGGTCGATGTTTATCATATCATGCCGATCTCGATGTGCTGTCCTCCAAATAACATCCCTGGTTTATGTCGCGTGAGCTCCATCGATTTTCAACCATGTCCATGGAGTTTTGCAGGACCGTTTCGTAGGATGAAGTGCCTGGGATAGGTGGGGCAGGAAGTTAGTGTGCCGATGGTACATTGCTATGCATTCAATTTTAAATGGAGCTGCATGAAAAGGACCACGCTAGTGTCCCGTATAAGTGACTACGTAACTTTAGCAATGTATTGGGCATGCCTTGAACCCATTTTAATGCTTATAGAACTTTCATAAATAGAATGTAGCAGTTTGAAATCTTGAAGTATGCTATAACACTTTATTTTCATAAAGACTTGTAGGTGTGGCAGACACTTTGATATTCACATTACTCTTGTATGCGTGGGCAGGACTTCAGGCCAAGCCAAAACCCTATCCCTCCTTCGTCTTTTGGACTATATGCATTCAGCTTAACTTGAAGCCTTTCTCCGCATAATGGGAAGTGTTGGGGCGTTACACAGATACAGTACCCAGGAAGTAAACACAATGTTTACGGCGAGTAAAACAATTACGTTGTTTGATTAAAGATTTCCGTTGAGTAGAATAGTATAGATTACTGTAATATACATACCAATGGGTTTAAGTTGCCTTTATAGGGGAGGGACGATTAAACATTTCGAACACGAAGCCCTTTCAGGAAGGTCGTGAAGACCAACCTGAAGAGTGGCGCAGCTTATTATCTCTGTAATACTTTATTTATGTGACCACATGACGTTTGGCGGTCACTTAAGAATTTGTCTGGCCTCTGAACACGTGGGCTGGCCTTCGGGCCACGCTCAGACCGCATTTGCCCTGTCGTCTTCGGAGTACATGTATTCAACCTCAATTATGCCTTCTATTACCAAATGGGATTCCTCGGGACGCTAAAATCTCATTGGTACTCTCCTTTACCTTCTGTACAGACTGCCAACCAAACCTTCCTCAAATAAATCCCTTGCGAAGTCAGACGTTCAGGAGCCTAAGAGTAGGCTTGGAGGTCCTATAATTACATATGCACAGGTATATCAGGATCATGGATGAGGAAAAGTCAAGAACAGAAATCTATGTCCTTATTCTAAAAGGTGTTTGTTATTTTGTCAATTGCTGCCGTGCATGCACAGAACACATACTAAATAAAGTAGCCTTTATATTTTTGATTGTTTTCGGTTCCTGAACAATCATTTAATCAAAGTTTACATATTTGAGATTTACTTTATTTACAAGGCTTGGGTCGATTTGGTGTCGTTTAAATTTATCGCAAACGCTGTGCCACTTTAAATGGTGTAAGGATGGTTTAGGTGATTTTTCTGTGTTCTCGTGATAAGCTTCTCATTTGCTGTCATATACACGCTCTGGTTTGTAGATGATAGCAGCACAGTAAGACATGAATCTAGGAATACTATCGTCCACACGGTGCCTGGCGATCGCTTTTCAGCAAGAATTCGCCCTAGCGGTGCGCACTTTCAACATATACGACGTTTTTAAATCCTTCCTTAATGTCAACGTTGCAAACACGACCAACCCGTACTTAAGTCAGGCGCTGAAAAAGTGTTTGTTGCTGGGTCACATAGAGCCCTTTGTCATTCTTATTGGTGGTGATGAAGTCTCACTTCGCACATTAAAATGTTGCTGGATGCGGGCTCAGTTGCAACCTCCTCCTGGATTCCGAATTGAATCAATAGGTACGTTTACATACGTGTTTTCATTTATGTTTTTTAAGGTGCGCCTGCACTATTTAATCGGCTTTGATGTTATCTCGCTTATTTACCAAATGAACCACCACATTTTACAGCTTAAGCAGGATTGGAGTTAAGCCACGTTAAGCCACTTTACTTTATAACTTATAATCCACTTCTCTAGCAATAATAGTTGCGGCGTTTTTTCTTTAAACCTTTTAACTCAGTTGCCCCTACATATTTAATGCTAGTTTTACGAAATTGCACATCGTGCAGTCAGCAGCTCCGATTTTCAACAGATAAATGAGTAACAGGTTATGTGAGAGGTGGTTCTAATTTTATTTCACCAATTCAAGTAACTTAGATCGTTTTATTTTCCTTAAGGCTTAAAGTCTAATTCCACTCTTCCCCTAGATGCGCGTGGTTTTATTAAGGCGTAAACTTCTTTGCTATTCATGAGCACATTATGTCTTTGAAACAATTTTTGCAAAACATAAATCATGATTTTTGGTGGAGAATTCGTAGAGCACTTTAAAAATTTACTTAATAAAGTGATTTCCATATTAAGCGGGATTGTATCCTATCTGATTCTTGCTTATTAACACTTTCGCTACCATCGAAAGTGAATCGGAATTTGTCCTAGTGTTTTTGGTGCTGACGATGTGCATTCTGTCTTCGTTTGCTACTTTACTCCTCACTCACTCGGGTTATCCTAAGCGAAATTATTTTGTTAAGCCCGGAATTGTTAATGTACTGAAGAGAGAAAGTGGAGCACTGTTAACTTCGAACTGAGTTTAATGGTCCACTTTTGGTCAAGTTCTGATGAACTTTAGGAATAGGCGTAGTTTAATGGCATAATCCTTTAATGTGCTGGAATGCATAACTGGCTTCGAGGGAATTTTAAGTGCTCCTCGCCATTAAGGAATTAGTCAAAGAAACTGGCCATGTTTCTAATCAAATAGATAGGAAGGTGGCTCCCCATAAGCGACCACTAGCAAGTTACATGTATTGACAGGAAGTCTTTTGAGCGTCAATTTTATTATTAGCTTATCCTATTGTCAGTTCATCCAAGTGAATGGTTGATTTGCGCAGTGGTTTGATAGTCGGTTTGACCTGTTGAAATGTCGTCACCTTGACAGTCAATGTGCTTTTATCGGAGAAAAAAAAGATTTGACATCCAAATAATTCACATTTGCTGCCTTATCCAATTTGGTCTTGACACTTAATTTACAGTACCAGGAAGGTGAACGCATTATCTGCTCTGTATAGCACCTCGGTAAGTTGCATTCCTATCATGCCAAAGTGCAGTTGAAAGGAAAGGGACTCATTGGATTGGCAGTTCCCTAAGTACCAGTATCTCGATTTGTTTTTCGCATGCATAGGCTTTCTGAGGCCACTGCCTAATCTCGTGAGCAGTAAAAGCTCTTCAATTGACAGACGCTTACACGCTTTGTCCAACTTGATTTCTGTGCCTCGGTTTCGTCGTTACTTGAGGGTAAAGCATTTCTCTATCTCCAACTGATCAGGTGTCGTGCATTCCTCCTTGTTGATCTCAACCAGTCGACGTTGTCCAAACTAATATGGTTTCCTTGTGTGCTGAAATAAATATCGTAGATATTGGAGGGTCTCTCCTATTTTTTTCATTTAAAAGATTGACTAGATCTCTAAACTTATTGTGTCATTGAAGGCATCTCCGTGCATCACCGCAAGCGAATTTCGAGTCCATGCAATCGTTCGCCAACTCTTCAGAAAGCATTTCAAACACATCTGTGCATAGGCGTATTCGTAGGGAGGATTAGACTGTAGACAATCGGAGGGATGAGTGGACTCGTCTTGCAGTGTTAAACTGATCTGATCATGTCACCTGGATTAGATACCATCCTCTTGGCATTGCCATAAAAGTTTTTACAAAAAAATTTAGTCATTGTTTTAAAAGTACGACTCGATTCTAACTGGAACCATTGGTTTCCCCAGCTTTGTGCGCTGCCATTCAAAGTCACTGCTGTCCATGTGCTGCAACCGAATGCTCTGTTACCCAAAGTACACGAAATATTTAAATGGACCTCTATTTATCATCCTCCCTTATGGGGAGTTTTGTTTGTATTAGGCCCCTTTCTCTCAGTGGCCATGGGAACTTGGATTCTTTCTGTGCTTAGGCAAGTTTGCCTCCTTCCTATTTATCGGCCTCGACACTAATATTGGAGAGGGAGGGGATTGAGGCACCATCTAATTTATCTTGTCTCTCAGATGGATGGTCATATTTGCATTAATGGAATTGCTTTAAAACTCTCTTTTGTAAGGAGAGTAATTATCCCATTACCGTTCATCAGTTGTTTTGAATTTCACCCAGCTTGCGCAGTTTAGGTGTCGGCCAAGTTCACTTTTTTGCTAACTTCGCAACCAAATTCCATTCACTGTTCCAAGGCTAAAGTATCATTTACCTCATGTAAAAAAGCGCATTGCAAGAGGTGTGAGCAAATTGGAAATTCTCCTTTTGCTGAACAAAGCAATTTATAATCCATTGAAGTCAAATGGCGCATCAACTCATTGACTCCATTCCAAATTGAGGCGGAGTTGTCGTAAAATCAGGAAAGTCATTGGTACTATCAAGTAGTGAACTGTTTCTTTGCGATAGAAAAGATGAGGAGGAAAGTTACATGTTCTGAAGGCGCTGGAAGGACGCAGAGACTGGTGTCGTATTCAGGAAGATCCCTTGTAAGACTGATTGAATTTTTGGAGATCTGTTTGACATCCAACTGTAAGTAGAAATTGTTTATGTCCAACAAAACATCTAAGTATTGCCCTGCTGCAGATGATTCAAGCCCATTCTTGTAATCGTCCAGGGTCAGGATTTATTGCTCGTAAAAGCATCAGTAACAAGTATTTGGCTCCAATAAACATTCATTCTACCTAAATGTATGTTGCATTTGATAGGATTCACACTTTAATTCTGCATATCCTTGAACTTTTTTTAGGAGTTTGATACTTGTGGTGGAAACTTTCGTGTACCTATTGGCATCAACTGACGGTTATGACTATTTGGCAGGCGCCTCAGATGCCAAAGTCAGCTCGAAGTTACTTGGTTAATCTTTTCTTTCCTTGTTTTCAATACGACTACCTAAACTCTGTCATGTCTTCCGGGAGTGTCCAACGTTACCGCTCATCATCATCGCTATCCGTAGCGCTGAGTCACTCACGCCAAAATTTGAAGATCATAGAAAATAGGCTTCAAGTTGTGTATCCTTCTACTGTGCTAGTGAAAGGATAAAAAATGGTTATGCTACTGTAATGGCGATTGACTTGAACATTTGACAGGATTGTTTCGCTCTTTGGAGGCATCAAGGTTCTGACTTTTCCTCTTTCCTCTCATTCTCTCTCTTTCGCATTTCTTAGTTCAAATTATTTAGCCATAACCGGAACGTCGCGTTTTAACCTATCACTTGGGTGAATGAATGTAGAGTTCTTTGTATTAAACAATTGTGCACCATTGTGGGTAAAACTTTACCAAAAGGCTAGTCAGTAGCCGTCGAGTATCGTAATCAGTAAATTGTTGCGGCTACGAGGCCCAATGAAGTCCGTCCATTTATTACCTCGGACCACCGAACCACGGCATGCGGTATGGGAACGCGTGTCTATTCCGTGATTTATGCCGCCGCGTGGGTCCTCGACCTACTCTCTCGCTCCCTCTTCGCCTCCTGTGGTGTTTGCTTTCTCCGTTCTCTCTCACCAAGCCTTCCACTGATGGGTGATTGTTCGGTTGTCAAACAATCAGGTGTCAGATGAATCAGCTATTGCGTGCCGATAGTCGAATGATGATGATATACGTAGCAGTATAGTAAACTTCAATGCTACCGTTTCAGCGAACCCACAAAGTAATTGGCGGCTGCTGCGTACGCATGCAAACACGCAGGCGTAGTCGTCTTGTGTACACCTAGACGTGTCGATTGCTGTCAGAAATGTGTAATCTGAGATTTTTTTTGTTAAATGGGACGAAAAGGCTTTCCTTTAATAGCATTTCGTCTTGCATTGCGCAACATCAATTCTTCGCGTCAACTTCATCAAGCATTCTTTTCATTCGAAAAAAAAACTTTTAGAAATTACTTTTCGTATTTGTTAAAGTGAAAAAGACACGGTAGAAGAACAATTTTTCGGTCGGAAAAAAAATGCTTTTTGGTTAGCATTAGATCTACTGTTCTTCCCCACCATTTGGAGTGTTAATATCTCCTCATGTGCATTACTCTTGTGTCTTTGTTTCATCTTTCTCTCTGCCGCTCTACGACTGTTGGTGCTTAGAGCAGGTAATGGCAGATGGGTGAGGTGGTGGCAGGGGAACAAGGAGCGCCTGGCCTTCCCTCCTCCATTCAGGGAGGGGGTGGGGGGGCGGGCGGGGGGAGGAATAGCAATTTATGCCCAAAACGAAACACTGCACGCGGTGGCCTCTTAACGTGATAGTTGGAGTTAAGAGAACCAGAAATTTACATTATTTTTCATGGGAAGGTTTTTTTCAATATTATCACCGCAAATTTTTTTTGCCCAGTTTTCTTTTATGCAACGCCTTTTTCCCAACTAAATATGCGAGTGAGGCAGTAAAACTATGCATAATGGATTGATGCAGGTGATTAGAACACAAGCCAAATTCGCATTCTTTATTCATTTTATACAGTTTAGAGATTAGGAACAATCAAAATTTTGTTCGATCAAATATGTTACAGCCACTATCCTATGATTATTTCGACATCTACTAGACTGGGCTTCAAGCTGAACTTCCATTTCACATTTACTTGGATGGATTGGGGCACAGGATCGCATTTGGTATGCCAAGTTGGTGTTTGAGTGTACCAATCTTCAACTGAAGGCTCCATTTTCATGGCCCAGAGACGTTGGGAGCGAATGTGGGCTTTGAGGTTGCAAAGCATGGATTGATTAATGCTATTTCCCTCCTCCTCAAACGTCCCCTTCCCCTCCAATGTCAAATGATCGACTGCGGAGCGAATCCTCTCAATTCTGTGGGTGCAATTAGTTTGGCATCAACCTAAAGTACGCTTTGTGCACAACACAGTAACAGTCAACTCCAAAGCGGCTTGTCTTCACTTCCGCCTTTCAGGCTTTTAAGTTGCAATTCAAATAATCGTATTTTCATCATCCACACTTGACCTAACACCACAGTTCCTGCAACACAGGGTCAGGCACCTTGAACTTTTCCTTTCCTGTGGTGTGAGTGACTTGAATGAAGTGCAACGTGTCGTTGGATTAGCCAGCTTTTCAGTTTTTTCTTAGAGCTTATGCATCCAAAGCCGAGTTCCATTTGTGAATATGTCGTTGTCGTGGTTGGGCGATGACTTTGCGTTGAGTGGTCCACCCTCAGTGGCATGTAATTTGGATGAGTGCGAGGTCTAAGTCCACTCGCGGAAATCGCGGCACTGAAATCGAGGCCGTAATTCCTTGTAAATCTCACAGCCAAGGAAAAAAAAACTGTCATTCTTCGTTTAACCATATGCCAATTCTGGATAAATTTTGCCGCGTATGTAATATTCTCTTATGTAATTACATATGCGTGTTTCTAGCCGTGGTTACTCTACTCGGCATGTCAACAGACGTGTGATTTATTTCGCAATTCGTACTCTATGGGGCTACATGATCACATGGGTGCGAGAATTGGGTACCCAGTTGACAACTGGTGCCGTAGTCTAGTCCATAAGACACTTATTCCCTGAATTCCAGATCACGATGAAGGCTCCAAGGGCTAATTCTCCTTATAGCATATTTCATGAAGACAATGGAACCTCTCAGTAATAGCTATACTTTGTAAAAGAAAGGAAAAATTGGAAGTGTCATTTCCTGTGGTGGTACTCAAATTGTGTTGGATCCCAATTGTTGGGCCAATGAATGTGTCATTCTAAGCGAGAAGAGAATGGTGCTTTTTATTGGGACGTGATTTCCCATGCAGTGAGACTCGGGAAAGTGTAATTCGACTTCTTCAAATATCACCAACGCAACGCGCGCATGGGAATGTGAGGTGTGGAGCTCTCTCTCTCTCGCTCTCCCTCTCTCTTCCCATTTATTTCAGTTTAAGCATCCAAAGTGTGCTTTTGAGGTTGCAATAAATCACCTCCTGACTCAATGTCTAATAAAATAGACCTGTATGACGTAGCAGGGGAGAACGTCTTGGCTGTAGAATGTGCAATCGCTCTGATCGTCAGGATATGACGCCACACAGTAGTGATGATGGTGATTTGGGCTACTAATTGCCGAGTTATTTTTTACTAATTCATTCACTGCCCTTCAGGGCCTAGCGACTGCAGCATAAAACTACGATAGGACAATTTTAAATGTCGAGATTGAGAACGGATCTGGTGAGCGGTGGGTGTTACAGAGACAATGGAATGTCAGGCGCTTCCGTTTTCGACGATTTCATAATCTATTGTCTTTATTGACTTTAAAATAGGTTACGAGACTTTGGATAACTTTTATGCTACATTCTGTGAAGCAAAGTATTCATATGGTAAGTTCACCAACTCGTCGGTGTGCATATTCGCGAGCCCAACAAAATAGCAGTTGCTCTTTGGCCGAAACTTTGACAGGTTGTGCTTCATAGAAATGAATATTTTTCCCTCTCTATATGCCTCACCAGAAAAAGTAATAAAACCAACCCTCTTACTTCATCCCCTCTTTAAGCAGTGTAAGCGCTCGTAGAAAGTGTCTTCTTGATTCCTTGGTGCAATAAACACGCCCTCTCCTCCTTTGTTTCCCCTTGCCGAGATGCGGGCACACCTTGTTAGTGAGGAGAAAACAAAAATGCGTGTGTTGAAATTCCATGATCATTTGAAATGCCTTTCGTCAGCTTACATGGGTAAATGAAGACACATTCACAATTTGACTGTAAACAGCAGTTGGTTGTTTCACTTTGCATTTAAGTAGGATAAGTTACTTTCTCTACCACATCAGGTAGACTGATTTGCCCTAACTTGATATGTCTTTCAACCTCCCACTGTTCCACTTATACTGGACATCAAACAATCGTTTATACATCACAGTATAAATATTTCAGCTGCTCATAAAAGCGGACGTACGGTTTGCCCAAATGATCTGATAACTCCTCATGCTCCACTTACAATGTGGCTGTAGTTTGGTTTTACGAACTCATTTTTTATTAAGGCTGCTTTCATTAGCCCGACTACCTAATCATGTAGTCCATTAGGAGCTTACGTTATTGGCCGTAATCAATGCGAATAGATATGTGCTGGAATCACGCATCTGCACAATTTCGGTGCTGCCCTTCATCCACACACACACACACACACACACACACTGTCGTTACATTCACGAACTTCTTCCCTCCTTCCTGGGCTGCGGCAAATTGGTCTTTGAAGCGTCAAATTAAGCAGACCACATTTTGACTTTATTATTATTATTATTTTGACTTTGGGAAGAAGAAGGGTGTGGTTTCGTCTAAATTTGCGCGCATTACGTGTTTGGGGTCGGCAATAGCCTCTATTTAGTCTGTGGCAAAGTTTTCAGGGCTTGTTGTACTAATGTACAAAATAACATCTTAATAAAATGCTAGTTTCATTCAAACAACCTCAGTGGATATTTTGGGAATCGGCCTGAGGTGTCAACACTACCTTAGTAGGGTAGTCCTCGTTCCCTCTGACAATGAAATTTGTATGGTCTTCCGAGTTGATGATGGCTGTCGTGCATCAACAACTGTTTTCTGTATGTCATACATGGCAGCTCTGGCGATTGGACCAGAGATAGGTCCATGGTAGTAGTTACACCGTCCGTCTAACGTCACTTTTGTAGCTCACTGGTAGTGCATAAGTGTTGCTAGTCCCTCTGCCCGCACGTTTATTTCACTGCGAAAATGAGTCTTCATGATAGCCTGTTTGGTCCACTGGGGAACGTTGTTATTAGTCATCAAGGCGCCTAATGAGACATGGGAATTGTCTGTTAAGGTGACGCTGGGGGTCTGATATTGAACAGCGTTCCGCAATACGCCTCAATGCGACTTGAAGAGGTGATCTTCCAGGTCATCTGTCAGGTCAACATGCTGGAGCCAACCTGCTCTGAATCACGCCTCTACGGCCACCTTGCCAACATCTATGCTGAAATGCAGTCCCACCTTCCTCCTCGACAATCAGTCTACGCCGCCATCTCTGCCCTTATCAAGTCTGGTCTCATCTACTATTGTGGTAAGTCACAACAGAGCCATAGTGAATTAGTGGTAAATGACATTGAAGGATAGCAGAACAAGTTACAGGTCCTAGTTACGTCATTAATTTATCCGTCTGCTTTTGCCCACTTTCTTTTCCTCCCCTTGTCCTTATGTCAGCCATCGATTCCCATGACCAAATTGTCTGGTTGAACAGGCTTACATTTCTTACCCCTTAACATGCGATGACGATTTAAAACGCTGATCCGTCACGCAACCATCAATTTAAGCTTGTAGTTAGAAGGTAGGCCATACTGTTCGTCGGGACAAATTATTCGCCTCAGACATTTCGCCCAACTATTACCGACTCTTCTCCATCAGCCCATAACAATCAGTTTTCGAGTCGTCCCCTGTGTTGCCGTGCACTTCACCAATCTGTCAGTTTTAATCACTCTTCTATGTAGTTAAGCTTAGCTACGGACGGGAATTGTCTATTTGGAACAGGTGCAGAAAAATCAAGTTGCTTCAAATGCGAAATTCGAAATAAGCCATTTGATAGGACTGCTAGCGCCTAGGGCAGTGGCTTTCACTCTCCACCGTGCTCTTTAATCTGTTTGCTCTGCCACTCATAGGAAGTTTATTTTGAAAGTCTAAAAGCCATTTTTCAATCACTCTCGCCACTACAAGAGGTTTACATTTGGAAACGTGGTTCACTGCCTCCGTGAGATAAGGCATCACTGTCCCATCAGCGGAATTCTTTTTCATGGGCCAAATGGAAATTTTGTATAAATCAAACCCTAACCCAAGTTTAGGGTGATCATTGTACATCTTGAGGATCGCAGGTAGCCTGGATGGTTGCAAAGTCTAAACACAAGCTCATTGGTCCCTTGTCGGTGAACCGAATGGGCGGAATTTATGTGTCCCACTTGCTGGCCAGTTGCTTTACAGTAATTCTCCCTCATCCATGGGAATATCAGACACCATGCAAGGGAGTGAGAGGGATAGCAGGAGATCGGTAGATGATGATCGCCTGTAAAATTAGTGCGGATAATGTGTAAAGCATTGGATCATCATGGACTTTCAAGCTTTTGAATGCTTTTGCTGCAGATCGAGGCTTCTTTGACCTAACAAAATGTGGCTATTCATTCACCTCCGTTACCGTCCCCTAAGAGCTTGTGAAGGCTTAGTGAGGTGTTGGCCCTCTCACGTTCCACATGAAGCACTTCCATGTCAGTTGATGGGATAGTGAAATGGAAGGGGGATTATGGCATTTATTTGAAGCTGCATATATTTTTACCCCAAGAATTGCGGTCACAAGTGATGAAACTCATTACCAGTCAGTAGAAATATGCACTGCACCCAAAACCTCCAGTCGAAAAATTCCAAATGTGTTGATAAAGTGTGCACAACTTCGTGCAATAATGCAGTGCAAAGGAGAAGAAAAACTTGGCAATTTTGCATCGAAAAGGCGCATGGCTTCTCTTTCGACGCCTTTTTTTTTATGCCACCCACACAAAAAAAGGTGCCGAGTTGTAACCTCAAAGGTACAGGTTTGAAATAAAAGGTGAAATGCTGTCAAAAAGTTATATTCTGGTCAGAAGCATTGGATTGCAAGGCGGTGGAGGTGGAGGGAGGTGAATATAAGCAACTGCAGTTGCGGCGCAGTGATCATTTTTTCGTCAAAGCTAAAGCAGGCTTCTCTGAAATGTCACGGTGGATGCACAAGTACAAGCACTACCGAAATACATGGCTCGGTGTCGACCAGTTAGCATGACAGTCCTATCCATAGGGTAGTGCTGCTTTCAAGTCCCTTTTTTGTCCAGCCAGATGACATAGAGGTGTGAGAGGAAAGCGAAATAAACAGACTTTTGTTTCGACGGCTCTGTTTATGGAAAAAAGGGAATCACTTGTGTATATCTTCCTAATAACAATGTTGTGGGTAATTTTGTCTGGAAGAACGTTCGCTTCTTCTCGGTTCTACTTGTGCTGATCATCTCTTTGACTGGAGGTAGACACCTTGAAAGTATCGTCTGATACTGCAAAATAACTGACGTAATGGAGACTGTGGAGAGATTGTTGGAAGTATCCACGGCTTCGAACTTCATTGCTCCCCACGAAGTGTCGAGTCTTTGGTCTCTTAGTAATTTCGCCTGCAGAGGGATGCGAAGGGCTATTAATGGCACCAATGCTTGCTAATGTTCCCTTGCTTATAGCATTTCCATGCGTGCATATTAACAGCAAAGCGTTTCAGGCCAATTTCCTGTGTAGTAAATAAATGCTCAAATGAAGTCGTTGGCATAAGCTAGGCGTTCGGGATCGTTTGAAATGAGAATGAAGCGGCTAAATCGCGTGCACACATCTCAAGGGTAAAAGCAAAGGCTATTTATTAAAATTTTTTTCTCATCAAAGTAAGACTCGGATCTTTCTTCTACGCACCACAAGTATGGATCTTTGGCTTGCGGTTTCCTTGTCCAACGAAACAGATGACGCCAAATGTGAGGCGGTATCATTTAGGAATAAAAGAATAAAAACATTAATAGAGATCAATGCAAATTTATTGAACTCCTCCATTTAGTGTTTTCACTTTGTAAATCTGTGGAAAATACATTTTGGTGAATTTGTTTCGAAGCAAAATCGGTGAAGACGTACAATTAATTCAAATTACACAGCAAATGGCAACGAAAAAGAAAAAAAAACACGAGTTGCCACGTTTGCAATAAATTAAATTTTACAAATTAGGAACCACTTCATCATCACTACAGTCGACTAATTCCCCACACATCATGTCGAGTTTGTACGTAGGGTAAATGGAAGCCAAAATAGCAGTGATAGGGGAGACAGCCCCACCCGCCTCCCTCCTCCCTTTCCCCCTCTCCCCTCTCAATTCCCAAAGTGACAACTTGATTGAAGCCTTCTTTTTCAATGTGGAACAGTTTAATTAGGCCACTTAAATCCAATTGTGGGTAGAGTTTCTATCAGCTATTTCATTAAAGAAACATGAATGCCTCCTAAGCAAATATTGCATCAATTCAACAAACGATGTTGAGGCGATGTACTATAAAGTTGTAATTGTTTTGACGACGAGAAGGGTTATTTGTCAACGTCAAGGCAGTCATTGGATAAGCTGTGATAAGAAGTGTAAAGATGAACCCTGACCATTGTGGTGTCGACACACAAAGGGACTTGAAAGGCACTGGCATCACACAGAGGTCAGATGCCAGTGAGGACCTGAGGGCACCCGCATCACAGTAAAGGCTTCAATATACATTCGCCCTGTCCCCTAATTCCCCTCCCCTTTGCGCCCTCGGCGCCAGCCTTGGTCGACCTCCTGCGCTGGTCATCACGCCATCAGTACTGAGGCAGCCATTCACCGACCGACTAACCCCTTTATCCATTGAATTGGCGTGCGAAGGAGACGATAGTTGACTATGATATCATCGATTCCTCTCGGCGACCTTACGAAATTTAATGTTTTGTTCGGCTTAGTATTTCTATTGCAGAAAAGGAGAACTTATCCGACTTTTTGTTTGTCCACTGCTATTCGTAACATGTTGACCTAAAGGCGAGAATCACTTAAAAAGAGCGGCACGTAACAGCTTCGTGTGGCTAACACATTGTGCCTCTTTTTGCTTACCACTTCGTTCTCAATTTAGTGCTGTCTATTCATAACTTTCCACCTTTTATCCACCTGGTAGTACGATGAAGGAGGGGCTGGGTCTTCATTTTCTCTCAATCAGCATGGAGAAGTCCGTGATGAATCCTCCAGGAGATTCACGGTTAGGGTCACTGAACACTGAACTGGCAGACCCGGCAAAGATGGATGACATTCACAACCTTCCTACTATTTACAGAATCTCTCCATTCTCAATTTCCTTTCCTATTCTCCCAAATTTGTTCTTTCAAGAGGGAAGTAGATCCAAAAAGCAATGATCGGAGAGGAAATAGTGGCTTCCGCTCACCGACATGGCGAACCGACCGAGGCACCCGTTTTGTCAGTATGGAACCTTCTAAGTGGACGGAGGGAGAGACGGTGTGAAGTTTATGTATTCACTGACGCAAACGATGTCCTCGGTCATAAAGAAGTACATTTTAAACAACTTGTATTTCTTTGAAGACTAAATCTATCACTTTATGGGTACCTTGAGGTGCTTAGCAAATTAATGCGCATTTTGTCCTTTCATTGCTGCAATGTCTCAAACCTGCCAACATCCCATGGTCTTTTGGCAGCCATACAAATTATTTTTGCTAGAGGTCATCTTTTTAGCGCCGCAAGACTAGAGAGAAGATGTAATACCGGCATGGGATGTGTACTGTTGTTGAAATGAAGAACTGGGACCTACTGGCATACCTTTGAGGCCATTTCGCCCAGCAGAAATCCAACAGTGATGCCTTGAACCAAATAATGTGGACCATCATAAAGGAGCCTACGGAGTATTTCGGCAAATTTGTACGGTCAGGTTGCCCTCTTCCGCCTCCTCCCGATGCGGCATTTGCAAGCGATGAATTGGCTCCACAACGAAGTCAGCAATCCAGCATCTGCTACTCATTCTGATCACTCCTTGGTTTCATTTTAAAATTGAAAAAAAAGTACGCAAATGAGTCTCTGCAAACAAATTTCTCTTCTCTCGTAGAACTTTGTTACTTTATTTTGACATGGGTGAATAATTACCACTTTGTCATCGTCAACGCTCAAGATGCCTGCAAATGGCAATTGCAAACCAAAACCTTGAGCAATCTTTTTCCCACTTCTTGGCCAATCTGTCTATGGAGTCATTTTGAGAAGTTCTACTAGAGGCTGAATATTTTTAATGATGAGTTAAATCGACGTAAACACACGATCTCACTTCTCTTCCCCGTAATTCAAAAGAGATGGTAACATGATACTTCCGTTCATCCTTCCATCGTCACTTCACATTGCGTTGGACTAAAATACTTTTGCAAGGGTAGGGGTTTTTGCAGACACTACAACAAATTGGAAGATTCTGTTGGTGAACAATGCACTAACTTCCTTCACTTAAGGGGGGGCGGGGAGGAGAGGGAAGAGGAAGGAGAAAATGGGGAAACTCTTCTCTTTCTTTGGTTATGCGCATCGTTTGGTGTTACTTTCGGTAAACTACCATATCGTCATGGTGGAATTTGTGGAAGTGATGTTGTTAAATAAAAGACCGTAGGTTTTATTGCTTTTAAACCATTCTTTTGGCTGTTGCAGCTTTCGGTTGACTTGAAGGCTATTTTTCACCAGTCACATAAAACTTCCATGCCACACTGCTAACAACTTCTCGTATGGATTCGCAATGAAGCTTTTTTGACCGATGGACATCGTGGACATGGATGCATGTGGTCGGTGCCTTGTTGTCTCAGTAATTGAAATGTCAGGAAAGTAAACCAGTACAAATGACCACCACGGCTGGATTGTATGGCAGTGTTTCTACATTAAAACCTGCGGCACGACGTCGTCAGTCCACAGTAAGAAGACTGACTCCTCACATGTATCCGGTGTGACTGGCTCCACTACCTTGGTTGCCGTGGTTTGATCAAAGATGCGCTGGGCAATGGTAGGTTCTTCATCTGGACTGTCGACATGCCACCTTCACCATCGAATCCTCGCGTTCAACCGAATGCATTAATCAGTTACTAGGCCGTTGAACACTCAATTGTGCTGTCCCACTGGGTTAGTCACCAAGTCAAATGCCAAATTCAATGGCTCTCTGTAATGGGTTGGATAGCAGGTTGATGATTAAGAAGCCCCTTGTTCTAATGAAATACTTCCCTTTAAGATAGGTAAACCTTTTAATCACTTGATGCATGCTTAAATTGGTCGATCGGCAGGCGAATTGCAAAACTGTATTTGTCCGCACTTGTTGGGATTGTTCGATCCACCTTTGACTTTTCAAAAATTTGGAGTGAAAAGACACACATAATTATTAGGATTGCGGATTTTGTTTCCAAGTTGAATGTTAACTCTCGTTGACGCGGCCTGCACAGACCACTCAAGATGTGCTATAATTAATGCTTAGGTATGAGAGTTTTCTTTCCTCCAAAAATTTTTGTAATGTGCAAACTTCTCTCCTCCATTAAGTGGTATGCATTGCTCAATAACTCCACCAACTCTTCTCCACTCAATTTTACTGTGGAAGTTGAAGTTTAACACATCTATTTCATAAGAACTCATTTCAAGACTATGTGACTCCTATTTCAATGTTTTTTTTTGCATAAATATAGCCTTTTAAGAGAAATTTTAAAGCCATTCAAATCAACCAATGGCATTCTCTCACAGAGTGAAAAGATTTTGTGACATGACTAGTGGTGTTGTGGAAACCACTATCAACAACACATAGTGCAAAGAACTGCTTAAATGAAATCAAATTTCTTGACTATCCCACTGGGAATTAGTCAGTTTGTGGTCTGTTTTCCCTGTGTAAGGTTACGTGTTATGGCGCAGAAGTATTGCCTCTTTCGGCGGGTGCTACTTTTTTAAAGGCATCTCGTCTAACCTGCCTTTGCCTGACCATGTTCTTGATCATCGTTATAAATCCTGAAGCTGGCACCTTGAGATCCCTTCAAAGGTGAAGGAGGACGAATCAGGAGAAAAGTGTCACGCTCTGCGGACCAGTGAAACAGTCTCCCTCCTCCCTCGTCAATCTCCGGAATAATTGCTGCTGTATGGAAACCTCGAGAAGATATGTGAATCCGGAGTCACTGATACCTCTTGACAAGTCTACTGGAGTTGGAGTTTCGTTTTGTTTAAAATCCGTATGAAGTGAAGGAGAAGTGCTTAGGCCATCGCATATTCCCACTGGTGGTCATAAGAATGTTGCATGAGGATAGAGCTTTATATTTGTTCTATCCAGCTAATGAAGTAGTCAGGACGATGTCAAGCGTTTGGGTACAAGTGGTGCTTTCCAGCGTCAGTACTGTAGCGCTCTGAATCTTTTTGGTGTCAAATAACCCACACCACTCGAAGTATAATATGTGTATGAAGCTGCTGTCATGGCCCAGTTACCATTTCTCCTAGTAATGTCATTAGAGCTTTAAGCTTCCTTCCAAATAAAATGATGAACCAGACAAATAAAGTATAAATACAATAGTACGACTTATTAGTTGATAGACAAAATGATAGAGGATGACGCTTTTCTACTATTAATACGACTTTTCCTCAAGGAGCTAAATCAGCATCCCTCTGTCACTCTATGAAGTCGGATATGCAATCACATTTAGGTGTGTATTTGTGTGTGACTAGGCTCGACAAAACGCTTTTTTGGCCTTTTTTGGGCCCCTCCCTCCCACCCATCCATCCACTCACCAATCCACTCGTGGTGCATAACGAAGGGGAGAGATTATACAATGCGAATATGCGGCTGTGTGCTTGTATGTCTGTTCCCGGTGCCTCTTTATCTACACTACATCCCCTCCGCGGCGTTCTGTTTCCTTCCCTTCCACCTCCATTGGCCGGTCACAAGGTCATTGGCTTTGTTACATGAATATATGGCTTTCGAGAGGTCTATTTTTATGCACGGACTGCTCACGTTGTTAATTCTTTTAATCATCAGAGAGAAGTCGTGTCACTTACGATAACATCTACTCTGGCGGAATAATGCTAGATAGATTATTTAAAAAAGTCGCATTTCTTAGTGAAGAAAAATACCTACATATGTTTCTTTGTGAAAAAGAAATGCGCAGTTAGTAAGGAGACTCACTAGTACCATTTCGTTCGCGTGGAGCCGTTTCCAATGGTGGCACTTTCAGCGTCCAAAACAGAATGCCAAAATAAGTAAGTGCCAAATTTAGAACACCCTTAACAAGCATTCCAAGTAATTACTGCCTTGGATTGTATAACAAGTAGTAATTAAGGAACTCTAAAGCATGATTGCTTCGGTGCTTTGGCACAGACCTTTGGTTGCAAATTTTAGTGGTGCAAAAACGATGGCAACTGCACCCACAACTGTCATAACTGAGTTGAGGTAAGATGACGGGTCAGAAGTGAACATTTTTGTAGGGATAAATAAAACCATATCTAAGGTTGTGATAAAATCTTATGTCGCAGTACTCCCACTTCGACCAGACAGTGCAGATAGTTTTTGCTTTACCATCTTCGTTTCATCAATTAAGTGATGCAGAAAAGTTAACCTTGAATAAGACTGGCTTCCGCCATAGCAACGTCATGTCTCGTTGTTGTGCAAAGAAAATTAACTCCAACTAGCCTTCAGTGTTTACGGTAAGAAGTGATGGGCACATTAATGGTGGATCCAGTACCAGAGGCTAACTTTTTATTTGAATGCTTTAAGGAAGGTTATGTGGCCAACGTGTACTCGTATCCTTGCATAAACACCACATAATGCCTTCATACTAAAGGTGGCTTCCAAAGCAACTTTACCTGCTTCTCAAAAGGTCTTCGTTAACTGCGTACTTGTGTGTAAATGTCAAAAACCATGTAGCCAGTTTTTCCAAGATACTACATTACGTTGAAATTAGACGAGGAAGCCAAATACCAGAGAATACAGCGACCATAAGAGGGAGAAGTTCTTAACCTGAAATATTTGAACTTGAATTCATTTACTCTACCGTTTCTCTAAGGCCAAGGATACAATCTGATGACCCCAGATAAGATGCATGTGGCCAATTGGCTTCGAAGTCTGCCAGCAAGTGGAGATCTGAGCACAGGCTACCGTCCACCCAGTCGACTTGAAGTGAGCAAGGCCTCCCTAGTTCTCAACCTTCCCTCTTCCCACCCTCCTCAGGCCGCTCTCCCACGTCCACCTCCGTCGCCGTCCTCACTCGAGAAGATCGACGCCTCAGAGGTCGAACAACCGAGTTTCCGGTTTTCCGAGGGTCAGATGCTCTTCGCACCTCTCACCACCCCCGTACCTACACCGCCCAATCACAACCTTCCCTCCACCAACAATTTGGCCAATCGGGTGAGTTCTAAGCTTTATGTATTACAATTCCATTGAGATAGTTTTTTCAAAGAGATGTGTATTTCGCCGTTCGGGGAGGTATTTTGAAGGCTCTAGCCCACTTTACTGAAGGTGTATTTCAAATCAACGGCCTACATGACCTCATGAAAGAGTTCACATTGTCGGGGTAGCTTCTTGTTTGACACCTACCTAAGGACATTACTTACATTACCTCGCTACAAAATGCTACATTCTTCCCATTTGCATTTTGAACTTGGGAGATTTTTTGTTAAAAGTTGAGCATGATTGCAGAGGATGACAGTGATAAATGTGTGCATGAAGTGTGAAAGAAAGAAGGCTATTTGGTTTTTTTCATGTTCATTGTTCACCAACGAAACGCTGTTGCATATGATGGATTGCCTCACTCCTATCTATACGGCATCTAATGTGTGTGTGGGTGTGGGTGTGTGACGAGGAGACGTGCGCAGCAGCACTGATTGTGGCATTTGGAGAAGGAGAGGCATGTACTTTACTGCTATTAACTTTCCACTGTCGTCAATTGGCCAGTCGCCCCCTTGCAGGCCATGCAACGATGCTCATCTGGTTAATGGAAGAGTCCTGCTACGGCCCGAGTGAACTTGCCCAAACCCACAATCTAATGCCAGTAGGACGCGTAAAACCCAACTGCACTCCTCGCCATTAATTGCATTTCCAACGGTTAAAAGAATTGTTGCCCTCCTGGTGGGTGTCATTACTGAGATTTTATTTAGTCATTTCCTCTATTATGGAGATTCCCTTTTCCAATTTATGAGGATGGAAAGCCAACTACAGTGGAATAAATTATTTATGAGCTGTTGATACTCACGTTTTTGTATTCAAGTGGAGTGTAGAGAAGCAGCGTCAGCTAAGGAGGAGCTTGACCTCGTTACAATTGGAAATACTGATGGGGCCTTGGGTTAGTTGAGTGGTGGTATTCTTTACAAAAATTGTCTGGGCTTTGTTTTGAGCATAAGAGGGTTCCGTTAGTCAAATGCCACTCCAATTCCTAACATCTGCAACTTGTTGTTTCCAATTTGTGAAGATGTAAGAATTTTTTCTGTAGTCACTTCGATTTGACGTAGTTTGAGAGATTCTAATTCGGCCAAATTTCTCCTAAAAATTTGCCACCGCCTTGATGGAATCAAGTGCAGGAGGCGTAGAAATTGTGCACTTGGCACGAATTGCAGCATTAATCTTGACTTCCCACCTTGTTTTGTTGTTAAATGCACTAATATTGACTCCACTGACGAGGTGGGTTGGCGCTACTGGAGGCCGCTTATTGACCTCAGTGCGGATCGGCCTGGTTTAATGTTGCGTGTCCAAACACGTAAGAAGTGGAGATGCCAATTAAAGGGCTTTAAACGTCCGCCCAGGCGTGAATCATGCATATGCCAGAGGTGAGACCTCGGAAACTCGTGTCTGCGTCATCGTCGGCTGCGTGTCTATCCACTCTTGTCGTCATTATTTTTATGCTTTTCATGGAAAAATTTCACACTTTTCAAAAAAAAAAGGCATGCAGCAGAACTAATAGGCTTCGTTTTAGATTTCTTTTGTCACATCCATCCTAACACAGCTTGGGCTTAGGAATGCGCCTAGGGGGCCATCTGATTCGGTTTACAAAAAATCCACTTTTTCTGGCATTTTTAAAACATAAAATTAAAATAAATAGTGATGAATAATAGTACGTGCTAAAACTTGTTAAGAGAGAGGCGTCTTGACACCCCACTTGGTTCAAACCTGCTCAAGTTGGATTCTAAACACTAGGTTTTTTTTATTTGTCTATTTTTACCGACTCCCAGTTTCCTGCAAAAATGAAAAAGAAGGCCTCTCAGAGAGACAAAACTATTTATTCAGACTCATCCTGTTTTATACGTGGAAGTTGTCTTTGGAGGTGGCTTCCAGGTGCTGATTGCCTTTTTCGTCGTAGCCACACAGTATCTCATCAAACGATTTTCCTCTTCAATTTACTCGCTTACCTCTGCGTGAACGTAACCCATCAACCTTTTCCTGCCCCCTGCAATCCACCCACCCTCAATGAGGAATTCATCGTGATGCCGAACATTTCATAAGTAGGTCCGAGGTTTTTCCTCCAACGACAATTTCTTCCCACCACCAAAATAGACTGGGTTAATGACTGAAACACGCAAATCGCACACTGATCTCCCCCCTAATTGTCGCATTCGTTCAGCATTTGAAATATACTTGAAACTGCGCGTTGCTTTCATGACTTAATTGACCTCTCTGCCTCTCTCTCTCTCTTCCTTTCCTACCAAATGTCAAAGCCTCACTTTGGTGTCAAAGACAGTTACCCACTTCTTCATATGCGAAACAATAAAAATTAGTGAGCTCCATTATTATTGGAGAATTGTATCGTCTAGGGGACACCATAAGTACTCACATCCAAGCAATGCAATTGCTTAGGAAGGTATGCCATTTGAGGTGGATTTTATTGCTTCAAACAATCAAACATTATGATCCTAATTATTGCGCCATTATGAGTAAGCTATTTGGTCTGTAGCTTTACCGCACCTACCTAAACCTTCACTTAAGTTCTCATAGACCGAGGCTGTGCCGAAGACCGTACGGCATTAAAGTAGGCGAGAAAGGCTAGACGACGGCTAATATTGCTTTAAAAATTGCCACCTACAGGCAGTGAAGTGCACTCGGGTGGTTAAACATGCATAGCCTCTCTGGGCTGGGGATTGGTAGTGGCTTCCAACTTCTCAGTGCTTGTGGTACCTCTTCTGCGCTGAGTAGGTCAGCTACAAGTCCCACGCACTCATGACACTTGCTTCTTCACTCTGCCCTGGCATCGCACCTCTGTGACTTTTTGTATCTGTTTTTGTGATGACCGGATGCACTGATTTGTCTTGCCAACGGATTAGTCGCCTTCGCAATAATAAAATGGATGGAGGCTACTAAGGACCTGCGGGAAATCACGCATTTTTAGGCCTTGAGTTATAGCGAATCGGTCAGTTCGGTAGTGCAGGTGTTGGTGTCACATTGGGTTACCGTAACACCTGCATTGTAGCGACCGCATTTCCTCCAAGATCGAGATTCTCGTTAATAGGGTATAGTGCGTTCGTAGTAAAGCATTCAATCTCAAATTCTCAATCCTCTTTTGTGTTCCACCTCATTCGGCATGATGAAAGTGATGGGGCATTGGAGTGTGAGTCATGGCTTGAAAACTTGAGCCACAATTTGATCCTCCTTATTGTCCAAAATGGACTGCACACGAGTTGGAGGAGAGCAGACCGAAGCAAGCAAACAAGCAAGCCGTGGTGTGGTTCGCAACCGTTCGGTGGCCATGATTGTCCCTCTTTTTTCAACATACTTCAGTGCATGGATATAAAATTTCCCTTCTCTGAACACCCACGATAGCGAACAAATCGTTTTTTCCTCCCGATAAAGTCATCTTCCAACATTACTGTTTACACTATGACAATTCTTTTTTATGCAGTGAACCCGAAACCTGCCCCTGTCGCCATTTTGATGATTCTGGTTATGTAAGTCAGCTTTGTAAAAATTCATTAAAGGCATCAGATTGTCACAGTATGCCTTTGTCTCTCCACCTTTAACCGCCACAGTTTTCAGCACTTCGATTCCATGACCCTTTTACACCACCGTATACCTTTCAAAAGAGCTTATGATTTGTTGGAAAGGGAGCTCCGAATTTTACCCGTCACGCTTCTCTTGCCTTCAAACTGTGGTAGTTTATTGCCGTTTTGTAGCTTGGTGGTTGGTTTTTGAGGCGATGCTCTATTCCGATAAACGCTCGGCTGAAAAATGGATCAGTGCAAATTTCTGCATTGGTCGAAAATCTTTTATTTTTTTTTAATTCAAAAATTTCACACACAAAAGTAACTAAGTGTTCACTTGGTGCGGGAGGACAAAGCCCGCCTGTTGTCGCACATTTAAAAGTATTGCTGGCAGTTGTCAAACCTAATTTAGGAGAGAGGGCAGCTGGCCGATGGGAGTGACTTAATGCGGTTTGGACCGTTTCACGTCTCAGGAGTGCTGCTAGGCATCGTCGTTAATCGGTCCATTGTTTTGAACCGAAGTCAGCTGTTACTTTTGGCTACTTTTGTTCTGCATCACTAATTATTGTAAACCACTTGTAGCGAGTGGATTGTTTTGGAAGTGTCAGTGGCTCCGTCTCTTCGGTATTACTTCCATTAAAATTGAACTGCTCTATTCAGATTTACCGGTCCCACGAACTCAGCGTTATCATTGTGCTACTGATGTGTATACTTATTTAAATGTAAAGCAGCAGTGCAACAGCACCCTGATTTCGGGTTTTCTAGGTAATGTGAGCGTGTCAAAGTTGGTATGAATAAATGGAATCAGGAAACGTACTTTGTTATAAAATTCAATGTTTTTTTCTATTATTTGTCAAAGGCCAGCTTGGGGGAATGCCCTGATGAATTTGCATTCAACCAAATTATTGAGTTGGGCGGCCAATAAGAGAAGCGACTCTTACAGATTCTACGAGGACTAGCAAAGCTACAAAAAGTCTAATCGCTTTGCTACTAAAAACGGCATATTCTGTTATTTCTACATCGTTTCACCTTACCCCACTTAGTTAAACTTTGTTCATTGAGAGGTAATGCTTATTCCGATCCGATGCGGTAGCTGATCGTGCAGCAATCCATCTCCTGCAGAGTTTCGAGCCAACGAAATTGCCACTTTAGTGAACTGAGCGATCCATTATTCCTCCACTGCAATTGTCATAAGTGCACATAAAGCATTTCCCTTCCCTTTATGGCAAGGCAAAGTGGGGCAGTGGTCTCATATCATGGCGCTTCTCAAAATATTTTTAGCAGTTTCGTAAGCTAGGAGTTATCCTGCCGTGTCAAAAACGGCTCTTTCGTGATAACATTAATAGTGCCGCAAAAATCACATGGTTTTACAGGTTTGTCTCTGCGTGTGTGTGTGTGTGTGTGATGTATTTACTGTACTTTATAATTGCTATTTCGTGGTGGTTAGTCACACCCATTCAGTTGTGAAAATGCCGGATCTGCAGTGTCTTTTGCCACCAAATGACTACTGATCGATGCAAGCGTAAACGGCCCATCGTTTTCAACCATTTACCCGTCTAGTTTTCAGTCTCCTAGTGCACTGTTTCATGAGACCATGTTTATTTGGTAGCACAGTTCGCATGCCACGGAAAGCCGGAAATGTGTCAGCATGGTAAAACAAATGGGGTATATTTCCTGTTGGAGGGGACAGAAAGCCTGCTAGATTAAGATAGCCAACACTTATTGATAAATCTGTATACTCTCGCTACTTTGTAGCTGTCCACTAGGCATTTACAGCAGCAGATCTCCCAAATGAAGAGGGAGGCCTCATCTATCAGTCGGCTCAATGCTCTCAATCGAGGTCGACTGTTCGGCTCTCCTTCACCCACCCCTGCGGGTCCTCTTGGTTCCCTGGCACCTCAACCTGTGGAGAGGGAAGTTGCCTCACCCCGTGCCGGCATTTCCACTTCCACCAGCTTCAACACCTCTCTCCATGAGCAGCAGCAGCAGCAGCAGCAACAACAACAACAACAATCTGCACTCCCGCAATCAGGTGCTCGCGATTTCAAGTAAGTTCCGAACCCCGTCGATTTATGGAAACGTAGTGGTCACCATTGTTGGTAATTTGAACTCCAGCTTAAAAATGATTCTTTGCACGAAGCAAGCAAACACCGGTGAAACATCACTCTCTTTCATCGAACAAATGACTTTCAGTGAATTCAAGAGGTCATAAAGGGCTAACTTGGCGCTCTGCGCGACAAATGTGGTGACTCTTTCAGCTTGACATTCTTACGATCAAATATCTGATACTTCGAGGTTGTAGAAACTTGTATGGAGTTGCATTTGGTATAGTTTAAGACTACATCTTATTCGATGGCATAGAGAAGGGAAGCTGGATTGGAGGAGTTTATGGTCTCTTCTAACCACAGCTTGCTTTATTCGCATGGCATTTGGGAGAATCCGATTGAAATTAAATCCGAAAAGCAGTTGTCATATGCTTGCACCAAAAATGGTAGCTGAGTTTTAGTAAGCAAAGTGGATACAGGAGTTTGAGAATCATCAAATTCATGAAGTAAGGAATGAATGCCTGATCAGTGCGCGAATATAAAGGTTAAAGTCGCCTCGCCTAGGCTCTTCGCCTGCAGGAAGTTCAACAAAAGGACAAACGGTCCTCGTTCACGAAAGTGTGAGGGCTTAAAACGGCAATTACGATTGACGGCTAATATGAGCTTATGGTCCTTGAGACAAAACAATCGTAGTGAGACACAAGTTGCGAACTTGCATTGTACTGAGTGGGGGCCGAAAGCGAGTTCTTACTACTGAAAGGCAGTGTCATTAGGGATAGCAAAAAATGTGCAAGACATCTGCATTCAATGTCACCTATTTGAAGCGGTTGAAGATATCTTCAGTGACTTCTGTTTCCAAACGCAAACATTCAGACGCCGTGCTCAGCTCTCCCAATCAGTTTACCTGAGTTCGGGCGAACCCGTGCACCAATCGCAGCATCGATTCGGCCGACCGTTGGGCGAGCAACGCTCCTCTCGATTTGCTAAATCGGCAGACTTCCAAAGTCCCAACATGGCGTTTGGAGGAGACCAACAGGCATTTCACAGTGGTGAACTCAAAAAGCACGGTAACACACCGCTATGTTACCTTTTTGGGCATTCTAGAGAGGAATTCGCTCTTAACACTGCAGTGCTTCGAAAGTCATTTGAATGGTTTCCACACCAATAGTTGTGGCGCTTGGTGTGATGTTCTATAACTCGAGAAAGTGCAAATACTGTTTTTGATTTCGCATGACTGATAATTTGTGAAGAAATTCTTAAACCCTAGTCTGTGTTCAGTTCGCTGACAATTAGTAAGAAGAGCTGCTTTCATCCATTCTCATGTATTTTCCATGCACCTTTGAAGTGCTTGCACTACATTTTGAATGAATGAAGGCATTTAGATTCAATCAAGGAATCGAAAATTCGTGACTAGATGGAAAAGCTGTCTGGTTTATCGTGACTTATTTTGATTGTCAGATAATTTGCATGTACCGAGGAACTCTCTTGTTCTCTTGAAACAAATACTTGGAAGATGGAGAAGGCATTTATTTCGTAGGTAGTAAGAAAGCTCTATATGTACCAATCGCCACGAATGATTGTGAATACCAAATCCTTACCGGATTGACATGGCAGAAGTTAAAAAAATAATGAGTAGGACGACAGTGCTATGACAAAAATATGTGCCTCATCATATTTTAGCTATGATTTCACGCTTTGTTTCAGCTTCCAATTCGTTATTGCAGTGGTTTAAGCAGGGAGTTCGCAAACTTCGCAACAGTATACGCCGTAGTCTCAGTCGAGACGATTGGCCAGCGCAGTCGATGCCCTCTTTCCCTATGTTCTATCAGAACACCACCACCGCGAATTCTGTCACGCCAACCATGGGAGAGCACAAGCATCAACCATCCTGGAGCTCCAGAGCCCACCAGAGCCGCACTCGAAAGGGAACAGCGCGCGGCTCCACCGGTGATGTCTACCCTCTCCACTATGCTCTTCCACACATCGAATATGATCGCGGTAGTTCCATTTCCAATTTGCGCCGATGTCTGAGCCTTGCGGAGAATCGGAACCGCGAAATCGGCAGCGGGGCTGGTAACGTCGCGCCCTTCTCTATGGAAGTGATCCCAGAAACTGAGTTACAAACAAGTTCTCAGAACCTAGGACCCTCCCCTTATCTCCGACGCGACTCTACAATGGAGCAAATTTTGGCGTGGCAACAGGAAGCTGCCTCTATGCTTTCGCTAAATGCTACTCCGAATGGCGTGAGTGGAGCCGATCGCAGCTCGCAGTCAGGCTCGCGTCACATGGTTCACGCGCCGCCTTTCTCTGAGCCCACAGAACCGCGCTCTAACGGAGCCACATTTTTTGACACTCGCAATGAGCCCTTACAGAACAATAATTACATGGCTCGCAGCGGTCGAGATTCAGGCTTCATTGACATCCCTTCTCATCAAAACTTTGCTCAAATGGATTCGTCAGCGTACTCGGTCATCCACCTGCATCAACCCTCCGAACCAAGAACACAAGGAACATCAGATGTGAAGGAGATTACGGACGCGTTTGAAGGACTAGCGTCAGATGCACTGAAAGGCTCTGGACTGCTAGTATCCACACCTCCGATTCAAATGCCTGCATCATCTCAAGACGTGCGTGGGATGCCTGGAATGGGTATTGATAACTGGTGGACAGCGGGCTTTGCTTCAATCCATCAAAATCAGTCGGAGCAGCAGCAGCAGCAACAACACCAACAACAGCAGCAACAGCAACAAATGAGTGTTAACAGTAGTGCTGATGGCAGTGGAGTTTGCCAAAACTGGAATGTCTATCAGAATGGCATTTTCACGTCGACGAGTGGAGAGACACAACCACTTCAAGCAAAATAGAATTCGTATTGTAGTCTGACCTCATCCATCATTTCAAAAATATTGAACAAAGTGCCTCCCTTTTACAAGGCGTGTTGCTAGAAAGCACGCTTATCTATTATTACCTGTCTTTCGAGAGTCCCTTTCCGGCAATCAAAACTCCTGCTGTTTAACCCTTGCTGAGTCCCTTGCGATGAAAATCTAATTATTATACGACCCATACTCTCCTATGGAATGTAGAGGGCATTGTTCTCAAAAATGTGGTCGTATTAAAAGGATGCGGATTCAGACCTTCGACGGAGGCGCATAGGGGCCCATTTTACCCAAAAGCTTATTGACAAATTTTAATAAACAAGGAACGATGCTACTGATGGTCAAAAATAAGCATCAGTAGTAGTGTTTCATGGAGTACAGATCCATAGACGATATGCTCACTTGCATTAATGCTTGGTGGTTGGGCTATACGCAATTTAGGTTTAAAACTCGGACATGGTTAGACTTGGGTAATGCTTCAAGATTTTGAAAAATAAAAGGCATAGGAGTAGTGTTTCTAAATAGATGCCGGCTGGGCCTGTTTCTAACCAACCTTTTGATCGCAAATTCGCTTACTTATGAACGTTTCAGGGATTGTGCAGGTCGTTCAGTCATTCCGAAGTATGTCCTTCTACCCAGGGTAGCGGCCTTTGAACGATTCTAGTGGTTGACAATTCGTATAAATCAGCGCTCTTTTCAGGGTCATATACACATACAAGCAGATGTTGGTGAAATTAGCAGGAACAAAATACACTGCGTAGAGATGGTAGCAGCAGTTGCCAATATGTAGATAGTAATTTTGAGCAACTCTCATTTAGTCCTCAATCAACTTGCCAACACTAATGAATATCGTCAATAACTATTAAATTAGCAAGGTAAGGATGCAGACTTGTTAATAAAAAGTGAGTTATTGAAAGCAAGTAACAAACCTTTTCATTCTGTAACTCATTCTTTATTTTAGATGCTGGACTTGATTATCTAGAAAACTGTTTAAGTTACCATTAGCCTTGGAACAGATTTAGATTTGTCAAGGTGATCGCTCTTCAGAAGGATATGATTGTGGATGTTATCGGCATTTATTTAAGATAGTCAAGGCTTTTATATGTTTCACGGCCCTGTTAAAGGCATTTACGGTTGATAGTAATTATTTGTGGATCTTCAGTCATTCTAATTCTGGTGATGCAAGTAAATTTCACCAACTTTTTCCACGTCCTTATGCCAGCTCGCTTTTTTCACCATGTTCTCAAGAACGCACCAACCGACCAGTACCAGTGTTACAATGGTTTCACTTTGCTGAAAACAGCTAAATCTTGTCAGCGAATATATATTCATCCCTCTTTTTTCTTTTGGAAATTTGATGTATTTGAGCTTAACATATGATTTAATCTCTTACTGGTTGGTGTTTTGTTAGGTTCTCATCATGACATCTGAGTCGCCGGGACCAAGGCGACCTCCACCCCGGCCACCTAAATCTCAGTACCTTTTAAATAAAGAGGTTGAAGCGTTGGCTGCAAAGCAAACTGCTTTTCGACTTTCGTCAGCCCCCTATCCCAAAGGAAAAAATCCTTTCGGAGAAAGTTCTGATGAGGAATCAGATACGTGCGACACTAATTCATCGCCGCTAACAAAGACCGGCACAAATCCATTTGCTGACTGTGAATCTGATGACGAGGAGACAAACTCACGGCCTGAGGACAAATTAGCGGCATGCGAAGCGAAAGAAACCAAAGATCCAATTAACTTAGGTGAAGCGAATAGATTGGCTTCTTCTAATCCCTTTGATGTTCTTATCGATCAGCAAGAGGAAATAGCAAAGGCGGAATCGTATGACTCTTCTCCTTCGCCTCCAAATGTTGAAAGGAGAACTAATAAAGAGCAGTTTATTCCAAAGCATCCGCGCAAGCGCCTAGCTCCGAAGCCACCAGGGTCACAGTCGAATTCCATGGAGGCCCTTGCAACTGACACTGCTGCTTCAAACCCTTGTATGCTGCCCTCTTCTGCACTGTGCCTCTCGCTGCAGGGGATGAATGAGGTTGCAATGGGTTCCTCTCCGGCTACGTATCGCAAAAACTCCACCTCATGTGAAAATGTACGCATCAAAGGTCCTGCACCACCACTGCCAGTGGGAGAAAAGCGAGAAATTCGAGCGGAAGGATTCGTGAAGTATCCTAAGCTGAGACGCGAGATTGAGGATGCGAATGCGCGACTGTCCCAGTATGATAATAAAATCAAGGTTTTTGAGGCCAAACTGAACAGCGGTGCGTTTTACGCATGATTAGTAGTTAGTGACTATTTGTCATCGTGCCCTATTTCATTTTAGTACTTATGCAATCGGCATGTTTTTGTTTTCGTCCAATTATAGTATCCCATGCCGACTATTTTGTTGAGAATAATTGTTATGCGTGCCCTTCTCTCTGATGTCTGTTGAGATTACATGAACATATTACCAAAAAGACTATCTGCCAAAAGTATTTGGACTTTGCATTATCTTGCAGCCAGAGACGATCAAGTCAAATGTAAGAAGTATACAAAGAAGCTGGCAAAACTGATGGAGAAGCGACAGTCCTTGGCTAACAAGCAAAAGGAACTCAGTAATCGGTAGATTACTTTTTTAAGATCTCATACATTCTACCTCATAAACTGGTTTGCTATTCGTTAGTCGCTCGATTAATCACTTCATGTTTTCTGTTTACAATAATTTTGGGTGTGGATGTGTGATAGGTCTGACATTTATTAAGAAGCCTTTGCTGTTCTGCTGGGAGTAGGAAAACATGGGATTTGGTGTTTAAATTTTAGATGTAGGGGCGATCATATTTACTTTTGACATGTGAAGAACGGTGGTGACAGAATGATGGGGTTTTGTTACTGACAGGAGATGAATTGGACTTTGTTGCTGAAAACTTCTGCGTCCTTACTAGTTGCTCTGGTTTGGATAGGTTATTTAAATATGTTAGTTGCGTCCTTATAATGCTGCTATTTTGCCGACGGGTTACTGAATTGTTCTGTATTCAATGCATCTGAGTGAGCTTGTATTTTATGCTACACTCCTCCTTGCCTCGAATGCATTGTTTAATTTTTGTTCCATGTCCAAGAGGAAAGAGTTTCGCATTGCACTGGTTGCTTTCCTCATTCGGGCGTCCTTTAAAATCTCAAAGCCTTTGAAACCGCTTGTCTGTGGAGCGACTCTCCTAAAAATCATTTCTCCTAATTCTTGTTTATAGTGGCTGATGTCTACGTTCGTCTCATCATGGAAATTTCCATTATTTTATCTGAGATGGAAGAACCAAGGACCTTTATATAAGTAACACATGTCCAAAAGCATTAACCAATAATCCACCCCTTTGCGTAGCACATGCTAGCACAACGGGCTCAAAAATCGCTCGTCTAATAAACGACATTTCATTAGTGCTCATTAATTTTGCAGCAGTGTCATTTTGGTTTGCTAAAAATTAAACCACTTCTTTCTGCTCCCTTTTCTTCAAAGTGATGCCTCATTTACCCTTTCAGACTTCAAGAGCAAGCGCTGGAGGATCGGCATGCAGACTTAGAATACGAGCTGCGCACCATCCTGGCCAAGCAAGGTGGGCGAATTCTCCCCTTCCTTCACACTTTTTACGCTGATGCAAATATGCTTTTTCTAATTCCCTTTTCGGGTGTGTCTTTCTCTCTTCGTTTTCAGCTACTCGTAGAACGGCTTTGCACATGTTGCGGGAGTTTTGGAGGCTCTTTTTTGGATATCGTAGTCCCTACTAACCTTATGATTTTATAAATATATTTAGTGCAACCATTTCATTGGAATGCTGTTTTCACCTGACGTTAGAAGCCTGACCGTAGAAGTGTTCTCAGTTTACGGTTTTCTGGTTTGGAAGGTCTTGGCTCTGCACGCATCATTAATTCATGATGCGTGAGGAGTCATGCTTCTACGTTACAATTTGCCCTATTTTTTAAAACCATCATTAACACTGTGCTCCCCAATGGTGAAAGCAAAGTAGAAAGTAACCTAACCCAGCATAACTCACTCACTCAATGCCATCATGCCTTTGAACAAGGTTGCACGTTTTATTTGAAAAACGGTGAGCTTAAGATGTGTTTACGCCGTAGGTTGTGCATGGGCGGTCAAGTGGCTGAAATTTACGAAGTATCGCTTTGTCATTTTTATTCTGTAGCTGTGACACACCATTCTCTTTTCGCACAATTTATGCTCTTTGAGTGATTGCTCTGAACCCCTTCTTATTATCATCATTTGATTTTGCCGTTTTGTTTTGCCACTTTTATTCGCTATTCTCGTGTCTGGTCTGGTGGTGTAGTCGCTTATTGTTTCCTGGTTACTTTTCGCGCACCACTCCTTGGAGCTATGTAGTTCTCGCTTTTATCTTCTAAGCATAAAAGTATTTCTCTGGTGTCTAGGTCCCACCCCTAGCGTCACGAGTCTTGCTGTGGATGTGAAAACTTCCCTCAACATTTGCATATTTTCACCTGCAAGTGTGGAGTCAATCGGGTGGTAGTTTGACAAGTTCATCTCCGCGTCCCATTTATCGTCGAACGGATCTCTTGCGTACGCGTGTACGTCTTCAGGTGTGTCTGTCAGCACGCTGCTGTCCACCCGCGCAGTACAGCCATTCATGCTGACATTTTAGTCGACCATAGTTAGGCAACTTATGTACCATTACTGGGCGTTGTTTCGCATTGGATTGGTGTAAAGCAGTCATGACTTAAATGTCCTGATGATTGGATTATGCGGTGATGTTCAGTCTCCTTTGGAACGGCGAATAATTACATCGTCTTTTTTGTAATCATTGTATTAGTTTGGTGTGCGTTCAGGGTTCTTTTCTAGAGCTCTTCACATCATCATGTAAAATTATTGTCTGATTGAATGGATTATTTGCGACAGAAAGTGCCTAACCTGTTGTCATTCGTTTTGCACTTGATTTGTGCCTTGTGGACTACTAAAATTGAATATGTAACCCTTTTCAGTTGAAACTGTTTTAAATGTACACGTATTTTACTGGACACAGCTGGAAGTAAATGTGGCACTTTTTTTTGCGTCCAATTTTCAAGCCTTCTCTCTCGGGGATGTGCGAACGCCCCAATATTGAGTCACTTTTTTGCCCGGTTTGCTCGATCACAGTGGCAGATGGCTTGTCCCACCATCTCCGCTCTTATGGCCTTTCAATAGGTCTAAACTGGCATGTCAGGGGACCTTACTAGTCTGATATTCGGGTTCTTGCACAAGGTAGTTACTGACACTGCTACTGGAAGCAAAATGAAATGCAGACTTGATAGTGATCTGATATAATATAGCTTTGTTTTGTCCAACAGGTTTATCCCTTAAGAATGATTTTCCGGAATACGGTATCTAATGCCATTTTTTTGTGTTAAGGCACAAATCATCATCTGGAGTGGATAGACAATACTCTTCATTTATTATTAGTCATTTCTCTATGCTTGCTTTTCAGTGAATGTCTGTTGGGACTCGGCAATAAAAGTGACATTATGGGAGGCTGTGATGGTTTTCAAGTTGTATTTTTTCTTTACTCATCTCCAGAACATCTTCGAACACGCCAGGAGCAGGAGAGGGCGGACGAATTGCTGCAACTCCTGTTGGAAATAGTTCAGGAGCGAGATAAGCTCGTTGAGGAACAGCCCTCTCTAGATAGGTAAGCTTTATCACCGGTAGCTCACTGACAGGGGGCGAGATGGCGATTTATTTGTCGGCATGCTTTGTGTTCGGAAAGACTGAGGCTTACCCACATCATCTGGCACAACTTTTCGCACCGCCTCCCATAATGAATAAATTCAGCAATGGAATTGCACGGCGGTTGGTCTTAACTCGACTGTGCAAGTCTTCCTAACTAAATTCCATCCAAGGTTGTGGACATTATTTTGTAGGGATTAAACTGAGTCAATATCCTGGTTTCTTTTTTAAAGAGCTATGGGCAAAGACGGTATCGGCATCCCGATTCGACTTATTTTCCCACCGACTGCCTTGGTCGGGGCGTCCCACCCTATCACATCATCCATTATTTAAAGCAATTTGGGCACCTAGTCACGCATTTTTGCAAGACGTGCAATAGTATTGCAACAGAAAGTCTTCTGCTTTGGAGGCACTTGACTAATTAGTTGTGGCCACTTTTGAATTTGGATGTTAAAACTGTGGCAGCTGGCAATAGTTGTTTGTTCAGAGGTTGAGATGGCTTTTGCATTTTGTTAACGAGGGGTTGCGGCAGTCCAACTCGACAGGTAATAACAAGGCGCATGTGATGTGACGCTGAGGTTGGAATTGCTTTCTTTCCATATCCCCACCTTTTCTCATTTAGAGTGAGTGACCAATCCCAGTGTTAAATTCAAATTCATGTAACCAATGGTTATGAAGTGCTTCAAAGGTTGGCACTGATTCTGACCCGCTTTAGCTTCATTCTGCCATTTTAAGTGCATGTGTCCTCGTCTTGCTCGCTAATGACCCCAAACTGTTATTCGGCTTGGATCAGCCCATGTTTTGCTGAACTCCACCCACATGGTTTGCTGTCAACTTCCAAAAAAGAATACTCCTGAACCGCATCATTATGAAATTAGTTGGCTTATTTTGTGTTTGGAGGTTCGCGTGCATGTGTGTTCGGCGCTAATGATGACCTCCTTATTTCTGTTCGAGGGCTCCGGCTCACCGTTAAAAACACGACGTTGGACTGTTAATTACAGGCTTTAAACAATGTAGCTACTTGGTAAAATCACCTTTTCTTCTGCTACTTTGTCTCTAACAAAAGTTTGTTTCTGACTTCAAAATGAGCTATGTTCATTCATAAACAGCCTTACTGCTTCATCTTCACTCTAACATGATCCTACCGATCTGTTCTAGCTTTTATCCTCTCCCCTAGAAACCAGCGTTCAATGATCTTGCCCGAGTTTCCTTTGAGTAAGTTCGCACGATTTCCCCTAACGCCCTGTAGTATAACGGCTTTAGCAAATTAGAAGCTTACATGCAATTACTAAGCACAGTAATTAGCCGAGCTGTCAAAGAGGCCCTCACGCTTCTCCCCTCTCCTCCTCTGCGTCAAATAGTTTCAGCTTGAAAGTCTCATTTCGATCAGAATACGTCTTGCCTGCCATGAGTGTTCGTACGTGACCACATTCGAGTAGAGGATTGAGAGGCATGCGTCACGCTACTGTTTACTTTAGCTATTTGCATTGCTATAAGACCCTCTTGCAGATGAGTGAGCTTCGTGTGTTCCATTCAATGTCCTCGCCCTTGTTAGATAGGCGCTTACTTGATACTTCTAGGCTCGCTATGCATTTGGCATGATTTTTCGATTTTAAATTTGAAAAGAACACAAGCTTGTAGTTCACAAAAATTTAGAATCATTTCCATTTTAGAAGGCTTCAATGCCAGCGAGCCCTCAGCCGATGTGATCAGGAGTGGCTGAGTCTGTTCCAATGAAAATTACATTCTCAGAGTTGAATAGTACATCAAGCGGAATTCTTGCTTCTCTTGTAACCAGACGCTTTCCTCGCGCCCCAGCCTGCATTGCAGAGCGACCTAACTTTTTTGCTCCAAACAATATCTTACTGAATAACTATCAAGTAGGTTGTTTTCATTTGACACAAACTCGAGTTATGGGTCATTTCGATAGTCGGTTAAATTGATTGGTGATAATAATAATAAGCCGAATTTTGTGTGTATGGATTATATTTACAACAAAGCGTCTCTTTAAATCCAGTCCCGCTTTCTGTATCAATACGGTGCTTCCCCACGTCAAGACAGAAGGACCTGACGATATAGAGCCATAAACAGCAGGCATCTCCTCATCATTATTGGAGCATTGAATCACTATCGCTCCTCTCATTGCTACGAGGGAGACTTGGGACAGATTACTACTGCTGGTAGCGTAGCGATAATGGTAGCAACAACGACAAAAGCGCTAAATAATTATTCAAAAGCGACACTACAAGCGGAGGAAGTGCGTGCTGTCGGCAGGCAGATGGATGAGCAGGTCATCTGGTTGGATGGGTAAACGAGAGGTAAAGGATCTCTTTTTACAATTTCTGTGCGTCCGCGACGGGAGGTTGGGGCTCCGAGGAAGACCTGATTGACTGAGGGATGTGCTGGTGTCCAGCTATCCCTGGCTGTGTGACGTCTTTAGAACGGCCTGTCGGATCACAGCATTGAGGCGGACCCAATGAGCCTCTGGCGTGACGAGAAGAGCATGGGATGAGAGGTGAATGCGAGTGCTGATGCTTAGAGGGGGCTGCGCTATCCGCCTGAGGGGTTTTGGGTTGTTGTGCCGCGGCTTGTGGTGTTGTAACGGTAGGATGACCTGCTGCATCCACAATCGTGGACACAGAGAGAGGTAGAATGGTGAAAATGGAAGGCTCCTCATTGTTTTTTAGTTAGAACGTTTCGTGTAATGTACTACTTCTCCGATTACAACAAGTGCAGAAGAACCAATAAGTCAGCCTCATGGCATAAACAATGCAACGAAAAAAAGAGTGTGTCCCCACATTCGGAGACCTACGAGCACCCACCAGCTCAATTAGAGCATCCTCTAGGTATTCAATACCATAGCATCAATAAGAGGAAGGAGAGAAGTTTGATAGCACAACTTTTCAATTCCAGAGACGCTGTTTACTATGCCGGACACCGATTGTGCAGATAAGCACGAAGGTCAAGCCGACAAAAAAATGAATGTATGAAATTGTTGTCTATTCGAGTGCCTCTGATTGGTTCTAGTCAAACGTTAAATTAAGAAAGCATGTGCTATCCTTGGTTCAGTAAATTCCTTTCTCTAAGCGAGAAAAACAAACTTATTTAAAAAGCGAAGTTGAATGCAATAAAACGCCACAGAAATCCAGTTGAGAAGAACCAGATAGTACTACCTCATAGAGGTGGTGGATACGAAGGCAGAGGTAAGAAGACTACCATTAATTTAGGATTATGGAAAGGCATTCTTTGTTGTAGTGCAGTGGAGAAAAGCACCATACGACAGTGCATTTGGCTAGAAGAGCCTTTGGATAAGTGAGCTAAACAAACGTTATTTGATCAAGCCATTACCTCTTTGGAATCGACTCCGAGACCGCGGATTTGCTTGCTCATGCACACGATGTCACAAATAGGTAACAAAAAGAAGAGCAGGAATATTGAGGAAAGATATCAGTGAATGGTTTCGCTTACCATCGCCAATTTTGGCGTCAGTTGCGGTTGTGGAGAGGGATGGAACTGTACTGAAAGGGACTTCGGAGGCGGGACGGGCGGGATCGGGGGAGAGCTGAGGTGAAGCATTGATAACGGCAGTGGAGGTGGCGGAAGGGTCATTGTAAAACCAGGGAAACTCCACACAAGGTGGAAGCGGTCCAGAGTCCGGCAGACAGGTACAGGGCTCGCGTCCGCGCCAGCGACAGTCGTAAGCAATGAGTTCTTTCAGTGAACGACCGTCCGAAGGAATGTTAAAACGCGCCTGAAGAAAGGCCGGCCAGGGCACATTGTGCTGTGTGAGTGAGATTAAAAAAAGTATATCCTAAAGTGAAGTGGAAAGATCGCCAGGAAGCCTAAAAGATTGCAAAAACGAGCTCCAAATATTTTGTAACATTTTACTCGGTAATGAAGTGTTTCTCACGAGACTGAGATACTTACAAATTCGGCTATTTTGCCGTCAAATAAGCCGAGGTCTATTTAGTAATTAATAGTCTCGAAGGGACCATTTGGGCAATATGGAACACTAGATACTACCGCTAGCAAGATCTATTGGTCTTCAGATTACCAGTATAATTGAAGGTCGGTCGTCTCAGTGCTGCTAAAATTATTCTGACAGTTGAATTTAAATATAAAATTCAATTTCTAAATGCGAATATTGCTTGAAAGAGAGTCGCAGGGCATCTCAAAAGGTTCAATATAGGCAGTGAAAATTATTTTACTTCCTCCTTAAAGTTGCTATTTTAGGGCTAATTCCTTTGATGTCAGTTGGTAGGTATGTCGGCCATTAAGAACGGTGAAGATACATCACTTTGAGGTATCTGAAACAAGGGTGAAATTAACCAGAATGGTGGACGATAATTCCAATGAGTGATTAAACAGAATTTGCTTAGAACAACGATGTAAAGTCAGTTTCCCTTTCAAATCTATTTACAGAGGAGCGCACAGCTCTATACAAAACTGAGCTATTCATCGAGTACAACAATGCGTTGGTGTTCACTAGTATAATACTGTCAGAGGAACAGATTCGTTTACGTAAAGATAAGCTAGATGGAGAAGAACAACATTAACCGCACTCCTAAACGGCAAATAGAGTCTATGACCTTGGAGACCGTTTCATGGAGCGACGCAAAAATATACATGGATCAAAGCATAAAGGGGAAGAGGAACGCCTACTTGGAGATGCAGATCAAAGAGATCCTCGGGAGTGATTTTAGCGTCTCGAGCTAGACTTTCACGGCAGTGGTAGCAGGGAGAGGTGAGGTAGTTGGGCAAGTCAGTGCGATGGAGGTAGTCATGTCGATCACAGAGGGCACAAGTGGCGTTCTGGGGTGCCAGCGCTCCCACATCCAACATCTCTATGATGTCTTGATTGTTATTGGGTCTCATGGATGTATTTAATGACGCAACTTTTGGGGGGTTCAAATCCGAGGTAGAGGAGGCCATCACCGTGGCTGAAACGGTTGTTCCACCAATTGCACCCCCTTCTGTGGTCACTGGCTGTCGCGCTGGCGGGGGTGGTGGTCGAATCTGCACATCGCCATTCATATGAATGGGTGCCTCCAACCCCTCTAAAAGTGAAAAATCGCATTTTAATGACCTTTGGATTATTGCGCCTTCTGACTTTGCCAATGTCAAAATTGATTCGAGGAGTAATGAGTCTCAAATTGTAGTTTAAGGGATTGCTTGATATGCTTTCCACCACCAGATGTTGAAAACAAAGTGTGGTAAACAGTATGCTGGTGCTGCCTCATGTATCTGTTTTTTTCAGTTACAAAATAGTCCCGCTAAAAGGCTAAATAAGCAAAAAGAAAAAACTCCATTCTACCATCTCTGGAAATAAGATTATTATTTTCTTGCTTAGGGAGGGTGGAAGAATTGAAAGAAGGTCCGTAGAATAAGTGGCGTGTTTTTAACAGCGCATAACCCTAAATCCCAAATGGTGAAATTTGACAGATGCCAGAACAATGTGGTAAGAGGAGAAAATAAACTACTGCGCCTGTAGATTAGCAAAAATCTTATTTGAGATAGCACCATATGGACACACGATTTCTCAATTAAAAAGATGTATATTTGCTAATGTTCCCTTACCCGAGAAGACGCAATGGAGACTATTCTACAAGAAAGCAACCGAATTGAGGTTCGACCAAACTATTGAAAGCGTGAAAGCCACACCTTTTAAAAAACTAAACCAGTACACAAACACTGATAGGCTAATAATGAGACTCATGTTTCAATACCTTCAGACTCCATGCATCCCAAGGCAGGAAAGCAAAAGATATTTTGTTACAGATCTGTCATGTCTGGACAGCTTCCACGCAACTACAGCTATCTATTCGACTCAGTCGCTTACCGTTCATTATCTTTCAAACCATTAAGTTTCCTTCGTGATAAGGATATGAAGTAATTTGATTTATTTTGTCGCAGTTACCACCGAATTAATTACTGTTCGTAGATAGAACGATGGTAGAAGTGGGAGAGAGTCGATTAAGGGTTCAACCATAAGGTTGCTCGATTCGAAACACAATGCTCATCATGAATGAACTTTCGAATTCTCAAAAAAAAAAAACTCGGATGAGTGAGATGGGAAAACAAAACAATGTAAGAGCTCGGATGGCTACGATTCTTGTTTTAGACATGCTTGACAAAGAAAAAGGGCGCATGGATTTAACACCTCACCTGCTTTGTCGGCAAGGTCGTGAGGGCAAAAGTCAGGATCTTGCTGTGAGGGTGGCAGGGAGGAGCGACAAGGATCGGAGGCAGTCGTCATGGCACCAGAGGGGAGCAAGACTGGCATTGCAGCGGTCGCTGAGTTGGTATCGACTAGTTCAGCCACTGACGCGGCTACGGGAGCGGTAGCATTAGTTGGATTTACTTGAGTAGCCGACTGCGCCGCTGCAGGTGTCTAGGATAAGTCAATATGTACACGCGTTCTGACCTGTTGTTATAATCTTCGCCTCAGAAGATGGGATGAAGAAGGAAGACAAGCATGTAATTAGTGGCGAAACTGTGACCCGACTCAATCGACGATTGTAAATGATCCAGGATAATGATGAGTGAACCCTCACAGGGGAAATTATTATTTGGCGTTAATTGTCGTATTAATGACGTCCCCTTAGAATCCAGGACTGTAAAGACCATAAAATAGCTTTCAAAATAGTCAAGTTGTCCTTCACTCCAAAGCTCAAAACGTTTATCGAAAAGGCACATTTTAGAACCTAATAGCTAATAACTTACAAGCGGATAAAGGTAAATTTAGCTCTCCGATTGCACTGGCAGGGTCGCCTGTATTTCTACTCCCACAACACCTACCAGCCTAGAGGTAAGGCTTGCAAAAAACCACATAGCGACATGGCAGAGAACAGGTTTAGAGCTGAGTGACTGATATCGCCAGGTGCATTCGAAGAGTGAGCTTTAACAGACGCACTGCCACTCACCGAGGAGCAGTCAAGAACCAAATCACATTCTTAAGTGGAACGCTGAGGAGTGGATGTTGTCTGCTTTCAAGCACCGAATAAGGTTTTACTAAGTTCCCTTTGAATCTATCGCGTTCTCTTTCACTAGTTTATTGAGCTGTACTCATTGGATTTAGGCAAAAATTTACAGATTAGCCTTGTGATAACCTTGGAACAAACATTATCCAAATGCCAAAACTACGGAAAAAGTCATAACAAACACTTGGTGAGTGACTCTACACAGGACGTGAAGATCCCACCTTTAAAAAGAGTGATGGGGCATTCACAGCCAATAAAGCTCCGTACAGTCAAGTTTAACACCTAGAGCAAACCTTCGTCGCAGGAAAAAAACAAACAGCATTTTCTAAGCAATACAACCGGTGGACGAACAAATGGTGGCAGAATTCTTAAAGGCAGAAACTGAGTAGGTAATAACTCCTATCATTAGAGAGAGAATGATAGTAATAATAATGCATGCAATCGAAGTTATAACACAATGGCAGCTATGAGTTAGGTTAAAGAAAGGGGAGTAAATTGTTTAGCCCAAATGAGAACAAAATGCAGGAACGGTAATAAATGCAACATCAAAGAACCGCTCCAGGAGACATGGCAAGCAAGACTTAATTAAGCACTTAGATAATCAACTAAGGGTACGAAAAAAAATGAGTACTAATATTTTCCTTACTACAGCCCCAGGCATTAGGTTGGCTATAGTCTGCATCCATTGTAATCCAAAAGTAGGCATTAGGAACACTTCACTAGTATCTTTTCGCCTAAAATTCCATTTTTTTAACATGAAAACTGATTTAGAAGTTCTAAACCGAAATTTTGATCCCAAGAAAACAATGCTTTTGGAAAACTTAAAAGCGACAATTCGGTAAAAACAATAATCAAAAGGTTAGAAAAGCTAAAAACGTTTTGCTACAGAGACAACTTTACGTCTAGGACGCATTTCCTATCCAAATGTTGCAATAATAACATCAGTGAGAGAATCTGCATAAAGTCAAAGTATGACCTACCATGAAGGGGTAAAAGTAAAAGCATTAGGGTGTGACAGAGACAAAGATGAAAAAAGGTCTCAACCTTGGGCTGGTATTGTGGGGACGCAGTGGTATCTGCGACGGGCATTATGTGAGCAGCACCGTTCAAAGAGACTCGCGCAATCAGCTCTTGTGCCTGTTGATGCAAATGCAAAGTGACTAGCTTGGAGTACAATTCCTGTGCGTAGATGCTGCCATTGCACTGAGGTCCGTAGCTGAAAGGAGAAGAACAACGTAACTAAATGTTTGTGAGTGTGACCACAAAAAAGATAGTTTAAAGGAAAGGAAAGAGCTGAGAGGTATCGCAAGAGAAGTCCGAGAAGACAAGGTACTGGATATGAAGAATCGCGGTTGTTTGCTCTTTAATTGCAACTGAAATTGTCCAAGATTGAAAATGACTAGTTTTAGAGCTGAGGGGCAGATGGCTGGTCCGTTGTCAACCGAGACAAAAAAATAAATACCACAGTAGTACATAGGGGGAAAAAAACAAGATTCATTTTCAAACCTAAGAGGCAAAACATGCAGTCGAGCTGTCTTGAGAGAGTAATTGCGTTTTCAATTCAAAGTACTTGAAACCAATCCTTCAACGTATCCGCTTTTAGAGCATGGCATTCCTTGTATGAAAAACAAGCTTAACATTTTCACATTTATTTGACATTTACGAGCAGGAATTTCGCCGCAGTCCATAAAAGCAGATCCTTGCTACCTTTGATGAAAGTTTAAAGTCACACTTGAATGAACACATTCTTTTAATAATTCAATGAAAGTTCAGTGACGGCTTCGCCCAGAAAATTCATCAGTATGGTTTATCGTATTTATCATATTTTGAAATGCCAAGGGTTGACAAGATTAGAAGTCTGCATCACACTCAAGGCAGTAGTTTAAAGTGTGCCCAGTATGATGACTCCTATCTCTACCTACTTCAGCAAACGACATATCATTTGAGAGGTCTCTTGCTTAAAGGTGACAGGGTGCGGATGCGGCTTACCAAGGGTAAATAAGTTCCCCTTCCACCAGAGGTATGTTGTGCCGTGCCATGGCGAGGAGTCGAATCAGAATACTTTTGTCCCCTCCACTTAAGCACTTGGACCCCTCAAAAAGATCTGCTATCCGGTCGTAGTCATGCCATTCATTTTCCAACACTTGAAGATAGGCCTAGGGAGTTAAAAGATAACGTTAATAAATTGTTTTTACTGTATTTGTCCTCTACAAATATCCTTAACTTGAAGGAACTCAAAACCTGCAAAGTACTGGTGCCGTGGGAATAGGATTCACAACACCAATTCAAACCATTCTAAGTCCCCTTCTGCAAAATCACAAATTGGGGCTACAGTTAATTTACATTCAAGGGAGGGGCTAAACGAGTGGAAGTCTTCAAAAGCCGTGGTATCAGAAAAACCATGAATACTACCACAGTATGAATTTGAAGCAAAGGAATATTTAAATAGAAATTCATTACTCACCATGAGTTCATTAAAGACACCGTGCTAAGCGTTAGGGGAACCCTCCCTACTGAAAAATCTTAATTTATGGTGAAACAATTTCCGAGCTACTACGCTGTCACTATTTGGCAACAAAACTAGAAACAAATTACAAAAAAGGCATTCGCCCACCTATTGGTTACGGCGTTTACTCTTAACAAATCAATGCTGTGACAGGAGTCGTGAAGCTCAGAACGAGACGTGATGCGCAAGATCAGGAAAATAGAACACGCAAAAGCACTTATAAAACCAGTTGATAGCTAAGGCCAAACTCAAACCCATAAGTTAAAAGAGCCTTGATGCATCCAGTTCCTCGTAAGTTGCATTCACGAAGATGTCTAACTTTCAAATGGGTAAACATAGAAGTCGAGCTGTCACTTGCTTCAAACTACGGGAAAAAAAGAAAGAACATCCAACTATAAAAAAATCTAAGGACATGAAGCTAATCCATTTTCTGTAGGAAAACATGCATCCAATTGATCAAAAGTTTGAGATTTTTAGGATGCGTTACAAGCATCTCATAGAAGACTTTCGGCCTTAACTTACAAAACATTATGACACTCAAGTCAGCGTCTGACAAAACCACTCTATAAATGCTCTCCTCATGGATTGGAGCAAGAACCACTCACTTCTCGTTTCAACCTATCCTCGACGAACCACATCTGCACATACACCTGCCAACGCCCTACTCCAATGTAGGCGTATTGGCAGTGAGTGAAGAGAGCAGGGGTGGTGGGCGGCTGAGAAGGTGGAGGAACATGGACAACTTGAGGGGCGCCATCACAACCCTTCTCAACGCCCTGTGAGCCGCCCTTAGTTCCACTTTCCTCATCGTCCTCGTCATCATCATCGTCATCGGAATCATTCTGATCATCATCATCCTCTTCGGAGATCTCAGCATCGCCTTCGTCATCCTCCGCTTCCTGCGTCCCTGCAGCGCCGGCATCGGGAGCAGGAATTGCAGTATCAGGAGCAGAGGAATTAAAAGTAGGGTGTTGCGGAGGAACTACATCCATGGCCGAGGCAAGAGAAAGTGCTCCACTTTGTGTCAGAGTGGAGGCAATGCTGGTGTGCGGTGTGTGAGGTATGTTCTACAAAGAAAACACATTGATCGAGTAACCTTCCAAGGGTAGGAAGCCTTCTTTTATCTAACTCATATGAACAACAAAATATCCAACGCATGCGACTTAACAGGCATTAACAATATTACCTTAAATAAAGGCATCATAAAGCAGTTAAGGGTGACCATGGCTTTCGTTCATTTAAAACACTCCAGCCCTCTTTTGTTCATAAGTACGGTCCTTCTAGCGATTACAATGACCATCCTATACGCGCTTCGTGTAATAACTGGCGGTCATGCACGAGAAGTTGAAAGAATGATAAGGACGAAATGTAGGAGAATTCCACCTTTTCCTGCATTCAACATGACATATCATCTATAGACGCTTGAACAATATCTGCTCATCTAACTTGGAACAATAGGTGTTGAACGTGGAGAACAGGTAGCGGAAACCGCATAATCATGATTCAAGGCTATACGAGGAAGGCATTTATTTAGATGAATGATAGGACCAGTTCCCAGTGGCCCTGACTAACTACTTCAGGTAAAACGTATCTACGGAAACAATGAAATTGAACAATTCGGTAGCGGCGACGAATTTAAGCAGTTGATGTGTGGTAATAAGTACCAAAGTTCTAGAAAATCCACTGCGAGTCAAAGTCAATCTTTCCCGTACTAAAACGCCCAAAACCCCATAAAGCGATAATAACAACGCCTTGGGGTGAAGATGCTCCAGTTATAGATAAAAACTCTTGAGACCATTTGGAGAAGAAAACACTCCAATTAATCGATTTTTTAGACCCATGAAGATTATGGATTTGAAACCGAATTTGTCATAGCCAAAGCTCGAAGATTTTCTGTCTTTAAAATGGACCAATCAGCAGAGAGAGTAAAAATACTTCCGATGCATTCCAACAGACAAAAGCAACAGAACAACGGTTCAGAATGAATCGACAGCGTTACGACTTAGTAAGAATCAGTGCTGGAGCTAATACCTACCCGACCAGTCGGCTTAGTGCGAGAAGCATCCGTGCCCAGTGCAGCGGGGCCTAAAAGAAAGAGATGGGGAGAATCCATACCTTCGCCAATTACGTCACCAAGCGCAGTGCTTATAATCTACACTAGTAAGTATTTTCCCATTCTCGGAGCATCGAACCAGTAGTTGCTTTAAATAACTAGAAGTTAGTCAACGAATGGCAATATTAATGCACCTTAAATGCGTTTGCTGTCCATATAAATAGTCTATCTCGATACCAACTTAAATCGGACAAGAGTGACATCGAAAATGGTGCGGCAACAAAGGAAAAGCACATCAGCATGACCAGCGCATGGATCAGTGTAACGTAATTAAATGTTTTAGAACGAATCTTTCTTCAGAGAATACTCCACAGATATTTTAAACATCAAAGATGTGCACCGTGAAGCTATTTATAATGTCAAGCTGACCGACGAAACTCAACTACAACTCAGTGTAAAAGAATTATAAAAGCTACTAATCCAACAAGCATACCTAAAGGGCAGACTTCATTACTTCCGCAGACGCAAGCAGACTGTTGGCGAATGCGCTTTTCACGAACATTAGTTGCGGTTTGTTGGAGCAGAGCGTAAGGCTGCTGAATCACACTACTTGGCGCGTTGAGCACGGTGTTCGTCACTGTCCCACCGGCGGTGAGCGCAACAGTATCCGCATCAGACACAGGCGGTGGGGCCACACCAACACCCGTCAGCATGGTTTGCACGTACTCCTTCAGCTGACTCGTGGAAATAAGGCGATCTGCTACGGAGTTTGGGAGAGAGCGGCGTCTTATCTCTGCATCACCTGGCACTGACTCGAACCCCGCGCTGACCACTAACGAAGCTGCTGCAGCGGCAGCAGCAGCGACAGCAGCTGAGGAGGTGAGAGGGAGCTCGGGGAAGTCATCGACCTTAGCACCCTCCGATGAAAACTCGCGAGTGGCCGAGAGAAGACGTGGTGGAGTATCTGTAGCGCTGACAACGCTAGCAGAATGTTTTCGAGAGGTGGTGGATGACGCAGCATTAGAGATTACTCCAGAAGAAGCAGTTGCCATGACAGGCTGCCCTCCACTTCCTGTTCCATCGATAACAGCAGTAGTAGAGACACCTCCCGCAGGTCCCGCTGAACCCTCCTCCTCTTCTTCTTGTTCAGCTGCCACAGAGCCAAAGTGGTATCCAAGAAAAGGGTAGAAGCCATTTCTGAAATAAAATGGGAGATTCAGGATATTTGTGCATGCATTGAGGAATGAAAGTGGGATGCAATTCTAAGTTTAACGAGATGGCTACAGAACTACAAAAATAAAAACAACACGCATTGGGACATCTAATTAAAGTGAGCAAAAGTGAGTAAAAATAGCTTATGAAGTGTATAGAAATAGAAGAAAATTGATTTGGAAAAATATTCTCAGTTGGCAGGATAATTGGGTATGTAGACTGTTTTTGCCTTTTATCTCTTACATATAATAAGCTCGAAAAGACAACAATCCCGAAAAACCTCATACAAGAGAACCGACATTGGCAATACCATACAAATAGGTTGCCGCAAGCACACAGTAACAAACAAGAAGCCGTTAAACCCTTCACAGTCACATAAATAACGAAGAAGTCAAGGAAGTTAGCTAAATGGCATTCCGTTCAAAAATTTTAATGTCCTTATCTAGAAGGATGTTTGCGCATGTACTAAACTATCCATTTTCCAGGTGAAAAACCAATACAAAGTTTATAATAGACCTGAATAAACACCCTCATAAAAAGACAATGAAAGAAAACACGTAGACTTGTAAAGAACAATGTCCTATCGAGAGAACATGACGCGAAAAAAGCAGCTGACTGACGTTGTCCCACAAATGTCACTCAACAAGTTCAGGAGCAATGCAATTCCAATTTCGGTCAAGAGGAGCGCTGTATTGGAGCTAAAGTTGCAGCCAGCTGATCGGGTTGGATCACGTAGGTCACACGGCCAGCACAAAGGTGTGCATTTCGCATACATTTTTCAGATCAAGTGAGTTTCGCTGATTGTACAAATTTTGAACATAGCACCGTCCGAATAAAGTTGCTTTATGCAGCAACGTTTGGAGTGCCTCAGTGATGGCAGGAGAGACCGAAAGTTGGAAGTGGTAGAATAGGAAAAAGCCACTCCAAACGGTGTATGGGCACACCTCTTGGGTGCTGAGATTAGCTGCATGCACAAACTGAAAAGACACGCAAGGAGCAATATCGCGCTGTGCATGGAAATTGCAGTGACGCTTTCCTGTCATTCCCAAAACCTTCAAGATTGCCACGGAGCCCTAATTTTACCTAGTTGCTCTTAAATATGTATCAGAAGAATTCAAAATCTTAGATAGGCCTTTAGTAGTAAGACTTCAAGTTGAGGCATTTATGGATGCATAATTGCCAATTGAGGACATTGTAAATTTGAATCATCGGAGTAGAGGATTAAAAATAGAATCATCGATTTCAACAACTGCTATCCAGAATTTTATTGTGCGGCCTTAAAAGCCGTAAAATTGTCAAACATCAGAAAGCAAACGAAACATAAACTGACCCACTAAACGCAATCAAAAGAATCAAAAGAAATGATGAACAGAAGGGCGAAGCCAAAGTAAAATTGGTCGGTGAGTTTCAAGAAACAAAATTGAAGAGGTAAGTTGGTTTGATTAACCTTATTTAACTGGGAGAGCTAGTGTTACTACACGAAGGAGAAGTAAGGAGAGGACGTTAATTGAAGAAATTTGGAAAAATCAACAACGAGATAAGAGGCCTTACGAGGTGGAGGTCTTATAAAAAGTTCGCAATTCGCACTTTAAGAACCAAGGAAGTAATGTTACTTTGCTTTTCATGCACTTTTGACCATTTCAATGATCGCAATTACCGCAAACATAGGCAATTAAGCCGACTATTGAAATAGTAGTTGCCGTAAACAGAACTGCAAAATGCCAGAATATGTCAAGTTTACGAATGGCAAGGTAAAGCTTAATGAGGATATTCAAAAGACATGGAAAAATCCAAAGCGGGTAAGTAGGGAAAGTAAAATACGAGCAAATAGATCAAAAAACGATGAAAACTAATCTGTATTCCTCTCGAAGGGGAGAGGCAAAACTGTTTGCTTTATCAAGGATTTGGAAGAGCTGCTACTCATGTATTTCCAAGGTTATAAAGGCAAACAGAACTTTTGTCGCCTTGCCTGACAACATGCAAGCAAATGTGTACGTACCAGAGAACTTGCACGCAGAAACAGACATAGAGATTGTCGCGCATCGGGGTGATTTTACGCAATAAAAACCCCTCAAGGCCTTGCATGAAAAGCAATGCTCATTCCAAAGGCTACGAAATAAGATTCACGTGGTGTTAAGCCAGGCCTTAATGGCAAACACGTGAGGGGAATCTGAGATCCAGATGTGTTCTTATAAGCCTGGAAGTACACATTTCTTCGTTTGTTGAACAATTATCAGTAAATGGTATTGCAAGAATCCAAGTTAAGTTAAAGAGAGCATACATCGTCTGACAAAGTGTGCAAAGGTAATAGGACAACGTACTCGTCTTAGAAGTTTAAGCAGCTGTTCAAGCATGCCACAAGAAATGTAGAAGGAATACTTGCTTATGCAAGCTGTAGGAGAATGAGTTTTGGACGATAGCTATTTTAGAATGGCTTTGACTGACAACGCAAGGGGGTCCAATCGCATTTCAGTTCAGTCCAGTCAGTCAAAAAGAACTATTTTTCTGACCTGTATGCGTCTATTACGTTTAACAATACTGCATAAACGCTTAAGGTTAGGGTCAAACAAAGGCGATACGAATGATATTTGGTAAAACTTCGAGCAGGTTGCAAGGAACTTGCCACACAAAATTTTACGCGCCTTGCTCACAATGAATGCAAACACATGAAATACAGCCTCAAGACGACTTTGGCGGGCTTTAAATCAAATGAAACTATCAACAGTAATGGCTCTCATTTGGGATCCGACTACGCGTAAAAACATAAGTAGTAAGAAAGTCTCTATCATTAAGAATGAGGATTGAAGCAAATTCCGATTTTTTGTGACACTAAAATGCACACAAAAGGGACTAAATCGAGAAAAAAGTGCACGAGGCTAGTCTTCGCTCCATTGCATTTAAGCTACCGATTCTCAAGGTTACAGTTGTTGTTTCGACCCATCGAAGGAGGGTATTGAAATGAAAGATAGCTTTGAGACGATGTCTCTAATGCTAGGATGAGTCAATGTGCCCAAAAAAGCAAGGAACTGGGATAAAAACTGTAAAGAATGATCGTGATAAGAAGCATCGATGTGCATTGCTATGCCATATTTTAGACTTAGTAAGGACAAAAGGCAGCCAGCTCAAGGGGTGGTAAGTCAATGACCCTGATAGAAGGATCAAAGGGTATTAATGCATACGTTTGCAATAAAACACCGCTAAATAACATTTACCTAAATTATGTAAACAGGTTGCGTTTCAATTAACTTTGGCAGGCTTAAACGAACGGGAAGATCCAAGCTTGCTTCAAGTGATTTTTACTAAAAAACCCATACTAAGCATATAGGGTTACAAAGTTCAAAATAAATGCTGGTTTTAAAGAGTGGGCAAAGGAACCACGAAGCTAGAAGGTCTAGAGAAGGTAGTCAAGAAGTCTAGTATCCTAGGAGTGCTTTTATCAGGATCTCAATGAAAAGTAACGTGTTACTACCTAACATTTAAAAAAAGTGGGGAAAATGGGAATTGCTCTTCCACGACCCACTAATAACATCGGTTTTGCTTGCCAGTAATCAGGACACCAATTACTTTAGTCAAGTTAATCTTTACAAAAGAATTTATAGGAACGGTTGTAGGTAAGTGTACAGAAACCTCGCCTTACCTTCAAAAACAACTATTTTCTGACAGGATAGAAGGCAAAATACCCCATTTATTATCTGTAAATGTCTGGCTTAAAAACAAACGAGGTTGAGCGTAGCGTATTCGATGGAGACTAGCTTTCAAGGAATTAAGCCCGTGAAATGGACAGAAAAAGGCTGATTTTCGATCGATGGTAGACCTTTGTAAACTAACGTAAACATCTTACACACATGAAAGATTCAAAGCAGAATACTATTCTGATAATGGTTAAGGGCATGCAACCAAAAAAGAGACTGGTTTAACAACTCTTTTCCACACCATCTTCATGCACGCATGTACACCCAAATAGCATTTATGAGTTGTCCTGCAACAAAACGACATGGAGCCAGCCGGTTATGAATGCACAGACTCACTTTACATTCTCGAGGTACTTAGAGGTTAGAGTGAAGTTGGAGCGATAGTCCTTCCAGGAGCGCGTTTTGGTCACCTGATCATTGAAAAAAGTGACATCCAGAATTATTGCCTCATCCTCCAAGTGACTGATGTAGTCTCGCAACAACTCCGCAAAATCTGTAGCTGCTTCTGCTTTTGCACCACTAACACCCGCGCCTACGCCTGAACCACCCTCAGCTGCGCCTCCAGGGCCCGCTCCGCCCCCTCCAACAGCAGTGTCTTCCGAGGACACAGATTTCACTTAAAACGGAAGAAATGTAATTTGCATATGACTTCAATATCTATTCTTCATTTATGAAATCATTTTTTATTGTCCAGTTATTGTGCTTGAGAAGTTTCAAGGTTAATGGTCTCCTATAACTAAGGTATCTTAAATGTGCTATGTATCAGCATAGGCACAAAATGCGCTTGAAACATAAAGAACGTAAGGAAAGCATGCTAAAAAGCACCGCAGCAAGCTATGAAACGTGCCTCAAAGATAAGCTCTTTTCAAAGAATACTGTACTTTACAGTGTAAGGTCCACAATCTGTTGTGAGAAAATAATGGTAAAGATGGGAGAACAGATCGATTTCTGGGACTGAGACGTGGAATAAAATAACATGCAATGGGCAATGGGGAATTGAGACCTAAATTTATATCCTGAATGACCTTGAGAAAATAATATACTTGCTCTAGTGTCAGTGCAGTGTTCTCGCCCTGGAGGTCCTGCGTCTTCATTGCTCAATCAAATCGCATTGTTTGCATCGCCTCCCAATTGGCTGACCCGGCTGCTATCGGTCACACATACCACCACCTCGCACAAAGCGCGTTGATGAATGCAAGCCATCACAAATTATTATACGTAAGTGTAATTCAGTTGTCGTTCGTAAGCAATAAGCTTTTGCTGCCTCCGCAACAAAAGAACAACAGAAACGACTTTAGGCACCTACTCCAGAGTGCACAGACTTGGAAAAAAAGGTCGGACGGGTACGCACATTAGGATGTCTAGAAGTGTTACTACAGAAGTAAAAAAAATTACTGATGTACGTGAATTGGCATGCCAAAATCCTTCGAGTATCTGCGTTTCAAGAACTTTTAAAAGCGGGAAAAGTGGGAGTAAAAAGATAGGTTGAAAATTTTGAGTAGCAATAAAGCTCACTAGAGGTGACAAGAACCTTCGCAGAGAGGAGTTTAAGAGTGGGTACTTCAGCAACAGCTGGATGGTTGAGTAGCGCCTTGATTTTGGGACGGTTGGATGGATTGGGATCACAACAAGCCTCGATAAAGCTGCGTTGGTGAGGATCAGCAAGACTAGCCAGCATAACTCTGACTTTCTCCTCCTCTGAACTGACTTGAGCATCGAATGCCTGGGTCCACACAGCAATCTGTAAGGATATACGGGAAGCTAGTTCTTAGTACCCTAGAACATCATAGGCTAGCCAAAACAGACTTTTTTGAAATGAAGTAGTTATTACATTTATTTTACGAAGAAAGTGAGCGATTAGACTCTAAAGCGTTAATAAAAAACAGCAAGCTATCAATGATACTTCACGATGCGTGCCGCATAAAGAAATAAAGCCGAAAGTACGCCGGAATGGGGTGAGGAAACTTCTCTAGGGAATTGAGCTCCTAGCATGACATACTTTCCACTATTAAGAAAGATATGACCCATTTGAGGCTGACATTACCATACCAGCTTAGCAATAGTATTAAATTGTTCAAAGCACATAGAAAAAGGAATCAACCTCAAGCGCCAGGACTCCAAGCGCATAGATGTCAGCAGCCGGAGATTTCTGATCGAAAAAAGAGTCGAGCATAACTAAAACAGAAATGGTTGAAACCTGATCCTCATACATGGTCCGACTTTAAGATTTCCTGAGCTCTGGTAGTAGATTGCTTCCTTTTTCAAATTACCATGGGTAACACCAAGTCGATGGAGGTACATAAGTACAGAAAGTAACTGACCAATGTGCCGTCTCCACAGCTAAAAAAGACTAAGAGGTGAATAAAACGTACCAATTTGGACCTCGAAGTGGAATTACAAAGAAATTGCTTCAAAGTGCCATCGTCCAACCTCTCATTCACGAAAACTAATTTTCTGGGTCCAGAGTCATTTTTTGTTATCCAAGCATCCAAAAATCGAATAAGAAAGGGGTGAGTTTGTTTTTTGAGCTTCTTCACAATAGTTAAAAACCTGTTATCGCGCTCTGTCTTTTTTTCCGGTAACATCCTCTCATTCCACATGACTTCTTTTCCAGACTTGGGTTCAATGGCGATAAATGTATTGTCGACACCACCAATTTGTGTTGGCAACCGCTTATTACGTTTATGAAAGCGGTTATTGTGAGATTTTTCGACAATTTTGTCCTCCTCCTCTTCTTCATCATCCTCGTCATCATCTTTTTCATCATGTGCAGTCGAAGCTGCCATGACAACATCGGCCGACGGAGCCTTTATGTCAGACGTGGATTCGAGCTGCTTGGACTCCTGTTGTTCTTCCATTTCATTACAATATATATCTTGAAAAGAAATCGTACAGATTACTAAATGAGGACGCATGTAGTTAGACAAATAGAGTATAGGCTACAAGAAAACTCTTTACAGTGCTAAGCAGAAATAAAGAGCAAAATTATTGACACCAATAGTATAAAAACCATGCAAGATAAGGAGGGAAAAAAGCTTCTTTAAGAACCTCAACTTAGAGGAAAGAAGTATCATATAACGTTGAAAGGTTATACGAAATGGAAGGCAAAGTAGTTAGCGAAGAGCACAACAGCAATAACTTATAACCCTAAGATTATTTAAGAAATGCGATCCAAAGTAAGTATATTAAAAGCAATTGCAAAGGGAAGGGAATGCCAGCTAAAACTACGAGACAAAGACCTTAAATATATATTTTATAAGATAAAATATGGTGCATAAATGAGTAGCTCTGAACGTTGAGGTCTGCTTCTAAATGTCATATGAAGGGAATGGCGTTTTAATTTTACCTTAAGGGTCCGTTGACCGCTCCTTGTAAAACATGTCAGATGCAACTTTATTCATTTCAGATGAATTTAAATGCAGAATTACCAACTCTTAGAGGTGCCGACTCCCCACCCGTATCTACTTACTAATTTCAAGTTAAGTGAGTAGTGTGACATGCATTAAATCCTGACGACCCAGTGTAGTACAGTTCGATTATTTGATGCATGCTTTGCTGGTGACAGGCGAAATCTTAATTTGTAACTGTTCAGGCAGAGAGTGAGGTCGAACCGTGAAACTTGCAACGATGCCCACGTATATCCCTATCACTCTCTGTCCCACTTATTAACCCTCAATTTGCCTAGCAGAGCCCCCTAAAGAGTAGGTTTGCTGATTAAAGGCTAGTTTCCTTTGATAGTAGAGATGAAAACCACACGGAACAATCCAGTAAATAATCAACCCCAGGGGTGTAAACATCATCAAATTAGTCAATTTAAACAAGCATGCACAACACTAGATACGTAGGATAAATCTGCATATCGTGCATGCATGAAGGTCAACAATGTTTTCGTTTTTGATGACTCAGAATAATCACTGAACTGATGAACCTTACCCTGGAAGCAACAGCCCCGTCCAAACTGCCCGATGCATGTTCAGACCTCTATAACCCTCCACACCTTGACCTCATATGGTCAACCTAACCCAACACCTTAGCCACTAGGATTTGCACAGTTAACTCTTTTCAAAGCGTTGTCATCTCAAGAATGTATTCGCGCCTCATTTTACTAGACTTATAGGATGCGTTTTCAGTGCATGAACAGAAACAATAATAGGTGCGGTGACAGACTACAAGCATTCTGATTGAAAGTGGCCTTTCGCTTGATCATGGTGAATAATATCGCCCATGTTCAGCCAAAAGAATGGCAAAAGAACTATTCCATCATTTGCTTAGTGCTTCAGAAGGCCGGCTAATTAGGAGAGCTGTCCGAACTCCAAATTAAAGGCCAAGAAACTCATCCACGTGCACATACCGACCAACGCCAAATCGAACATAAAACTGCACGAAATTCATTTATGAACAAGATAGCATTGAAACAGAGGAGTCTTTGATGGTCTGAAGTGTGCAATTGTCACGACCACACACAATGAGATCCCCGATTAGATCGAAGGTTCCCACACTACAATATCCCTGTGGATTCGATGTCACGCATGTCGCTGTTAGTTTTTTCTGACAGATCTGGTGAAAGGACCACGATTCTGAAATAATTTAGAATAAAACGAGAAGGGTTAACATAAACGAGTGCTTCTCGGGTGGAAAAGACTAAAATTATTGCAGTACCCAGAGCTGCTAAATTGGTTGAGAGAGAAGGTATTCGGTTTTGAGATCGTAAGAACAAGTTTCAAAAAGCGATTAAAAGGCAACACTCTTTAGAGGCAGGTGCAAAGAGCACATCAATACTACGCCACGCAACGCAGAAGGACAGACGGAGTGTTTCCAGTGGCCCTTGCAAAGGACACAATGCAGTAAAATGACGCAATAAATCTAGATTCGACGTGACCAACCATCACAACTAGGCTATTTTTCGCTTGTTTTACTAATGAAAATAATAGCCATTTATGAAGAGCCTACCCGCTGAAAAAGGTGAGTGAATACACATAAGACCAGCCGCCTCTGTAGCGAGGTAGAGAAACTGTGGTTGGTGCGGGTGAAAGCGAACCTCCCATACAGCACTGCCTCGGCAGACGATCTCACTTAGCGGATGACGCTCCTCTCGCAGATCCCAAATGTAATTTGTAGTCGTTGTCGTTTTGCCTCCACCGCTGGTGATATCTACGCCACCCACCGCCAACAAGTGCGACTGTCCGGGATGCTGAGATAGGCACAGTAGTGGACGCGGATCTCCCGTACTGCTTTACAAACACCGAAACAGGCTTGAGCAATAAAACTGACTCATGTGGCAATGAAAAACTCCATTTTGATGCGACTTAGCTTCTGCACTAGAAGAATGCTTGGCCTGTCGACCCTCAAATCAAGCTGTGCTTTCTATAGCACCCTTTCTCATTAATAAAATCAAATTTTTGTGCGAAAAGCTAGAAAATTAAAAAGACAGTACGGAACAATCCGTTTTTGGGGGAGATCAGATGTGTTTGGAGAGCGCAGATCCCAAACATTCAACTGTCCAAGTTGATTTGCAGTTGCAATGCATGAGGGGTCGATTGATTCGATAGCATTGATTGTTGATAAATCAAAGCCAAGGGCTGCGACGGTTAGCTTCCCTAAAAATCGAAACGCACAGGTAAAATACAAAGATGACTTAGAGGGAGACGAGTCACAGATGCCATGATTCACGTTTAACGGCGAGCGCTTCAGTGTCCAAGACAAACAGCTCGCCAAGGTCGTTCCCGACAAAGACTTGGAAGGCGTCAGCGGATACACAGACATCCGAGATGGGAACATCGGTGCGGGGGAGCTCGTCCCCAGGATTGGAGGGGACACGCGACCACATGCCCACCTGGTGCACGCGGAAGGCGTCTCTCTCGGTTTCTGGCAGTTCAAGCCTGTAGATGCTTACAAAACCCATTGAACTACCAGCGAATATGAGCCGAGAGTCGGTGTGAGTCTAAGTGAAAGCCGATCAGAAGGGGAGATTGAAGGAATACGATTAGCAAGTTCAAATTTGGACTTAAAAAATAGACAAAAGTAATCTCCATAGGAGATATCAGTTTCATTAGCATCGAAATTTGCAGGCAAGTGATACGCATTTACTTTAATTGAAGAGTATGAGGAGTTGATGTGTGTATTGAGCTCAAAAGACAAACGGAGGCACCGAAGGGACTCATCGCGGATGAATTAAACATGGAAAACCAAGGGTAACAGGAAAAAGAACTAATGGAGCTAAAGCCCAATCAGCTGAAAATTTAAGAGGACAATGCTCTGGGACGGTATTGTAAAAGCATTACTCGTACAGACAGCTAGAACTATAACCAGAAACAGATGGGATTTGCGATCGCATCACATGCACAACCAATGAGAAATAGCAAAGGCAAGAATGCATAATACAACACGGCCTCCTTGCAAACAATCGTATTACTTGACGATCAATCAGTCGGAGCTAAAAGTGAGTGTTCTTGAACTTTCTAGAGCAAAGTCAATTTTGTCTCGCAGAAGCAAACTTTGAAAACAAACAGACCGGAAGATTCTTAGCCGAAGTAAAAAAAAAACCATGCTTGCCTAAGCCACTTAACAACTAAGAGCATAGTCAAGCCTGTTGACTAGAATTCGATAAATCCACTCGCAGCGCAGGCACCCACTTTCAGTTGTTGTACACTGCCCGCATGCGTCGTAGAACAGACCAAACGCGGTTCATCGGCTGAATCGGTGAGAGGTGTCGGTATCCCATCGTTCAATTCCGCATTAGCATAGCTTGCTTTGTACTCCGCATACCGATTATACTGCCACACGCATACGCTATTCACCTTAAGAGAATAAATTAATACAACAGCCCATTTAGAATGGAGATAAAGGGAGAATGGAAACACACGTACACCTACCTCTTCTTGAGTGCTGCCAGTTACAACAAGGGGCTCAACTTGTGAACCGAAGACCGGAGACAAACGAACCCGACTTAATTGAAAGGAAAGATACTTTTCCGTTACTGATTGACACTGTGACCGTACCATACTCTCTGAAACAGATGCAATACCGAGACACCAAGAAGGTGACAATCAGTATTTGGCAAAATGAATTATTCAGCCGCGTAAGTTGAGACTATCAAAACACAGAACATTTTCCAGCTTTTTTCTTTATGCAAGATTTGGAATTATTCAAGCTTGGATAAAACCCTGCAGACGAGCCGTAAAATCAACTCGTGGGGATTTGATAATAATGACAATTTTGGCACCAGCGGTTATGCATCCAGGCATCGCACACGCACATAAATTGATAAGTACACAAGCACAGCACAACGATACTTTACTTTTTTTGAATAACAAGAAATATATCACAAAAATAAAATTTGTCGAATAAAAAATGCGTCAATCATTTTGGGCGGGGTCAGTCAAAGTCGGCATCATCGGTTTGGTTGGTGGAGGCATCTGCAAAATCAGTGCTCCCCGCAGATACATCGCCGGTATTGGATGTGAAGTCACTCTGTTTTAGGCGCTAAAGGACAACGAAAATACATTACACCTAGCCCTGTTACATTGGAATCAGTTACCGGTTCTTCATACCATACCATTCAATCACGTCAACTAGGATACGAAAATATGATGAAAAATTGAAGTTTCAGCCCTGTAAGTGAAGGCACCAGCAAACAATTCTGAGACCATCAGAAAGTAGAAGAACTGCATAAGCACCTGTTTAGCTGGGCTCAAAATTTAACTCCTGCCAGTCGCAAAAAAACAACTTCTCTAAAGCAAATAACCTAACTTAAGCACTGAATCAAAAGGATAATTAAAGCCCGAATAATGCCAGATTCGTAAGAACTCCAAACCTCCCAGATTGTGCTACAATTAGACAAAGACAGCAACAGAGCTAAAAAAACTAACCCTTCGAGCTTTGAGGCGCGGTCGAGATGTCAAAGTGTCCCTTTCGTTAGCTAAAAGAAAACCAGAAGTCGATAAAAAGTTGCACACCTTTTAGACATTCAAGAGATGGTGTTTAGTATCGCTACCTTGTGTTGCAAAGCAGTGAATACTAAACGACTAGACAGAGGAGAGAATAGTCACCTTTGCTGTTGCCGAGGCTGATGGCAAGCTTCTCTGAGGCCTGACACTCGCTGGTAGAGGGCGCAGAACCAGAGAGAAGCGTGAGTTGGAGACATAACGCTTTAGCCTCTTCCCGTATCTCGGGGAAATCAAGACACTTATTTATAGCAATCACCGCATCGTTGTGATGGCCGTGCTTGAAATGGTAGTTGGCTAGATAACGATAGGCTTGCCCCAAATCCGCCTCGTTGCTTACCTATGTGAAGTTTAGAGGTAATAACGCAGTAAACTAGCAAGCAGATATCCAAAAGGCACTGCCTTTAACAAAGGTATCGTAAAATTAACTAGAAGTTGCAAAGCGACTCATAGCAAAAGTAGCATGTAAACTATAATCTACAACACCAATTTCAAGAGCGCAGAAGAAACTGGGAGCAAGTGAAGAAATTGTCTTCAAAAAGGTTCAAGACTAGCGGTATACTTCACAATTTAACCGTCTGGAATCAAGCAAAACATTTAGGTATGGAAAAAAGAAGAAACGCATGGCTCGAGTAACACGTTTGAGAACCTCTTTACAGAAGTGTTGAATATTTGGACTACAGACCAACTTGACGTTAAGAGAGGAGGAGCCGCTAGAGTTGATGAAAATCGCCGCCAGTCACTTCGTCAAAATATTACAAAGTCAAGAACAAAATCTCCTCCTGAAGAAAGTCATAAGACATTAAGCATATCAAAAAGAGGCTATTTTAACGTGTAGATAATATCGCTGTCCATAAAATTGTATGTAACACGAAGCACAGCTTTTGATGCTAGGGCTGTTCATAGGACACTGAAACACTGTAATATTAAACAGATCAAAAGCAAGCCGAACATTTTGGATTGATAAATGAAGGTGAAGGAAGATGACCATACCCCTCTAGTCTCGCACTGCCTGATAAATTGGGTATGCGCCGCAGCAGCCTCGCAGGACTCGCCAGACTTTTCAAAGCACCGAGCCAGAGCGGCGAGCGCGGAGCCCTCCATGTCGCCAACACAGTAGGCACGCCAAAAACACTTCTTCGCAGCTTGCACGTTGCCTAGCTTCTCGTACATATCCCCAAGTGCTACTATCACTCTTGAGTCTGTTGGACAGAGATATTGAGCACGTCTAAAAGTGGAATTCAAAAGACCAATTTAAGCAACATTGCAAGGTATAATAGGTGTTTGTAAAACAATGATCAAGTATTTTCCTTCTACCATTGCCAAAGTTGTCAGTTCATTCGTATGAAGTTTTAATTTGATAGTGTACAGACGGCGACATGCAGCACAACAGAAGACCTCCAAATAATGAATTTTCGCAGAAGTTTACCTCTAACTGTTTCTCAATATCCTGGCCGAAAAAAGCTATCCATGCAAACTAACATTATACGCCAAAAAGGTTGGCAATGTTCAGCTTAGCTGCCGTCTGAAAAACAAAATTGAATCGAAATCTTATGATTATGTATAAGTATTTTACCATTGCGTCAACGGTCATATATTAAAAAAAAACTAAAAAGCATTTTGCGTACCAATAGTACGATCATACTCTTTCATAAAAAGTCTAACGTTCAGGTAGATGAAAACGAAGCAAACGAAGGAATAGGTCTTCTTAGGCGTAAACAAGATGGAAAACCAAAACAATCCAATAGCAGAACTACGAAAACACCTTAACTATGCAAAGGACGCTGGTAAGGAAAGCATCCACCCTCAGCGTGGTAGCACGAAAACCACAGTTTATCTTCAGACACTACCGACCTTTCCTAACAACTCAGCTTAATGTAGCGGGTTTACTACAACGTCTTCATTTCCAGGACATATTCCTACATCAAATGAACATACTTGTAATAATATAACGCATGTTCTGGCTGTTTGATGAATTCATACAACTGGCCCAAACCGTACCAACCACGATGATCGTGTCGATTATGCAGTATGGCCTGATTGTAGGCATATATCGCTAGCTTCAAATGTTGCAGCTCCACGTACTCATGACCTGCAATGAAAACTATTGCTGTGATATACCAATGGCAACAAGTTTAACGTGAATACTACTATTCCCACCAAGAAGGATCCAGACCAGTGCATATCTCGGTTGTAATCGCAAGGCCCTCTGAAAGTAGAGTACAGCTTTGTCATGTTGACTGCGAAGGCCGTAGAAGTTGCCCAGAACACAGCATGTCTCAGGCTTGTACTTATCTATCTCAGCACACCTTCTTGCCAAGTAGGCGAGTTCATTATGCTCACCCCTAACAAATAGGACGTTGGAGAAAATATCTGTATCCGTCAGGCGATATGGGTCAATGGTAAATATCTACAAGTCAAGTTTACGTAAGTGCTTTGCCGTTAACATTTGTACTACCGATTAAAAAGCTTTGGAATACCTTCTTATAAATTTCAACAGAAGTATCCAAATCACGGAGTCTTTCGTGAGCGTCAGCAATGTCAGCTTGAAGATTGAGACTGTTGTGAAATCCATTATTTGACAGAGCCGTAAGTGCTGAAAGCGCACGCTCTGATTCCTGAATGTGCAGGAGTGCCTAGTAATAACAAAGGAAGGCAAAAAGTACAACACAAGTAAGTGAGCAAATTGTCAAAACGAAGTGACCCACCTTTGCGCGAAAAAACTCCAGCATCCAGTTGGAGCTATCGGACGAAGTGGAAGGGGGGAAAAAACGATCCAGTTTCTCCCGGTCTTCAAAGAGGTTGACTAACTCCGACCATGCTGGCCACAACAATGGATCCTTCTTGACAAGATGAACCAATGTTTTTAAGGCCACAGATTGAAATCCTAATCGTATTTGGACAAGAGCATACACATACGCGGTGTAAACATCGACGGTAGACGACAGAAATGCATCAAGAGAGCACTCATGCGTATGCTCAACGTCACAATAGCGCTGCTCCATGTCTGATTTCAACCCAGAAAGGTCATCCCTGTAAATTTCAGATGGTAATGCAGACCCACATTTTGCATAGTTCGATGTATCTCTATTCGTAATTGAATCGTCGGTCATGTGCTTTTCGATCGACAGGTAACGAGAATAAAACTGGAGGAAATCTATCAGTGGATGGGAATTATGCTTTGGAATCGACGCCAGCAGATGAGCACATCTCGCGTACTCTTGAATGTCGAAGTAGCATCTGGCTAGGTTATACTTGGAAAAATTTTCACAAGAAAGGCCACTGTATTGGGCTGCGATAAGAGACCCAGGAGAACCTTCCAACTGCGCCACAGGGTAAGAATTTGGCGAATTCTGTTGGGTAGACAGCAATAACTCTGCGAGCCAGGTAGCACTGTGGACAAGACCGCGAACTTGACACTTTGCTAAAGCGATGGGAAGATCGCTTTGAACCCTATCTAGACTAATGGACAAACTCAAAAGCTGCTGACTCATTAGCGTGCAGACTGTAAAACAGATCAGAGAAGCATAAGGGGCGCTTCCTAATTAAGCGATTCGAAGAAATTTCGTGGGCATGCAACAACTACTTCCATATAACTGTAAAGACTATATTAGTGGCTAAAAGCATGTTAAGGTGAATTTTAGGTTTTATAGCTTTAATACCTGTAAAAATAAGCTACAAAGTTTTCAAAATGTGCGAGTTCATGGATCAAAAGTGGATACAAACATATCTACTGTACGCTAAACAGGATTAAGCAGAGGTTTGTGCTGCTAATAGTTAGGCGAGGTGGTAGTAAGGCAAGTATATTGTCTGAAAGGGACGTGAGTGCAACAATGCTATCGTATTAGATTAGATCATCCACTGAGTTAGAACTTAACTTGCAATTCCGAACCACCTCACTATTAAGTAATTACATGCAGCACTTTTACGTGAGACTGCCTGTACGAACTTTGCTGCTCACCACGCTTTTGGCGAGTGGGATAGCATTTAAGCTCAATTATTACTTCGCTTCTATCATCTTTACCTAAACATAGGTATTTGATTATATCGCTGCATTCCACTACCAAACCCATTCCTTGTAACCTGATATTGCTTTCCGCTCAGCAATTTTATGCCAAGCTGCAAATGCGAGCAAACTCAAACACAACGGTCACCCAGACACCCATTTACATATATGGCTGTGTAATATTTTGTTTACTTGAACACCTGTATGTCTGGGAGTCGAGCTAAGGTACGATTCATTTTCCAATGCGTGAATCAATGTCTTCTTTAAACTAATGGAAAACCTCGGGGCGTTACTGTTTAAGTTGGAGCCATCTGAGTTCTACTAAGTTGTGTTTCACGCCATACTACTTCTATAAGTTTAGTACGGAGGCAGGTATTGTGCCATAACTTATGAAATCCATAATATAATGGTAAGTGTAAGTATATTAAAAGGAATTATTTTTGACTGATGCAGACTGTCACACAAATCATGATCAATACTCCAGACAGGTAAAGATAAGAATCATGCAAAGCCTTGTACTCATAAGCTAACCTTCGAGCTGTACTAAGGTCAAATAGCGTTTCCTTTTTGCAAAATATATGGACTGAGCCTAACTTAGTACCTTTTTTTCTGCCGAGTGGAAGCTCTGGGGGTGTAAGAGCTGCCTGTCTACCTTCTGGTCCGTGAACCTCAGACTTCAGTAACCTGCTTTAGATGAGCGCAGAGATCGTTTAGATTGGTCTCGGGGATGGCAAGAGCGACGAAAAGGGACTTGTATATATCATCTGCGTCTTTCCTTGGTTTAGGGATTAAACGCTTCTTCTTGGATCTTCGATGGGTTGTGAGCATGCTTATATAGAAGTCCATAACCACTCGGGACTGACGTAAAAGCCGGATCCTAACAGTACGTCCTAGACTATCTCTGGGTACAGCACGAAATTTGCCTACGAGCTGTCATTCCCGATTAAAACTCTGAGGAAAGTGAAACACCCGCATCCATTGCTTCCCGACGTAGGTTGTACGGCAAGGCGCGGAGTAGCAATGGTACTCTTCAAGCAGGCTCGTAGAGTTCGATATCCGCCTTTGTAAAGAAAAGTTAGTCATCGAAATCAGTGCCTTCTTTGAAGGGAGGAATGTTGACCCACGCTGCCACCATTGTAACGTCCTGAGGCTTCCCGTAGAGTGGTTGAAGGCATAAGTGAGGATGAATACATGTGTTCCGAAGACGACAGGAAAAATGGGCCTGGGCATGGCCCGAAGGCCAACCCATGTGTACAGAGGCCAGACAAATTCTAGATTGACCGCCAAACTTCATGTGGTCACATGAACAAAGCACCACAGGGAGTACTACAGTCTCAGCTCAATTGTGCTACACGAACATATAATCTGGCTGCATACTATTGAGCGAATATGACTACATAGAGGACGAGGTTTCAAATTAAATCTATCGAAGGAAAACTAGGTTCCGTAGAGGTAAGCCACGAAGAAAGGCGTTTGATTATGTAGTACTCTGTCGAATTGACCGTCGGAATCGGCCACAAGGGGAAGTGGCGTGTAATGTTGCCTTGCAGGCAGGCATTTGGACCATGTCAAAGCCCAGAGCCCCTCAATTTCGACTGGCTGTACATATATATGTGTATTGTTGATTACATTCGGAGACAGAACCATGGAAAGCGGAAGCAAAGAAAAGGGTTGATCATTAATTGAAGCCGAAAATAATCACACATTTGACAGACCATTGCTCAAATAAGATAACACAACTTGTAGTCTATTCTTCGTAGCGCACGTCTTTGATCCAGAACCGTATTTTAGTCGTAACGCACCCTACCTTTTCGGCTTTAACAATCTATAGAAAATTTAAAGATACTTTATCAACCTGTAGGTATCAAACAACGACTTGGTTTCAATCGTGGCAAGTGGAAATTATAACGTAATCATATTAACATAAGTAAATAATATTAGTGTCATTAGCATTTGATAGGAGACGACAAAATTTATTTATTTGTCTGCTTGGATTGCTAATTAGCACTTGAACGCGCACTATTCTGCTGCGCAGTGGCTCGTGTTTGACTGGATGGCTCTTGCCTTTCTTGTTTTATTCTTGCATCTCTGTTGTAATAAGGCTGATTGTCTTAATAGTGTAAAGCTGGCAGTCCTGTTCACTTCACATGTTATTCTACTGGGTCTTCTAAATCTTGTATCGTAATCGTGTGGCCATTTTCACCTGACATTTCGTTTACTCATTGAACTAGGACATGTTTGTAACTTGATCCATGGGATAGCAGGTTTGATGAGCTTGTGATCTTATGTCTATTGAGACGACTTCTCAATTTGCACCAGACATCTCAGGCTCCTCTTCTGCTAACCTCAGCGGCTGATTGCGGGAAGCAGGAGGCCATTTTAGCGTGGGATCCCATTGCAGGGAATCAAGTCGCCAGCTTCAGTGGCTTTGCTGCAGCTTCTGGGACACTCACTACCTCGAACGGCATCGTCTTTAGTGCCGTATGCAGGAAACCCATTATCCAGTCATGGTCTCTTCAATCAGTGAGTAGTACCAAACTTCTAATCGGCGTGGTTAACTTCAGAGCGCCTCCTTTAAGCGTCTTACAACCAAGGGTGTTGTTAATGCTCTCGCCTTCTCTCATGACGGATTCTTTATGTTCCTGGCCATCGAGAAGAGCATTTATGTTTATCAGGTATGTATTATGCATGTTTACATTGTTTTTTTATCGTTTGAACTCTTGCTATCAGATGTGGTGTGGATTGAGTTCATTGTGTTTCTGACCTCTGATCCAAGTTTTGACTGTTGTCCTTGTTTGGATTTGTCGTCTATTATCTTTGAGTTTCAAGATGTTCGCACTTAAATTGTTCATCGTTGTGTTTTGTGAACCAAGGTATTTCAGAAAGACTCTGATCCACTTATTAAACGCCACTTCTTATTTCATTGGATCCTAAATGCAAATAGTTTAGGTATGCAGAACTGTCCATGAAGGTTGGTGTTTATCCCCAAATTGATCCCAGGTGTGTAGCGGGTGTCTGATAGCTGTACTGGAGGCGAGCCACATGGCGCCCATCGGTTCTCTAGTTGTGTCTCAGCGACAAGCTGGGCTACCCTTGCCCCTCCTCCTATCTGCGGATACCTCCGGCCTTGTTGCTTGCTGGCTAGCTTTGGTCTCCAGTGGCGAAAGCTTTGCCATCGGTTCGCGCGACTCTACAAACATTAGTAACGAGCCGGAATCGGACAACAAACACAAACCTCTCTGGTATGTGGTTCAAGCAAGTCGAGGACTGCCTGCTTTATCTTTCACCGCTGAAGGTCAAATAGTCGTTTGCGCAGGAACAGATGGTGTTAAGGCAAGTGACTGCTTGTTTCGCCCCATGAAGATATCCACGTGATTCATGCTTATAAAATCAGAGCTATGATTACAGTTGGCTGGTACGCATGAATGCTAAAGGTTTCAATCCAACATTCTGTTCTTGTGTTTCGAGGTTCTTGGGTATTTTTTTAACCAGATGTTTGATTCAAAGACGGGAGATTTGCTGCATAGCGTCCTGGAAGAGAGTCGTCCAATACGGTGCCTATGCGTGCTGCCTCAAGATGACCGATTTATCTTTGCCGGAACAGATAATGGGGTTCTACACTCCATTTGGTTACGCGATCCAAAAGTGCGTTTTATACGACAACATCTTTTTTGTGATTGAACAACTTACTATTATCTGTATTCTGAATTCGATTACTTATGTGTTTTAGAAACCGTCTGCTTGTGAAGTCGCCTTCCGAAGATGTTTTGTGGACGTTGAGTAAGTAGCAAACTCCACACTTCAGAGCTCTAAGTTTTGGTTACTATGGTGGCTTGTAATGTTTGCAGCCATCATTGCCTCCTAACAAGCGTTTATGATTTTAATAACCTTAAGGAATCTACTGGTCAGCCCAACTATGAATTCAATTATCACAAAGCCGCTTCTCCTTTATTTCCTAACCTTTTCACTCTACCAACTGCCATGTTTTGGCTTCAAATTTGCAATAACTTTTCGTCTGTTGCTATTTTTCATCCTACCTTGATGTTTAACAACTTTCATTGTTTCCATGTAATGCAAAACTTCTATCCTTTTGGTAGTTCTTTAGGCTTCCTCCGGTGGGCTATGGTTTTAACTCGCCTTTGTCAATTATTTGGCAGCTGAATGCGTTTCATGCTTTATCCGGTTGAATTTTTCTCTAAGGCATCATGGACTTCCGTAAGCTTTACGCCGAACCCAGAGGTGTTTCTGAGCGGAAGCAGGAATATGATTGTGTATTAAGCAAATCAAGTGCTGTAGTGGTCCTGTTATTTATTACATTTATGATTTGTCCATGCATATCAGTTCTGCTTCTGCTTTATTCGTAGACTCCCATCAACCGAAAAGGCTATCTGTCATGCCTGTGCCAGCCCTGTGGACTCAGGCTTGTCTTTGCTCGCCGTGAGCACCCTTTCGGGTTTGGTGGAAATTCTCCGTCAGGATGCCTGTCTCGTGCGCTTGCAGAGCTTCTCTGTGGTTCCGCCCTTATCCGGCAATTCAGGCTCACCACGCATCACCGGCCTTCTCATGGTCACCCGCCCCTCTTGGTTGTTGGAGAGCCAGACGGCATTGAGCTCATCCGCTAAACCGGACGCCAGCGGTTCTTTGGAGTCCCTGCGTCCAGCCAAGCGTCACTTGGGCTGGCATGTGGAAGATCTGCTATACCTTCAATTGCCCAATCTAAAACGCGTAAGTCTTCTCCGCCCCTCATTTGGTGACATCTTTTATTCTAGCTGCAGTCAGGAACGTATGGGTAACTCCATAGTCGTGTGAAATCTTGATTACTGTCATCGTACTGGAACAAACGGCTGTATTTACTATGACATTGATGTTGCTGCCACATCTGCTTACGAATTTTTACTGCAGGATCGCATATCGGACGACTATTTGGGAGACATATACCAGGATGAATTCTTTCTAACTACGCCCAGTCGCTCTTTTGCTCTGCCCATTGATACTGTTAGAAAATGTACAGCCAGCACATCCAACACTTCTGCTGAGGTGAGCACATTAAGGAGGGAGAAGGAAGCCCTGGAAAGGCGAAATGGGGAACTTATGCGCATCTTGGTTGCAAACTGCTTGCACTACTAGCCAAAATTATGAAACCTCTGTAATGTCTTTTAGTGGCAGGGAATATTGTGCTCTTTTAAGTTTGTTTTGTGACTTTCAATAACTGTATAACGTAATGGTGGTTTATTACTATTATTACCATCCAAAGTGTAATGTGAATCATTGTGAAACCGCGACCACTTATTGTGAATAGGACGCTTGGTAATACGGTCAGCCTATGTAACGTAATTTTGTCTGCAGGACATGGGTTTGATTGCTAGGATCACTTGAAAAATGATAGGTTACCCCGATTCGCAAGACTTGCTGATAAGTGTATGCACCTTGGCTGTGTATCCTGTATGTTGTCTCTGCCAGGCGTCAGACTGTCATTGAAGCCTCCCAGACTGCAAACTCAAGATTTCGTCATGTTATATGATGAACATGGAGAGTCAAGAAGTTACATAAACACGGGTGGACACCAGTTTTCTACGTTGTCTCTATTTTTACCTGTTTCTACCCTGTTTCTATTGAAGTTATTTTTTTGTGATCCATTGAGTGCTTTTAAGGTGATAGTATAATATCACATGATTGAACAAGGGCTGATTCCGACACTATTGTCTTCACCGCACCATCTGGTTTCCGAGTCATAGCCTAGCTCTTTGTCAAACGAATTTGCCATCAATGCACTTTATAAGCTCTCTATTAAAGAGACCATGGGGGTCCGAAATATCCAACTGAATGTAATTTATACTTCTGATTTAGAATTAATTTTTGTAATGCTTTGTTTATGTGGCTACCTGACGTTTGGCGGTCACTTTAGGGTTTGTCTGGTCCTTTTACACGTGGGCTGGCCTTTGGGCCATGCCCAGGCCCATTTGTCCTGACGTCTTCAGAATGCATGTGTCCAGCTGCACTTACTGACTTCTTATAGCGGCAAGGAGGTCTCGGGATGCTACACTAGTGGCGGGGAAAAGCGAACCCGAAATTTTTTAAAACGACTTTTAGGTGCAAAGGGCTTTTGAAGACCTGCTTTAGCCGAGGTGGGGTCTCTGCGACTTGTTCTTCGTTGGTCATTTGTTAAAAGTGAAATAGTGTACAGGAAAATCTATTGCTCAACAGACACCGCTGTCTTACTGGCATCCTACGTTTGTGTTGATAAACTATGCCAATTAATCGACCGATTTTCGGAAAAGGACAGTAAGATTAAGCCGACTAGCTATGGTTCGATCGGATGACGCAATGGTTAAGTACTTAAAAATCGCACAGGATCTGGAGATGTTTGAGTATCTATGAGCCTGATAACCTGTTGGACCCCAACATCGGGTCCCCTTGGCCGGCAAATCAAAACCTTTCTTTTTACGACAAGAAGTTTATAATCCAACCAGCAGACAAGGCTGCAAATGAATTCTACCTTTTAGTGGAGAAATCCAATATAAATAAGCGCATTTTGGCGTCGTGCACCGGCAATCGTGAGCTATACATTTTATAGACGGAAGTCTGACCCTATCAAAGTGCAGTAGATGAAGATACAGGCAAAAAGGGATGGGAACTGAAGGAGGCAGATTTACCTTGGTGACAGAGAATCCCTGAAGCCTACCCAAAGAAACGAATTAGACGGATGTCTGCATTGGGTTTCACCTTATTCTCTGTTTCACAAAAAAGCTATTAACAACTGAAGCGATACCGTAATGAACTATCTGGAAAAGTTTCGTGTCGAAACTTCCCATACAAAATCCGTGTTTAGGTGTTGAAAGTGACACCACGTTTCTCCTTACATATGGGAAAGTGACCAGAGTTCCACCATCTAGTGCTGGAAGCAGTTAATGGTCAACAGGTATATGCGGCCCCGAATCTGGTCGTCAGGCCGAACTTTACTCCAGATCCAGTTGAAGCTGCCTAGGAGACCAGGTACGTTTCCTCAGTCTCATGTTGTCTGTCGACTGGCGCGGATGGCTCATGAGTGCTTTCTTGCAGTACCAAATTGTTTTGATGGCTGGCGCGGGAGGTGTAAAAAGGGGAGAGCCGAGGGCGCCGTTCAAAAGGATTTTTCTGGTACTTTCATACGTGGGCTGGTCCATTTATCCTGTCTTCTTCGGAATACATGTGTCCGGCTGCACTTGCTTGCTTCTTATACCGGTCAGGAGGTCTCGGAGTGCTATAATTTCTACTACATATTTTAGAATTATAGGCCTTCGATCCCAATGAAACGATTCGGTGGTTATCGGGTATTCTGTGGGGTATGAGGAGGTCAGTATAAACAAATAAAGCATATAAGGTTTAGTTATGAAAGTCATCGTTTGGCAAAAAACAAAACAAACAAACGGAAATATTGTAATCACCAAAAATTAACTTCTTTGGGTCGGTGTCTTACTCCCAGCTCAATTAGGAGCTTTGAGTCTTGGAAATGCATTCATTTACATCGTAAGTGTGAGCGGGTTGTACAAGCGGAATTTAATGTTTTAGACGCACCGGTAGTTCTCGCCAGTAGGAGTTTGCCATTTGCACTTTACCGTAGTAACATCGCTTCTCCTATATAGTTTCTTTTTTTCTGTCGATGTGTTCAGTGATCATCCTTGATTTTGTCAGGAATCTGCTGTTCCATTTGCATCGCTTTTGTCTTCGTCAGGAACTATCTTAAGCGTTTTTTTGCAATTATTTCTAACTCAGTGCCGCATGTCATGACATGTTATAATGCATCATGAGTAAGTTATGGCTCCCATTCTAGCAAAGATGTTACTGCTTTCTTCACTTACACAGAGTTGGAGAAGTGATGGTGGTCACGGTCATTCTAACTAACTCTCGATTTAGTGCCGCATCACGGTAAGGGTTTTAGTCAGTGGGCATGTGATCGCTTTTGGAATATTTATGTTTTGTTCAATTATATTTGTTCTCGGCGCCTGTTGGTTTAATCTTACTTCGTCATCTTCGTTTCTGTAGACACAATGGTTGATAAAACAGAAACTGAGAATCCCGAACAGCCTGCAAAAAAGCCATGTTCTCCTGACGATCCACAAATTTCCACCGAGACCGATGATAATGAAATTCTTATATCAGAGCAGGACTTTGCTCCGTATTTTCCCGTCGAAGAAATGGAAACCATGCATACAAAGATTCGCAAACCTGTTTGGGAAGTTCCCGTGCTCCCAAATGAGGAACTTGAGACAGTTTTGCTGGCTTGTATCAAGCTAGTCGAAACAAGTGCAGTTGTCAACTTTTACAACTTCAATTTTTCTAGATCAATACGAAAGCTGTTTATATTTTAATAAGTTTTGTGATCAAGATCTTAATTTGGCATTCGACAAAATTATCTGTGATCGTGCGGGTGATACTTGGACCGACCAAATTTATGTACGCTGAGTGCTCTCGTTCACCAACTGCTTATAGCATTTTATTTTTATGAACTCTCTCCTTGCTGTTCAATTATGCGCTCGCATGGCTGACAAGGATTATTTGCCGATAATGGAATTGGAATCGCGCTTGTTTAATCCAGAATCCAGGTATTAGGATTTTATTTCTACAGTAGCATGTAACTAGGTTCCACAAGCACAGTGTTTGCACTCGATGCAATCCGGAGGCAATTCGTTTTGGTACAGCCGGAACAGAGACTACATCGCGTTTTGCGGTTATAATGTCTGCTTTACCTGAGTTACGTCGTTCAATTCAAAACACGGACACAGAGGAGAGCTCTGATCTGAAAGTATTGTCGAGTTCGAGGTTTTTCATCTTTCGTTTCCCGCGCTTAGGTTTTCGCTAGGGCTACCATGGTTCCTCCTTTACCACTGCTAGAGGATTTTCTCAATCTTTTTGGCAGACTTGGTGGGTTTGATGCGCTTCTTAAGCGCTTTTGCGACTGCAGCAATAGGTCGCCGACACTTCGTCTTTTCTTCAACTACCTCAAACCTTTCAAACCGTGTTGTTACTACCTCACTGACGAAGTGGTAAAGGATTACTTTTTACCCATGATTGTAAGTCCCTATCAATCCATGAGAAGGTTCACTTAAACTGCCTTAGTTGCAACATAGTCAAAAGCATTTCTTTTTAATTTACTCCTGTTGTTCACGAAGGAGCTGGCTTCAGTTTTTCTGAAGACATATTCAACCATAATTCAGACCCCCTTTTCGACGAGGCATTATTTAGTTTCTGTATTTGTGTGTTTAGAACATTGTTCTAACCTTCATGAAGAATTTGACGGAGGAAGACGTTCGGCAATCGGTTCGGAGTGACCAGCGTAGCAACCATCTGGCTGATTTCGCTGTCATTCAGCATTTCTATCAGCGTATTCATGGACAAAATTACAATGCTGAAGAGTTTGCTGAACTTCGCTTGCAGTTTATTTTGAAAATAATGAGAGTAAGCATATCTACATTCCTACCTTCCCTCCGAATAACTCAGATTAGAATGTAGCTCATCATCGGCATGTTATTAGTCCCACGCTCTCCTGATCAATTGTTTTCTCATGCCATCTTTGATCAGTCAGTCGAAAGCAAACAAACTTGGACGCTATTTGTTCTTATTTCTGAAAATGTTCTTTGCTTGTTGGCGTCGTGCTACTTTAATGGATTGAGATGTTCATTGACTATTCTTTTTGTTCTACTTTCGCCTATTTTATCTGTTGACTCCGGTAAATTTTGGCTTTTGCGCTACGTGTTTCTCTTTCCTACTTTCTCTCGGTTTGTGAGTGATAATAGAGTCATCAAACTGAAGCTCTATCTGAAACTAGGTACAATGTTCCTATCTAGGTTTTAATACCAATTGACATTTCCTTCTTAAAAAAATAACTTATTTTCGGAGTACGTCGAACTTTTTTGAGCTATTTCCTTTTAACCCATATCTTTTTTATCCACTAGACGGATCTTTTTGGAGGAAAAATGAATGCGTTGAACGATTTAATAGCAATTATTAGCGGCATCAATACGAGGCCGAGTGTATCGACAATGCGCTATACCTGTGCGGAGCCTGTAACGAAAGATAGACTTGTCGGGTGGCTGAAGGATAATCAGGTACGTAAGATTATTCCTGTGATTAGTGGAGCTCCTTTTGCGCTGCTGCGTCGATTCACCCTTGTAGGGATCTAGCTCAACCTCAAATTTCTTTCACTTTATCAGTTGTGCTTCATTGGTTGTTCGCATGCGCAAGTTGTCGTTTTTCGTCAAAACTTATCAAACGTTCGGTTGATGGTGTCGTTTCTCATGTTCACGGATGTAAAGGGAGCAAATTTTCATTCTTCGTACAATATCTTTGACGTCTGCTTAAACAGGTGTCTTGGACATCACGCTACCTCCTTCAGATTTATATAACGTATACTCAGCACTTGCGACCCATATTATTTCCATTTGACCTCACAGAAAGTCTCTCCTAGATCGGTTATGTTTCCATGCTTTCACAGGGTTGGCTTAGAATACAGCCCTTGGATTTGTTTGCAAATACGGAGCAGCATTACTATCGACCATCGCTAAACTTGCATCCTCCTCTTAGTGTTCCTATAATCATGAACTTGTCGTTTCAATGCCTCACTGACAGTACAGTTGCTAACGCTTGCCTGCTACCTTGATCATATTAACAATAGTTTCAAGCGTTTTAAAGAAAATCCGTGTTGACTTCGCTTCCCTTATGAAAATTTACCATTTGACCAACCTGAGGATCGGTTAAAGTCCAATATCGAGTCCTGAGTGTAGTTTGTATTGATGATATGATACGGCCTTACCGGTGATTCTTGCATCACCTGTACACAGTGGAAGTTCTTAGATGTCCTCTTGAAAATAAAAGTTGTACATTTGTGCAACCTCTTGCACGAATTCATTGGGGTTTATTATTCACAAACAATACGCGTTCGCTCTTCGAATTTCTGGTTCCATTTGGCAAGTGATTCCCACCATGATGTGATGTTTGTTTAGGTCTTGTCGTTGTTGTTGCGTGCGAACTTGCATCAGCCACAGTATGTAGAAAAAGTGACTCGGGTGGTCCAGTTCCTCGTTGAGATGCAAGAACTGACCCTAGAGGATCTAGACGAGATCTGGGAGGCCCAGGCTGGGAAGCATGAGGCCATTGTGAAGAATGTAGAAGATATGCTTGCCCATCTGGTGCATTGCCTTAGCCCCGAACAACTTGATCGGCTCTTCGACTGTTTCAAGGTAATTACCTTCTTAACACCTGTCATCTTACCACGCTGTCCTAAATAACTGAAATATCAAGCAACATTGCCTCTTGTTCTACTCTGATGTGAAGCTCTACCTATTGACCAGGCAATGTTTTATCCACTTGTACCATATCCTCCCTAAGATGCGGAACTCCTAAGTGGACTTCTCACCTTGCTATTATTGCAGTTTATCGGCTCCAAAAAATGTGTGATGGCCTTGGAACCAAAAAAATGACGAAGTATGATGCAAGCTGCTTGCGTGGTTTATTTCTGAAGATCAGTCAGCCTCTGCTAATTTTTAACTTTTTTTCTCACTTTCATTGTGCCTCATTGAATTAACTCTATGGAAAGCTAGGTGGTATTCACCGTCGAAGGTATTTTTGGAATACTGTACCGAATTGTTAAAATATTGTCTTGCCGCCTTTCAGAGAGCCTTTCAGACAACCACGAAACGTCAGCAAGAACGTTTAATTGTTCTCATCCGTCGTCTGACCATGGAAAACCCCAATGGGTTGGCGTCAAAAACATTAGAGTTCTTCTGGGATCTTGCTACAAGACCCTCCCTCTTCCCTGAAATTGGCGCAGCTGCAGCAGAGGCGCATAGTGGCATTTTGACGGACGTTATGAAGGCTACTAGATCGGTTAGTAAGCATTTTTGTTCGTATCTTTCCTTCGTGTGCTCCCCATAAATTCAGATATTGTACTTACACACCCTCAGTTCCCTTATTATTTGTTATTATTATTATTGTTATTACTCCAAACATAATTAGAATCGGTCTCTGTCGGGGCACATTTCCAATTTAAGGGCCTTTCATCGTCATGCTGGTGAATACTTCGCCTTCTTTCGAAGGCAATACTTCGTGCGCCTGTAATTCCTATCGGCTTCCGGCAAACGTGACTTATCGTGCAAAATATGTGATCTAGAAGGCTCTTCACGGAATATTCAATCACTTTCATCTGGCTACTCGTATCTAACGCATAGCCAAGCTCTTCGTGTTACATATCTTAATGTGTTTGCTGGATGAGTCATCAAAAGTTCCACCAATAACAGGCTTCGTTTTGTACGTAAGGCAGCGATGCTAAGTTAGCCCTAAAATCCTTTTCTTCTCAAAAACACATCGTCCCCCTTTTGGTGCATCTGAGAGGAGAAACAAGTCATTAGTGTTTATCATATCAAGTACATGCTTTGGCATATTGGCAATCTTAACTGCAGTTCGTGTTCGTTGGCTCTGGCACAAATGTAGTTGTGCATCTGTGCTTTTGTATAGGACCGACAAAAATTGGACTGGCTCTCCAGATTTGCGACCATTCTCCAGGAGGATTCCGATGACTATGCTTTTATTCGTGCGGCTCGGCAGATCATTAAAGTGGTGAGCTGTTGAGAGTTCAAGTCTTTATAAATACGGAAGGAAACATCCTCTTAAGGCTCATTTTTGTTTGTCTTCAGCATCAATCTTCGAGCTACTACAGCGAAAACCTTATACATCAATTGACAGTTAACAACGATCTCATCACGGTTTGTATTGACAGCCTTCGAAATTATATGTACAATTTCTCAATCAAAAGTAAGCATACTTTCGCATTTTATTGAAGCCTCCAAATCCGTTTGGCCCTCTCAACCCCACGTTAAATGCGTTTTCATACTTCATTCCATGGGTTAAATGCTAACAACTCTCCTCCTATCCATTGCATACCTTCACAGTCTTACAACTTGCATGAAGTATGTTTAAAATGGATACCTCAGTTCAAAAAGGATAGCCGAAGCTATGGTTTTCTGTGTTCGCCTCCAGAACCTCAGAAGATAATCAGTCATTACGTCTAACATGGCTCGTTCCGATTTGTATTCATAAAAAATATTTTAAAAAAGCAACGCATATAGGCTAAGGCACAATTCCCACATTTTTTGGTTTCCAACTGACAATTTGAGGACAACTTGGCACAGCCAGATATCATGGTCGCAGGAAGGGGCATGTAGCACATTTGTCACGTACGGGGTCAGATGAGATAATCGGGGCGATAGAAGTGTATTGCAAAAATTATTTTTTGTTCCATCAACATCATCTCGGTCATTGAATTTCTATCCATGTGATCTTTTAGTCTAAATGATCTACTGAAACTCTCATGTTACCTTCAAAGGCTGTTTTCTAAGGCAAATTGGCCTATAATGGACGTAACTTCCTTTATTAGCGATAAAACACAGCTAATAGCTTATTCACTATACATTAGGAACGCAGCATTTCACAGTCCGTTATAACTCGTTTCATAGCGAAATTACTGCTAAATTTGCTTCGCTTTACCTAAATAGGCTTGCGTGGGAGCCAACTTAAAGCGTGTTCTTTATAGATTCGAAAATGGCTCATGACACGGGCATTGATTCAATATCTTCTCAACCGCCATCGACACCTTCAACATTGAGTCGAGTGGATATTGCAACACCGGCCTCCTCCTCATGTGCCAACACCCTAGAGCTGCCTCCACTGCAGGCTAAAATGAGCGATGACGGTGGAGTGAGTTCACAGTCAGGAAAGCTTCCTGAAAATCATTTGCAGCCTATACCTCATGTTGAGCAGATTAGAGAACGGCTTGAACTAATACATTTCCTCGCCGCGGAATCCGGAATTCCTCTGACATTGGAACAGCTGAATCTGCTCTGGCGTTGTCTCATTGTCGATACTGAAGTTGAGCAAGACACCTCCTCTTGTATGGACTCAGACTCCTCGGCTGGGTGCAGTTCCACCCACTCTTCTGCAACAGTGGAGGGTCGAAACATCTGTTTTTCTTGGTTTAATCCAACTACCAATGAACTCATTCACCCATTCCTTGCCGAGTTCTTTCAGGATAACATCCTGAACATTAAGCCGGAGCTTCTCACACCTGCGGCCATGGAGTAAGCATTTTCCTAATGCACGAGCGGTAAGCTGTAAGAATGCGCTCACGTGAATGCTTATTTAAATTTAAGTGTACTTGTTTAGTTTTTTTGATTTCCCATCGTTAAACTATTTCGTCAGATCAGCTACTTGAATGATTGAGTCCCCAATTACTTATGTAAAGCTACTTAGATTTTACTGTTCAAAATTTTACTTAGGGCTAGGTAGATTATGTCAACTAACGCTTCTATTTGCCAAATAGCTTATTCCGGTGTTTCTTCAAATACGTAAACGCAAAGTTGGGACCTCGTCAGGAGGCCTCTTCGCGGTCTCAGTCAGATTTGATTGGGCTGGACTACCTTTGGCGCATTCTCCTAGCGTCCAACGACAGAGTTGCCAGAATTGCCATTGAGATGTTGCGAGAGCTCTACACCAGCGATGTGGATCCTCTCAATGACCCACGGAAACGTCGTTTGGATTTCCTGAAGAAATGCTATGACTTCCTCTCATCAAGCTACACTAAGGTTGGGTTTACGTGTACATGTACTTGAGTATTTCTGCTTGAGGATGTGCCAGTTGTGCTATGTTTTGTCTTTGCTAGCCTTCGCAGGATAGAAATTATGGTTTGAAAGACTACAAATGGTTTTAAATTGTTCGTTTTCACCAACCTTGTTGATTTCATCTATGTTTTCCGGCTTGTGATATCAATTTCGAATCAAGAGTGGTAACCTTTTGTGCCAACTTGTGGGCTAGACGGGTTTGCCTTTTTTCGGACGAGGTATATTGTGATTTGCTTTCTACCATAATCTCTATCATTGTGCTTTCTCCAAGACATAAGCTTTTGAGTAGAACAGGCTGCTTAAGGTGAGTAGAAGTTGCATCTTTTTGATCGCTTTGTAGCAAATGTGAATCGAATTCGGCAAGCCTGAAGTGGTTGGCAGCCTTCCAAAAGGCATTGAAGTGTCCCGCGCTTATTCGTGTCTTGCGAATGATAGAAAACAGTCTGGTGCTGCATCAACTAATCACGTCGATACAATTTTTTTCGTGAACTTGTGATGAATCATGCAGCAAGCCTAGTGGAATTACACTTTTCTCTGTTTTGATTCTGGCTTTGCACTCATCGATTGTAGTGCAGTTTAGTTGTGAGAACTAAATAAATTGCCGTAGCCGTCTTTCAAAGATCGGAAGAACTTTTAGCAACTAGTCAAGCGATATAAAAGGCTTAAATTTTGGGGTTCGATAACTATTCACGTGCCCTCCTCGTAAACTTGCATCCTTTAAAGTGGTGGATTCGTAACAGCCTGGTATAAATATCAGTTTCCCAGCTCTGTCGCATGCCCATTTGGAGTTTCTTTTTAGACATATTTTATTTTCGCAAACATATACTCTTTTGATTTGGCTTTCGCTTCGCTATCATCATTCCTAAATTTTTCTCGTTAAGGTTCATAAACTCCTTCTAACCTACGGTGTAGCCTCACCAGATGGAAGCGTATGTCGTCTCTTTGGTAATCCTTCCCAAAAACTCTTCCATACAATGCGTGATGCGGAGCAAGATCTGAGCAACATCGATCGTGTAATTCGGGTTCTGCGACGCTTCCTTATTGAATGCGATCGACAATTCAAAGCTCCCCGAGTGCACTTACCTCTATTCCAGTGAGTGTTGTCCATTCTGCCTCCCTGTTCAATTACTTGGTCTGGTGTCTACTCTTTCGATTTGCTGTTGCAGGTCTTGGTCCGGTTCCTCGATATTTTTGACGGTGAAATTTAGCGCTGTTAAGGAGGGCTCAGTAGAAGACTTAAAGTTACAACAGTATGGCGCCACGACTGGACGACAGTACGAACCCAGCGCAGTGACGATTATAGCTCATGCCAACGAGACCTTGGGTCGTTTGCGCTCGCGTCTGCTCATCCACCGTTTGAACGAGGTGCTTCATCCACTAAATTCGTCAGCTACTAATGCAGGAGGCGACGAGTGCACCCTTTCCTGTCCATCCAAGATACTTAGCGAATTATGTGTTGATCTGTCTGAAGCAACCGGTCTCTCTAGCAACCTCTGTCTTTCAACTTTTCTGCTTATGTCGTCATCCGACTTAAGGGGGAATTTTGACAACTCGCTTGACTCAACAACGTTTAGTGAGGATATGAAGTCTCTGTAAGCTTTGCAAATCATGTTGGCAGCCATTTAGAGGCTCTATTTTTTTTCCGTTTTCGCTAAAGTTATTAGACAAACTAATTTTTGGACTACCGTTCCTGTTGATATCATTTGACTCGAGTTCTACAGTTAATTTTACTTTTTAGAAGCATTAGCATTTGCTAATGATTTTCGTGAATACCACCACTTAAACCCGTCAAAATCTCTCGCTGACATTTATCCTTAATTACGCTTGAGGCAGAAATGTCTTTTTCGAAATGTAAGTTATTTGTGCAGATCTCCACCTCGGAACATAAAATCAGTTTGTAAATGACTGATTTGCTCTCTTTATTGCAAACATTAACTTACTAAAGACGACTTTAGTCTCTAATGTCTCTTTAACAGGACGTCTCTGTCGGCCTTTTTTTGCCTACCGGATATCAATACACTTTTCTATCCCAATGGGTCATGCATTCCTGGCACGACGAACGTGTTCGGTTTACCTCGGGGTCCGAGAGAATGCAGCCCCTTCTCTTCTGTGGGCAACTGCTCCAATTCTTCTTCAAATCGCGTGCCTCGTGCTCCTCGCGGCAGTCTTTCTCCGACTCTCACCGATGAGGACAATTTTCGAATTCCTGTCAGAGAGGGAGATGTCGGTGGCGATTATTCCGGCAATGCTGGTTCCACATCCTTTTCACCTTCTGACAGTTCTGGGACCAACCAAGATGATTCTGCGGATCCGCTTTATTATGATGGCAATGGAATTAGAAACCCACCAGCGGAACTTGGGGCAAGTGTAAACCTTACCTCTACAGCTAGAGGTGACTTTGCTGCTGATCCTCCTCTGCCTTCAGCACCATTTAACGAACTTTGTAATGAACGCAATCTTCCAGGTGAGTTGTGTTAAATTGTTAGTAACATGTCATCGTTTTACTCCGTTAATCTCTATTTAGACTATGTGATGTCGGAGGATCAAAATTTTGTGCGTCTCCTCCTTGACATCGGAAATGTGGCTGTATTTTTGGGCATAAATGAACTCTGTGACCGGACCTTTGATGTTCTCTTCTCGTTGCCAATAAATTTGACATATCAAAGCGTCCTTTGTGAAAGCCTTCAAAGTCACGAGGGCATTGAGAAGATTACGGAACTTTTAAAGTGTCCTATCTCTGAACTGAATCTCTCCTGTGCGCCTAATAAAGTCCTCAATGACTTTGAATTCCCAAGCATTGTGCAACAGTTGTACTTTCTCCAGGTAAGACGATCGTGCTTGCACTTCATGGTCAAAAGGTCATTTGTTTGGGTTGTTTTAGCATCCACTCAGATAATGTTTTCATTTATCAGGTACTCTACTCTACATTGAATCCAAGCGTGGAAATTATTTTGTATATCAACGACGCGATGTATTCTCCTTGTCATTTCACTCCCGACAGCTTTCATCATACGGTAAGTCAGTTATATTTACTTTTGTCATTTCCAGAACACGCTGTTTACGATACGTTTTTTTGAACCTCTTTGGCTCGAGAATGAATCCTTTCCTTAATTCGGTTTAGTTGGCCTTTCTGCGCAATGGTGGATTGAGGAGTCTCCTATCCGCCTCCGTTTTGGAGGACGCGAAGGCTGTCACGGCGGATCCTCTGGCGCAACTCATCCTCCTTTGGATCTGCCGTATCCTCTACCTATGCCTCTACTGTATCATGGCTACTTTAGTGTTCGTATCTGGCAATAATACACTTTGCCTTGCCCGAATGGAGACGCTTTGGCAAATGAAATCGAATTCAGCCCCCAGCACTGGCGATTGTATCCTTCAGAAATATGCAGAAGCCTTTGCCCATTTCGCTCTTAATGCTGGAGTACGTTGGACCTGTTTTCATTCTACCCTCTTTACGTTTTTATGTATTATAGTCCATCAGTTTTTCTCTTCGCCTAAAATTAATGCTGACCTTCCCCTTTTTTAAGTAGCGTCTTAATTAAATTTCGTTTTCGTCTAAGACGCTAGTCCTCGTTAGGGTCTTTATTTTCATTTTAGTGTTCAAGAATCCGAGTGTAGTGGGTCATGTTTCTCAATGTGCTGAACTTATTCTTTACTGCCAATGAATATTTTTAGGCTCAAAGCGGTCATAGCTGAGAGAAGTTGGGAGACGTCCCCCTTTTATCTTACTAAATGCCCAACGCACACTGCTCTGACATGGGTTTTTGAATTGTTTTACACTGCTTGAGTTGATTAATTGTTCGTATCAAGACACTGCTTTCATACCATAACTGTGGGGTTTCGTTACTACGAAAGTGCCAAATCAGGCTTATTAAATGTAGCTTGGACTACATCAAGCTACTCGGTAACCTGAAAAGCTTCTCTTGTGTTGATTGACTTGTAATCGCTTCAATAGGCCTTAGTATTGAGTGAATTTCCTTATTTTCTAGGTAACAATGCCAGAGATCCAGTCAGTGTGGTTAAGTGTCCCTTCACGCTCATGCGAACTCTTGCGAGACGTCGTGTGGTTGGTCAGCTCTGCTCCTCCAGTCATCCCAACTTCGTCGGCTCACTCGCAACGCAAGGCTACTATCACCCACCCTCATGACAGCGGATGCACCTCGCCGAGGAGTATGTTCCTCCTCTTTAATCTATGTTTCGGTTTAAATGTTGAATACCTGTTCACGATTTTCGGGTCACTCTGGCTCTTTCTGACTTATCCATATCATACTGCCTTTTGCCCAAACTTCCTATGCACATCCCCACCAAAGGCCACCGTTGGGATTAGCACAAGCTTTTGCAAGTTTGGTCTTTGGACACGAATAGGTGACTAATAACGGGAGCCTGTTTCCTCCACATAGTTTTTGTAACAGTCGAGAATAGCGATTTGGCCTAAAAGGGAGCTGTATAGGATTATTGAATGAGAAATCAACGGCTGATGATGGTATTTCTAGCCTCATCTCACACATATTCCGAATGGAACGTCCTTGCCCTCGACTAAATAATCGGGATTCTCTCTGAAGGAATAAGCTTCTCGAAACACGATGTTCTATCATTTAAAGCATCCCCTATGTCGGTTCTCATAAAGCTCTCTAGGGCAGTATTAATCACATCAATCAAAAGTGACATTTTAATTGTTGATTGCTCTTGTTAGTTTGAATAATTAAGCCCTTTGGTGCTGTGCCTTGTCCATGCACAATCTGCATCCTTGATTGAGAAAGGGAATTGGACAAGCAACGGTGCCGTTATGCCGAATGGGGGCTGCCTCCACAAATCCTTTTCGCGCATCTTAGTGGAGTTCATGCTGTCTCATTGGTGTGGTAGAATTTGGTCTCCCATTTTTCTGATTTACCGAAAAACGTGCACCCATTTTCGCATACACCATGCGATCATTGATTTCCTCTCTCTGTGCACCTACAGGTACATTGACATTCGGCGTTTTCTTACTCACTTGGAATACAAGTTTGCACTCACATAGCGCAGCGATCGTTACCTATGCTAGCGTAGCATATGTTCGTTTTGGTCACGAAATTGTTCCCCTTTCTAAACACCCACTATGATTGCTCAACAGTCCTGAATCCTGCCATTATTTGGCCTCCCGACCTAGTCTTATTGAACCGATCACATGGTCACGTTCATCTGTGTGCAAATTGATAACTGTGAATTACGCCTTTTCCATTTTCAAACACTTTGCGCCGTGTATCACAATTTTCGCTTTTCATGGGTTGCTCTGCGCCATTGTGAGTATAGGTATTTTTGCTGGGTTTTCAGTTTTGTCGATGTCTTGAAACTACCTGATTATCTCCTTTCAAAGTCATATTTCATGTAAAGACTTTCCATTCGCTTATAAGGATTTTATTTATACAGACCCCATGGTGGGGTTGAAATGTGGCTATTTTGCATGCGCAGTACTGCACTAGTATTTCTCCTTGTATTTTTTTGCCATAGCCGATGTTTTCTGTCGCCGAACGCCGCCGAGTGTGACGTGTACATTTTCTACCACCTGTGGTCTCAAATCAGGCCCCCTTCGAACTTTTCTCCAAATTGGTCACCTTGATTGCTCTGCTTTACCAGTTGAATGTCTCCAACCTCTTTTTCCGGAGCCCCATTACTGTCCATCTCCGACCACCTTACCTTACATCCTCAATCTCCACTCCGGTCGGACACCCGGTTGTCTTTCTACAACTGCCCTTTCAACCCTCTCATTCCTTCTTTCCTTCTCTCCTGACTCCTCGCTAGTAGATTTTCTCTTGCACAAACTGACCCCCACCCCTGATCACGAAATCCTCAGGTCCTGGCTCAACTTCCTTCGTCACATTCTCCTTCTCTCACCATCTTCACATTTGCGACAGACAGCTGCTTGTCTCTTGAATATCGTGGTGACCTGTGGCTTGATGGCGGCCATTTCACTCCAACCCTCCAGTGAAGCCGACGCGCCTGCAAGTACAACAGATGTGGTGGGATTTGTGATTGATTTTTTGGTAAAGACGTTAAATGTAAGTCAGACTGGCATGCGTACTAGTGCATCTTCAGTAGACATACTTCACCAGTTGTACATGTATGCGTTTTAGGAGAGCGAATCTGATCAAGGCCTGTATTTTGCTGATTGTACAGAGGTACTTGTCGGAATTCTGGACTTTTTACGATCAGAATCACTTACCCTGGACACTGCTGAAAAACTCTTTGTCAATGAATGGACTTGGTTGTCAAATACGGTGAGTCTACCTTATACAAATATAATGGTTTTGCTTTTCGATGGAGATTATTTTCGTTTCAAGCGTCGGTGTGCTGCCGAGCCTTCATTAATACATTAATTTAAATCTTTCCTATAGATCACGGCTCCATCGTTGGATTCCGTTGGTGGAGGCAGTGTTAAGACTCCGCCTCATCTTTCCATCTCCAATTTATTTCGCTCCCATCTGCGACTGTGTGCATCCCTTATACCATTCCAAAACGGGAAACTTTTTGAAGAGTCGAGTGAGAACTTTGTTGGACTTGGTCCAGTGGATGTGAGTTTGTTCTTTTTATTTTTGACAGCGAATTCGATATCTGTTTGCGTTTCAGGAGAGTTGTTTGAAGTATCACTGAAGGATGTGGCTAATCTGTGTTATCATTTTGTGGTCTGTGCTGCGTACCTATTGAAATGACACAAATGCGCACATCTTGTACTACCACCATAAATTTAATATTCTTTTCAGAGAATTTGAAAAAAAACTTAGACTAACTACTGAAAGATGTGTCACGTCTTTTGGCATCACTTTATCACCTTGTAAATCCTTGCCTCCCTTATCACTAAATCCCCGTAAGTTTTTTCGTGCAAACCTCTCTCGTGGTAATTTCCTCTTTTTAATGGTCACCCTAATTAGTGGACGTGCATGTGGGCAAATTGTTTCAATTACTAAGATCATCCCAACTGATCAACTCCTAGCCATGTTTGCTTGCATTTACACATGCCCGTTCTAACTCTACTTCTACGAACCTAAGCATGACTACTTTTTGCACTTCTGAATTGATCCAGTTATAGTGAAATTATTGCAAGCGTTTCCGTTTACGCAAACATAAAATGACAACGGGGACCTCCGAATCGCCTGTTTGCTGCAAACCTGAGGTAAGGTAGGGTTTTGCAGATGACTAACCACACTTAACATCTTATTTTAGTTAATACATGGTTTACAATCGCTACGGGCCCAATGATTAATGGAGTTAATCTATTATTTCTTAACCTTAGATACATCATTTATTGTTGTCTTTTGTTGCTTATTCCTGTCTCACATAGCTTGAACATAAGTGAGACGGCTCCTAAAGATCTTATGAATCTACGACCAGTATTTTTGCCAAAGTAGCTTTCGTTGCACGATCTACTTTCATACCGAAGTATTTCCTGTGTTTAACCTTTACCTTGGACTAAATAATTTGCAGACTTCAAATAGATTCCTACAGGAATTCTGTTTTAGAGATGCTTTTCCTGGCTTCACTTTTCCATCATCTTGATTTCTATTCATCCCCTTTTCGATCACTCCTGTGGGTTCTGTTTCTCTGAGAAATTTTGCGTGCTCAAATGGCGTCATTGTCTTTCCATCTTTTAATTAACAGATTTGAGTTGTTTTACTTGTCTGAGGCAGAATCTCCTATTTGGGCAGAAAGGAACGCATAGGTTGGTTGGAGCATTCCAATGTTTCATCCAATGTCGAGTTGACATGAGAACAAGTACATTGTTTCTCTTGGACACATTAGCGTCGGAAACATTTTTCGCTAGGAATTCTTTATTTTTGGTGGATTTTTTGTCCAAATAATTCCAGTCATCAGATCCTTGGCACATGTGAGGATTACTTTTGGTTTCGGCATGTAACCTCTTCGCAATTAATCTGGGCCACAAATGTTTTTTTTTTTGAGTCTCATACGTTCTTATAAGGTGATTTATTTTGGCTAGCATGAGTAGCTGGGTAGAGGGTCTTATGTTATGCATTTGCAGTTTTCGCTCGAGGATCTTCTTTTTCAGCATTATAGTGCAGCACTGAATGAACACAAAGCAGTGCTTTATTCGACTTATTACTGCATTTTTGACGAATGGGCAAACTTGTGTTTGAATATTCATTACCATTAGTAGCTTCGAGTTGTGGCTAGTTTATTCATTGAAAATAGACCCTAGTGGTATTGCTCTTTCTACGAACCTAGATTCGTAGTTTGGTTAGGTGATAAGGTTTTCTTGATAGTTGTTGTTTTATTCTGCTATAGGCCTTGCTTGAGGTGGTGCTATTTCCAGCTGCGAAACGTTTCAATGAACTCCACAAACATCTCTTGTCAGGAACTCGAGAGTTAGCAAAGGAGACCACCTCAACTAGTGCTATTGTTGAGGTATCTAGGGTCATCACTGCCCCGCCTGCCGGGATTCTTAGTGCTGCCTTTGATCTCCTTCTCAAATTGGCACTCTTTGTACCTCGTATCTTACTCCCCTTTCTCTCCGACAAGATTTGCTCCCTTCTCTACTCGTGTAAGTCTCTTCAGTGTTTGAATTATTAAAATAGTTTTCCATTTTGCTTCCAGTTGGATTTGTGATACATAAAGGGCATTGAGTACTAAAGCGAGGCACTTTTTCTTGTCTCTTCACAGTTAATGCTCGAGCGGGTGAATGGGAACCTCCTGATCCTCTACCATCTTTGAGCCGATCCTCGAACGACAGTAGCAAACGCAACTGTCTGTCCTTCAACTTCGATGGCCTTTGTGGCAATCGAGGATTTGTAGGTCTCAAAAATGCTGGTGCTACGTGCTATATGAATGCGGTACTGCAACAGTTGTTTGCCATCGTCCCCATCCGCAATGCAATTCTTTCTGCTCCCGTCTTGAACACTCTTCAGAAGGCCGGTGTCAATACCACTTCCCTCTATTCCCCCTACGGTCTGTCTCCGACTTCGGTAAGTTTTATCGCATTCCTCTGATTTGGTTCCATACATTTCACTTACCACCTAAAGAGGTAAGTCGTTCATCACGTTACGTGACTGCGACTTCCTCACAAAAGTTTCTTATCACTTGCTGATGAAAGAACAGATGTTATGCTGCACACTTTTAGAAGGGAGACTTCAATGGACCTCAGCTCAGTAACCTCTGTACGCTCTTTTCGCTGCAAGAAATGTTCGCATTTCTGGCCTATACGGAACGAGCGTACTATGAGCCCAGCCTATTCTTGAGACATTTTAGGTGAGTCTTGTTAGTTTTGTTGACTTTGGGACAGTCTCTAAGGCTCTTCAATCCAGCGTGATTGTAGGTCAAATTTTATTGGTGTAGACTTTCACCTCAAATGATGCTTGTTTGTTGCTGTTTTGAAGTAAATCTTTGTAATCACGATTGTCAGTGTTATCTTTCCTTGTATCTGAATTAGTTGGCGTTAATGGGAGCGATGTTTCACAGGATTCATGCTTTAATGCGCTTATGACAATCGATGTAAGCATTTTACCTTAAGTTAGATGGCTACCTTTTCTAATGTTACTGCTGTTATTGCTTTTATCCAGGCTTGGTGGTGAACAAGTGAACTACTTGGAGCAGCACGATGCTCAGGAATTTTTCAGTTGCCTCGTAGAGCATGTCGACGATGCAATGAAAATATGCGGGATGCCGAAGGCCATTGAAAATGTCATTGGTGGGATCTTCGAGGATCAAAAGATCTGCATTGAGTGTCCACATAGGTCTGCTTTTCTTCCCCTTGCATGTGCTGCAAATTCGAGTTCTACTTTAATGCAACGTTGAAAATAGTCTTGTGGTCCTTGGCCGTTAGTTTGTCAGTTTCTATCTTGATCCTGATGGTTATGATAGGTGTCAAAGTACCAGGCAACGCCTTTTGTATTCTTTTAAACTTTTTTCGAAGGTGTAACATTATTTTTCAAACACGTGCTTGATATTTCTTTTAATGTATGCGTTCTCAAAATAATCCCAATTGCTTATTTTCTTGATTCACACTTGCCTTGCTGAAAAATTGTATTACAGGTACCAACAAGAGGAGTCCTTCTTGATGATAGACGTAGACATCCAGAATCGATCGACTCTTTGTGAATCTCTAGAGGAGTACGTGAAGAGCGACTTGCTTGAGGGTGACAATGCCTATCATTGTGAGGATTGCAACAAGAAGGTTTCTGCGCGCAAACGTATGTGTATTAAACGTCTCCCTCCCATTCTTGTCATCCACCTCAAACGCTTCAACTTCGACTGGGAACGGTACGTTCTTTCTCTATTAAGCCATTCATCTCGTTTTGCAGTGCTGACTTTGAATGCAAAATTTATTTTTTGTTTCTGAATCATTTTGATTAGCAACGATGGAAATGCGGTTTTGAAATGGAGTGCATGGACGTTTTTTTGCCCGTTCCGTTAAGAGCGACGAGTTGTTCACCCATATGGTAATTTGATGCAATTATTACTCTTCCGACATGCGTGCTACTGATGGATTTAGAAAAGTCAAAATCAATCAAGGTGGCGAATTTGTCTAAACGACCATTTGGAATCTTGTGTTTTACTGTTCTTAGTTCTTTTCATTCTGATTCCTGTAAGACTTGGTTAATCACGATTTTGTAAAACATAGACGGAAAAAATAAATTGCGATTAACCCAGAGACGAATCTCTTTTGTCCTTTTAAGTCACATTGCTATCAAAAACAACGACCGTTTCTCCTTCCCTTCCGAACTTGATATGGCACCGTACACAGTGGAAGGTGTAGCCAGTCGCGACCAAGGTCCGAGCGTCGGTGAAAGCAGTGGCATATGCGAGAGTTGTCCAGCTTCTCCAGGAGCACCGGAGACAAAAGCCCCAAGGCACTCTACACGGTACACTCTTCGCGGCGTTATTGTGCACCACGGGCAAGCTGGTGCTGGGCATTACTACTCTTTCATTTTGCATCACAATCATGAGACTGGAAAATCTCAATGGTACAAGTACGACGACACTCGCGTAAGGCATCCCTGTCTTGTTTCAGCTATCTTCATGATTTCATCCATTTTGTACGTTGGGTGTCCCTTTTTACTAAAGGAATTCCACTTTTGAGCGCTTATTTGAGCAATTAAATAAATAAGTGATCGGCTTAGTGTCACTGGTTCAGTATATGTCTTGCTACGAGAATGAAATACTGCAAGGAATCATGCCTACAAGTTGAGAAGACTTATCAATTAGCAAATTTGTTCCACTTTGTTGGCCACTTTCCAGCTGTTATCTCAGATTATTATAGAATTGCACAGAATCTCTTGTTTCGCTGTTTTTTCAAAATTTTTCTCCCTCCTTGACAGGCACCATGTTATAACTTTCTCGTATTTTTCTTTTCGCTCAGGTTACAGCGGTGAACGCTGACTCGCCTTCGTTTGAACAAAATGAGTGGTTTGGTGGGAGGTACACGCCTGAAACTCCCTTGCGCTTTAGCTTCAGACCTTACATTCGTTGCTATAGTGCCTACATGCTCTTTTACGAAAGGGAAGACTTTAAGGAAACCTCCAATGTTTCTAACCTGTGTAACTCAATGCAATCTGTTGGGCTCTGTGAGTTTCTTCTTACTTTGTCATCGACCTTACTCCTGCTATCTGGGCCTTAATATGCTTCATCGGAGGTACACAGATAGTACGGGTTTCGCTTTGATGAGGCTTTGATTTCCCTTAGTCAAGTTTCTGAGAAGATTTCGGTTTTCGCTTTTTCGCCTATCCTGCTCATAGGTCCGCTTATCTTTACTGCGTTCAGGATTGCCCACATTTATATGGACAGTACTGTATTTGCTCATGTTCACTAGTTTGCGTGTTATAAAGACGTGTTCCCAAGTTGCTCATTTTTCTCTCCCTAAGCTGATGGGGCATCAGGTATAGTTCTATGTCCACCTCATATTGCAAGTCAGATTTACGCTCAAAATGTGGAGCACTTCAACACAAATATGCTAATGAATCCGATTTTTGAGAACTTCGTGTACCAACTTGTAACAGCGGATTGTCTTAGAGTCCGTGTAAGTTTCAACTTTTACTTGACCACCACTGGCAAATTCGACCTTGGTGAGTACAATTTTGCCTTCTTTTCCAGTTGGGCAATGCTTCCGACTCAATTAAAGCTTATGAGGCTCTTACAAGGCTCCTTACGCATTTCTGTTTCGATTCACGTTTCCACACCAAGGATAATAATTGGTAATTAAATGAATTATTTATTTTTTTAGCAAATAAACTTGCAACTTACACAAGATAGTTTCACTGCAATGGGGGTTATTATTACTTTAGGTACCTCTGGTTCCATCCATTCATCAGCCTACTTCAAGCAGGTCCTTCTGTTCGGGAAATCTTTACCAAACTGACCTGCTTTTCGTCACTGAACCAAGTTCATGAATTTTTCTTCAAGTGTCCATACCCAGGGGTGAGCATATCACTAAATCGGCAAGGCGCATATGCAATGCTGAATACAGATGTTCATGTTTGGTAAATGTTCCATTTTAGGTTCGTTATCTTTACGGCGTTTTGCTGATAGTGGTTGTCTGTTTGGAGATAAGATCGAATCCGGACAAATCGGTGGCTAACCAAATAATGCAGAAGCTGATTGCCGAACTGCCTGATTGCTTCACCTCCCACAGCCCGGAGTCATTCTATCACGAGTCTCTTTCGTACGGACCAGTCACTTCATCCGGCACTTACTGGACTCCTTATGCGGACGACTTTCAGCATGGAATGCATCAATCCATCTGTGGTGGCCAGCTTCTTGCTCTCTTACTCGATTATGCTCATTTGGACCCCTTGTTTACGGAGCATTTGGCACGACTTGGTCTTCACACTAAGCTCATACAGTAGGTTTACTTTACACACATGTTTATCCAGAATAATAATTCTCTCTAGCTCACTAATTAGTGGTGAGTCTTTGGTGAAGTTTGGGCAATCTTTCACGAATCAGAGTGATTTTCCTCCTACACCTTTTTTGTTTGTCCATCTAAAATTTGCGAATGATTTGTGCAATTGGTTAAGCTTCTTGTGGAGATCTTATCAGAAGCATCTATGATACATTCCTTTTAGAGTCATAGAAGCTAGACGACGTACATTCCCATATCTTCTGTTTAAGGTCGGACCCAGCAAATCCTTTGCCAATGTTGCTAGAACCTTTTACCACTATGAAACAATGAGCTACTGGTTTGAGACTTCACTTTACCCAAACATAGCTAAAAATTTCCCCTTTTTGAAGAAAGCCATCGATTTCTTTTTCTGAATTTTGTTTCGACTCATTTTTGTGTTTAAAATTGTGTTAAATCTGGATAGTGTTGTATCAGAACTATGCTGGACTTGTGAATGAGTAATATTTTTATTAAGGGATATGCCTACAAAATAGTTCTCTGAATCCGGCTCCCTTGTACCGGATAATCTGAGTTCGTTTTTTGCCCTTTTTAGTTATTTGATTGGCAGGTTGCCCAACACATCGATCTCGTGCCGCCCTTTGACTCTCACCTCTAGCCATTTAGCCAGCGATGAGCAAATCAAGCGTTACGTGGATGATCTTAATAAATCTATTGGTGTCGACTTTGCACACCAAGTTGCCTTCTCCAGTCGTTTGTTAGTGATCTATGATCTGGCTCGAAAACAAATAGATGAAAACGGTCTCTCAATCCCCTTCCTTCCTCCAAATGGATCACCGGCCTTTGTATCTGCCGCGAGCTTCAAGCCACGTCTCTTCCACCTCTCCCTCTCTGCAACTGTACATCTATCTCCCATAAATCATTTTATGAATTTGCTCGTTCGTCTCTTTTCACACTCTGAACTCGAAGAATCCTCTCTGAATCTCTCGAACATGCTGGAGGGCATCGATTTTGACAGATTTATTCAGGTGATCTTTACCTACTGTCTAAACCAAGGAAGTGTGGTAATGATCGCTCAGCTTATTAAGGTAAATATGTGCTTCTTATCTGTCTTCTTTCTCCAAAAGACCCTCCTCTTCATTGTCCCTTTGCCAATCTCTAGATTCTCACGAAGGGTAATACTTATCGCTCCAGAATTGTAATTGACGAGTTAATGCGTATCATCTTCCCGTCTCATTTATCTCCCCAAATGAAATTGGCCTCAGAGCTGGCGACTCCAGTCTTCATGGAGGCTCTCTCCGTTCCCGACTCTCTTCAGGAGCATCGACTATCCTATGCATTCCAAAGTACGTTTTCAAATTCCTTTCCCCTACCCAACTGTAACCGCCCTTTATCGTATTAACTTGAATGACTTCTTTCAACCCCGGTCACGAGTTCACCAAAAATATTACATCTCACTTATTTAGAATTGGATTGCTAAATCCATGTGTAGTGCCACCGTTTGGCCACTAACCCTCATCTATCTGGTGGCTTTCACCCATTTATTATCGTGATTTTTCTACACCGTGTCTGTTTGTTGTTTGCGCGTTTTTGTGAGGCGTCAGCTGCCTCTATTCTTAATAAATTTGTTGTTCTTTGACAACGCTTACCTTGAGACACTGAGGTGGACTTGAAATTTTGAACTTTCTTTCACTACTGTTGTACGTTTTAACCTAGAAAGGGACATGGAAGAAACAGAACCCCGTAAGTTTAATGCTTTTTAAATAAAGCGTTACCTTAACTCTGAAATCCTTTGCAGTAACACATTTACTCTTTTTCGCTTTGTTTAACCATCGAACTAACCACTGCCTCATTATTTTTCATTGTTTACCCTTTGAAAGTGGTCTACTTTCCCCCCCTTTAAAAGCAATGTACCATTCGTACTCCCACTAGCGGGTTCCGTAAATTCTGATTACAAAATAGCGTGTTTCTGAAGGAAGTATGGTAGAGCTGGTTTGTATCCACATGATCATAAGGTGTGGCACTGTTATTGCTGCTTGAAGCACGAAAGCATCTCCGGGAGACTGTTTGCTTTCGCTCTTATTTGAGGCACTAGAGTGTCCCAAAATTCCATCAGTGTCGATTTTTTTACAGGCAAAAGAATCTACGATGTACTTACCTTGACCAAACGATCAAACCCTAAAATTTGGAATGATCTGGGCATGAACATGTTATGCGCTTTGGGCAGCATGGTGATCAACTTCGACGCATTTCGAGAATATTTTGAATTCCAGCGCCACATCGGTTTGTACTTCCGCAAGGTAAGCCCACCTTCTCTTCTTATCGATGTTTGTATTACCATGATGCATTGATCGTGGGTATGTTCAAATCGGCCCTTCTCCTCCCTTAGATCATAAATGATGTCACCAAGGTGGAGTACCAACAAGTCCTTGAGCCGAATGAGTACTATGACATATTAAATCAGACCAAAGAAGTTCTTCCAGTTCCTGTAAGCGTTTGCAGTTGCTTCATACCTTATGTCTACAAATTGTCTAGCTATGTCTGATATGTTTTGCGTTTTAGAGGTCTGATGATGAAGAGGTGGATGATGAGGAAGAAGAGGAGGAGGAGGAGGAAGAAGAGAATGATGAAGAGGAAGAGGAGGAAGGCGAGGGAGACTTTGAAAACAATGGCGTGGATGGTATGAATGTTGGGCGGGATAATGATGAAATTGAATCCTGTAGCGACGATACTGAAGTGGACTGAGGTTATTGAAATAGCCCTCGCAGCACATGAGAGAACATTCCACCTCTATGCTTTCGCCGATCCTTTGTCATTACTACTCTTAATACCTCTTGACATGGTTTTTTAGTTGGTCTCCTACACCACTCTCGCTGACATTGTTTTCTCCCTCGCCCTTCCCTTATTTTTCTACTCTACAGTGGCATCTGTTGATGAAAATACACAGTTTGTTTTTTGGCCGTCTGTGTATGTGTATGCTTTCGCATCGTTGCTTCAAGTGACGTCGCTGGACTTACTGGCGATGTATACGTGTGTTTGTTACCTTCACACTTTTGTCCACCAATACAGTCTTTCTCATTCATGCTACCGCGCCATTTTCCTGAACCATTTCACACTTTTTGGTGTCAGCCCTTGCCACGGTTAACCGCTTGAGCAGCCTTTTCTGCCTCCCACTGTCTGCCTCATGCACTTTCCCAATTCGCCTCTTCCCCTCTGCATACTCTGGTTTTATTATTCATACTTGCTGTCGAGCGTACAATTTTCAGATGTCTTCCGGTTCCATTGTAAACGTTATCACTTGGCAAAAAATCTCTTTACTGAGAGTTGTGCTTTCCGATGTTTCGTTACCTTGTTACTTCCTATAGATCCACCGTTATAAACGCATGGCGATGAAAGTAATCTCTTGATACACCGTTTAGTGCATCAGCAACAGCTTCCGAACAGCCTTTTAATGTTCTCCCCCCTTTTTTATCGAATTTTGTAGTAATATTTATAAAATTTAAATAACTCCTTTCAATTTAAGAATGCCTAGAACGAGTCACAGAAAGTGTTGGGTGACTTCCGACTAAAAGACTCTCTTGGCTACTGCCGTGATTTGCCTTTCATGATCCGTGAATGGGGCGCACGGTGAAAGGACAATGCATTCGTTCCCCATAGTTAGCCTTTATTATCTAGCGGTGGGTGAGGCGACTTCTCCCTCTCCCGTTCTCTATATGCAGACGTCGAAGCGATCCTTATCCATTCTTCAGTACTGGTGGACTTCCTTACCATCCAGCCCTAAACTAACTGGAGGCTACAGTTTAAGTCGCTTAAAATGGTACTTGTATGCCTTTCTTGTTTCACTTGCAAGTGATGAGGCTGTCGCTGCCTTGTTCATCTATCTTAGACAAACGGCATTAACAGAACTGGACACCTCCTGCTGTGTTGGTCGCTTTCATCACCACTGCTTCGTTGGAAAGGTCCGTTGTGGCTCCTAAAATCGATAGAAAGTGTATTTCGATAGCATTAAATTTTACACAGCTCGCTTTAGAATAAATTGACTAATTGTTAGTGTCAATCGTAGTCTCGCGCATTCACCTTCCATTGGAGCCTTGGGTATTTGAGGTTGACATTTCCATGCATTGAGAGATCCAAAAAGGATATCATTCCTGGGCCACGTTTAGAGAATTGCCCTTTATATAAGCAAACAGGAATTCAGTACTATTCATTATCTTTGAAGCTGTCTGTTCATGTAGAAGCTTGTTGTGGCCAAGTTCGCAAGCTTTCTCTGTGGGATTTTTTAATCCGGATTTGTATTCGTGGAAGATTTTAGCGGCCAATTTCTGAGTCATCCAATGACATCTAAAGCTGGAGAATTTAAGAACGCTTGGAGCACCTTATTGCACCAATACTCAAATCAACATAAACACAAGCTGATCCAATGGCAGGTCGGTCTCTCAGCTTTGTGAAAAACGCGGTTATTCCGAGCGTTACACATTGGTGACAAGAGTTGATGGTAAGTGGTTGCATTGGATTGTATTGCCAACGGGTTGATTGTGCGTTAGGTGCGTAATGTTTCCGTCCTGAGGCTGGCACTTTAACTAGCCATAAGGTTACGGAAACAGGGAGAAAGAAGACAGTCGATTTAATGTCGAGGCCTCAGGAACTCCTTCATTTGTGCGCTTTCTTGCATGCTTGTTCGCTTTATGCTCAATATATGTATTTTAAGGGGCCAAAAATGTCTGTTCGAATGATTGTCAGTTAGGATCGATGAACGAAGTTACAGCTCGAAGCATCGGTAAATAGGATTTTCATTGTTGACAAGACGTAGGCACACCCAAAATCAGTCGCATGATTGCTTGAGTGAGTGCACTTAAAAGTGTGCACGAACCCATACTGTGCTCCAACAGAAATCACACGTCTTGATGGCTCGTCACTGTGACGACCTTCAAAGAACACCTTTAGGATGCTCTGAAAAGGTGGTTCCCTCCACTATCATATCATAATCATGCTATTTAACTCTAGAAAGTGTCTTCTCTTGATTTTTTCCTTTACTCATTTCGCAATGCCATTTGGAGCACTGTTATAGCCTCCGATGATTTTATCGCCTCCATACCGTTGAAGTTAGACAGAGATTCGGATGCAATTCCCATTGACGCCTTGTGTCAAATTAGGCCGATTTTCTCACTTCTGGGGCTAGACACAAACACGCTGTTCACTTCTGTGCTGCTGGCGGTGTTTTGTTCGCAGAAAGTGATACTGTGGGAAGAAACTTTCACGACTATGATTTTACTCATTTTGCGGTTGTCACTCCAATTTTTTTTACTAACTGACTCAGATGTTTGGTAGGGCGGAGTGAACACGTGTAAGAGAATTTTCTCATGGCTTCAACTCCACAAAAGGGGTACTTTAATCCTTCAACAAATACTCTCACCGAAGTGTTGGTGTGGAATTGGAATTGCAATCTTACTCCTCATGGGTATTTGCTTTTTGGGAAATTCTGTTGAGGTGTTCAAACATGATGCTCAGTCTGTGGGTGTCATTCTCAGTTTGAGCTGGACGAACGACACCCAGAAAGATTTTATTCGGACTCTCAAATCAAACGTCACTTCTGTCATGGCACGTGTTCCTGTCGGAGATTCTTTCGGTTTTATTTGGGACTACAAATTATTCTGGGTAAGGAGACATATTTCTGATATAGTGCTGTTTGATTTAAGTAGAAAGAAATTCGTCATGCGTTTAGAGTGTAAAGACATCATGCTAAATAATTTCTGTTGGACATAACCGAGTTTCTGTAACTGCTTTGATCGCAGTCAAAACGTTTCCTTATTCCAAACGTGTTGTCAAAGCGGTTAAAGGTGGACCATCTCCTCTTTTTTAATGATTGGCGCTATGTAATGTCGCATGACCTGCTGGACCTTCAGACTTCCCTGAAGACGGAAGGAAAGGCATAATACTTGAGATGGGTGGACATTTGTGGCACAGAATGTATCGTTCAGAGGTCGGACCGCGTAGCGAAGGCCAATCAATTGCCTTCAACTGAAACTGGGAGCTAAACAAGTAGCAAGCATAATAAATGTATGCTCAAGAATTCGGTCCCTCAAGTGTGAATGTCAGGAAGTTGGAAAGTTGTATAATTGATAAGATGTTTAAATAGAATCGGCTTTGAGGTGCTCATTCTTGCTGGTCTTAAGTAATGTATCAAATGTTTGTGATTTGTAGTTCTGAGTCATATGGTGAACGCTTTTTTCTAAATTTTTACTGGTAATTATGTGTAGCGCTCCGACAGTTTTTGATTCTGCAATTGAACCTTTATTCGTCGTTGTGACTCTCAGGTGACGTCTGTGGCAGCTTTGATGGATTACGACATTGGGCAAGACTGGGATCTGCAAGTTTCAATAGCCTCTTCCAGGCATTGTTCTTCTCAATTGAACCACAGGGCATCGAAATGCATGACACCGCTTTAATGTGATTTGTCAAAATTACAAGGCGTAAATATTCCACCGTAGCATCATACAGTGTCTGTTATCAAGTTTGTGTGTACTCAGACGTCTTAAAATCATGGAAATTGATGCCCATGTTTACCTCAAACACACCTAGTAGAAAGTTATTTCGACTTTCACTTATTCTAAGTAAGCTAATGATGATTCTTTTTTGTTCTCTTCTTACCCAAGACCATACCCGTTGCTTAAACCTGATGCTGGCTTTCAGGACGATTCCATCTACAACTCGTTTTTCCAGTGTTAAATGTTGAGGTTAACTTTACTTGCTTTCAAACTTCTCAATACGCCCAGGGTAACAAATCAATTGAAAGCCGTAACAGGCAACTGGAATTGCGAGTATATTCACTGGGAATGAACTCGAATTCTCCTTTTCGCCCTCCTCGTTGTGCTGTCTTATTGCAGTTTCAGTGGGCTAATGCTCGAGCACTGAAGAGGACACAATCGTTACTGAAAGAGATCTGGTTACTTCACTATCTACCATTCACAAGCAAGTGAACGTCTTGATCAACCATGGTTTGATTAGTTTGGGGCTTGCTCTACACTTATGCATATGAAAGCTTGAAATGTGCAGTTCTGAAGCTGAGTTCCAGTTTGAACGCTTCACGCTGTGCACTTCTCAGGTCAAAGCTTAAAGCCTTACTTGCTACTAACTGTGAGGAGGTGTTATCTTTTATCGTCTCCTTAAATGGCTTCCTTCAATACTGCTTTGCACTTCAAAAAAAAAATGAAAACTAGAATTGGCACACGACCCAGGAATAATGTGCGCGTTAAACTTTTGAAAACTGTAATTTAGACTTTGGTCTGTAGTTCTGACCGCCTTAACTACAATTTGTCAGCAAGTCTAGTTTAGATTTACGCTTTGATTGCATGGCTGAGTTGCATTAGCCAAGTTTCCACTTGCCTTCAGACAAAATCTTTTTTTGGAAAGGCCGACTGAAATGTAATTAGGGTAGCTCAGTGATTCGTCGAGGGAACAGGCGTTGAAACTTGTGATGTGATACCAGCCCTTGGTATTGCACAAGGCCTCTTATAAATGTTCATTTGCTTTGGTATTTTGTAGGACTTCCTTTATAACCGAATCGAAATCAATCGTGAGTTATAGAATTTATGAATGCAAGGTGAGGAATATCCACGCGACTCGACTAAGCGATTCCGATGGTCCAATTCGAAAAGTAGAGTGAGTGGTAAAGAGGCACTGAGTAGGGAAGGGGAGTTATTGCTTTAGCGCATCTTCACATATTCAAATCGGAGAGCTGAAAGCCTTTTGAGAAAGGTATAGAAAGCACCAGATCCTGTCCCTGAACCCTCTTGGAGATGCCGGTAATGTCAAACTTGTTTGCGGGGAGAGCGAAGACCGTGGTAGTGGTGGCCATCTTGGGCTGATAGTTGTCGTTAGCCAGACCATTTGTATTGTTTTGTGAGTGTCTTGCAAACACTAGCTTCACTGTTTCCTCGCGTGGATTCGCTTCCATCTCGATGCTGTCACGATCCACTCTGTCGTCCAGTCGAATTCTAATCTGCCATTTGCCATCCGCTACCGTACAGGAAGTATCCTGTCAAGGAAAGTAAAGATCACTGCTTTCTATTTTGCTTAAGGTTACGCTAAAAAGTCGGTAATTTGCTCTCATCTTTCATCCTCGTCGTTAATAATTTTTTTTGAGTCACTAAAGTGGGCTTGTATCTGTTCCCGTGGTCGAAATCAGCTAAACAGTTGTTTTCATCGGCCTTTGAACTTAAAGACAGTGGTGGAATTATCAGAAGGCACAACCACCGAGCATGAGGGCATCAAATCAATGATTTACTGTGACAATCCGCCTTTCAAGGGGCAGAGTTTTGACTGAGCACTGTACCTCGGCGCTTACTTTCATAAACAAGTTGCCGATTAATCTCTTAGAGGCGCTACAAACGCTCTTGTCATTTGAGCGTATTACAATGTGAACAGTAGATGCTAGACTTAATTTTCAAATGCTTCACCTTAACTGAGGTGATGGCATCCTGTCTCTCCATCAGAAATTTGGTCCGTAAGTCTTGTTTCGTAAATTCAACGGTGTTTAGAGGGGCTCACCTGATCAGGTGTGGATGCAAGGTCGGCAAGAGCATCTGGCATCTCTGAGTAGGAAGTTATGACGGGGTTCATTATATGGCCTTCGGGCGAAAGGTCAATTGTGCCTTTGACGGTGTGCTTGTATTCCTTCGACCACGTTTGATCAGTCGAAGGCACCTCCTGTTTGGATATCCGATTCACTCGACCCGTTATTACTACTGTGTTCTCCGTAAAGGGTTGACCCCTTATATCTTCATCATACGATGTCGAATGATGGCGCAGGACCTTGTTGAATTGGCTCTCATTGTACTGCTGAATGTTCTTTGTCTGCAGCTTGTACGATATTGTGCTGAGGTCTGTGCCCTGAGGCAGGAACAACTCCTACCATCCAAAAAGGAAAGCTCGTTGTTATTCGGTGTTTTCTGCACTGGTATCCCTTTCTTTACAAGTTTAGATTTTGAAAAACAAGACTTTCAACGGATTGATGTCTTGAAGTAATAAAAGAAGCAATGGACGCACCTCCTAGCAACGCCAGTAGTAATTTCAACGGCTTTTACGCTGTCTTCTGTGTGCAAAATTTGAAATTGGAATGTATTTTATTTGGTGCATAAATTCTTCAAGTTGAAGGATTTGGTCTTTAGAGCTATCTTTACATCTACAACTCAGAGCTGCACAGGACTTGGTGCCTATGAGGCAAGGGCAACTTTAAGTTAAAGGTCAATTCAATGAAATGCATAAAAAAGACGGCCTCAGACCACAGTTTATCAAGTCAGAGGAATGGGTTTGCGCTTTCAGGATCTGGCCATGGCACCCAAGCCAAAAGAGCTTTGAGGTGAGAGTTATGAAGCTCGTAGACATTTATTTCTCCTCTACCACTTTTTTAAAATTATTATTCATTTAATTTAGAGGACAAAAAAATTGGATTAACTGCATTCGAGGTTGGAAGGAAATGACTCTGTATGGAGTGAAAAATGCCAAGATCAGGTGTAAAATGTCGTTATAAACTTTAAATTGCAACCTTTAATGAAGGGACCATAGATGCTACGCAAATACATTTGTATTCAATTCTTTCAAAGAAGCAGAGCCCTGAAAGTCTGCCTGCTGACGGCGATTAAGAGGTTAACTACGCAAAATGTACTTTGTTTTGACAGTCTTCCAATGCCAACAGGAGTGGTTATACGCAGTTGGCTGCAAGGTCGTGGAGTGAGGTTAGACTTACGCCATACTTCACAATGCTGACTACTTTTCAGAGCCAAAATCCTAATCGCCATTCAGCGCACTGAGAAAGCGCAATGCTGGGGATCCGAAGTAGGTTTGGGAAATGAGATGCTTTGGAGGTGCGTCAGGCTGCCGAAACCATCAATTTCCAAAACGAACTGTATGAGCGACTTCAAGCCTCAGAGAAGCTAATAAAAGAACTGATGAGCCTCTGCAATCCCCCAATTGGAGGTTTTGACCAGGAGCTAAACTTTGACATCTGGAAATAACTTTGATGTGAATAGTGGGGAACCCCGGTTTGCCAATGGCTACGTCCACTCTCTGACACGTCTCGGAAGCACGCGTTCTCGCGTAAAATTCTAACAACATTTTCTTTTGTCCGATGAAAGGACCATCCACTGTCGAAATCCCCTTTCCTGTACTCAACGAGCCAGCGAATCACATTCCTCCTACACTCGGAATGGCCTCAAACCTCTGACACACTCGTGCAGGCATGAGGTAAAATGCAAACTCGGTACCACTTTTAAATATGGCAATCGTTTATTGAAGTTGTAGCTCCGACTTCTCATGCTTATGAGAGCACTAAGATCGCATGTCTTTACAAAAAACTATTTTGCAAACAAACATTAACCCACTGAAACAAGTAATCCCATGGATACACTTGTCAAAGCAACCAAGTTGGTAGGTTGCCTACTCTCTTACTCTCAGCTACTGAGATCGAATTCCCTGAAGACAGGGCACGCAATGTCAAGGAAAAAAAAGAAGAGGCATTAAAGCGACCTAAACGCACTGCCTAGTGTCAACTCCGTCGCAAACCACAAACACGTGACATCACCACGATAAGCAGAATAGACAGTAGAAAAGCATGCAAAACCCATAAAATCACCAATCTGTCGAGGTCCTTAACTTGGCAATCTAACACCGGTAATCTCTATTGTACGCATAGAAATTTGCAAAGTTTGAAGAGGCACGCAGATGTGCTTTACCGTGCAATCACTTGAAAAACAAGAGCTCACAAAAGCGTGGCGCTGTTATGTTAATAGAAAAAAAAGGTAAACTGATAGATGTGATAGCTTGAAATACTTATTTACAAAGAAAATACTCACCTCGCTAAAGTCCTCTTCGGTGATGGCTCTCATGGTGGGGGACCACTGCCTAACCCTTCCAGTTATCCGCAGTCGTTGCATATTATTTTTACGCAAATTTGAATAATTTGTGACATCCATAGGCAATTTCTCGCAACGAAGTTTCGTAATGACGCCTGGAGGCAACTCAACACTGCGCTGGAACCAATGGTTCCGTTTGATAGTCCAGTCTTGCACATTCCTTGAGTTGTCGTTGATGGAGATCCAGTTTGTCTCCTCAAAATCTCGAATCAGGTTGGTAGCTACAAAGTCATTCCTTCTCGAAGTATTCCTTTGAAGCGTTGAGAAAGTCTCCTCTGTCGTGGTTCGCATATCCTCCATCTCTCCACTGTCTGTTTCATCTGACTCAGCTGGTGGATATGGAAGCTCTGGAAGTTGCAACGGCTCCTTGTAGACAACTGGTGGAATTGGCATGGGTGCTGCAATGGGAGGAGGTGCCGGTGCATAAACCATCGGGATCATACACTGAACAGGGAGGAATGCTGGGCTGGGCATCAATGCACCCGTTGGCACTGGATAAAATCCGTTTGAGCATTTGTTGCAAAGGCGCGATCTGGAACTTGCCCTGGGAATATACGTGGGATACAAGGTATCATTGTAAGTTTCCTCCGTCGGTATCCTCAAGTTTAGACTGCGAGGACGGGTCCTTGGCATTGTCGGAATGAGCGATGGCAAGGCAGACACACAAACCTGTATGGCTCAGTATGCCCTAATTGGATTCGGCGAGGTGTATTTTATTCACTCCTTTGACATGACCCCATTGGCTCCTTGAGTCAGGTAATGCTGGCGTATTGTGCTGCCTCATGCAGCCAATCAAGGAGTGAGTGCGCGTTTGTTCATTCCGGGCTGCCGTTGATCACAATTTTGCGTTTCAGCTACTACGAAGCCTTCAAAGTCTAATAGAAATGAACTTCCCTATAAGGGAAAGCCTTTCCGACTTTATCAAGCCATTTTGATGACCTTGAGTAGGCGAGTGAAGGGATGAAAAGGAAATTTTTTTTCCACTCAAATATGTGACTAACGATAATGACTAAGCACTTAAAAGTGTTGGATGTTAGTCATTATATGTTTTTTGAAGAGATTCGCCTTCAATTACCAATGACTTATCGTTAGAAGTGTGTTCAAAATTAATTTGTCAGCGAGTTTTGAAGCATAATTAAATTTGATCCTGCGATTCAATCCGTAAATTGAAGAGGCATTATCATGTTTCTCATTCGGCACACCGAGGCTTTTGACTGTTTGAGAGAGCTCTGCAGGAGTAAAATTTACGACGCTTCAGTCTACAAGAACTGAAGCAAACTAAAAGTTAAAAAACAAATTTATGGCGCAAGACTTCATGGGAGTTGGTTATGGTCAAGAGTACTCTTTTGGCAAGTGAAGAAGCAGTACCAGGACCGAGCGGTGTGTGGTAACGACCCGAGGAATAGTCTATGGGCTACCGGCACACCTCAAAGGGAGGAGTTAGAGAAACAATTATAGTTATGCGCTACCAAATTCTCACGTAAATAGATCGTTCAAAATATACTCGTGAAATGGAAAAAGTGGTTGGGCCGATTGCAGCAGTCTCATTCATGTCTCCTACATCCGAATTTTAATGCAATGCAATTACTCTCTAGGATTCCACATTCCTAAGCGCTCCCAGGGATTTGGAAACCGCAGTTATTAAAATCACTCACAGGCTCAGTTAAGCAGGATTTTCACAAGTTAAATACGCTGCTTAACGCTCTGTTCATTGTTGACAAAGTAATCCTACTAAACCCCACGAGAGTGGCTGGGAGAGCGGCATTTTTACAATGTTCTACAGAATTTCCAAACCGCGATAACACGTAATTGTCAAACGGACGTAGTCACATTTGTGTATTTTGGATCGCTAGTTCTTATACGTCCTCCGACACTATTCCTCGAATTAAGTTAACTGAAAAGTTTTAGCATGAATACCTAATTTTGGCCAACAAATAAATTTTATAAAGGCTCTTAAGGTCCCAAGGTCATTTTTTGTCCCGGTCCTTGTGGTTTTACATTTCGATGTACAAAATATACTGGTGCATTGTTGAGAGTTGATGCATACCAAAATGTCTGCATTTGAGAAGGCAGAGTGCTCCCGGCTATCAGGCATCTGACAGATACAAGGGTAAACTCGTTTCAAAGTTGTTTTATAGTCAAATGCATTGACGTCAAAGTCTCAAGATGAATAAGCGCGTTCCTCAAGACTGGGACTAATAGACAGGGCGTTGGCAAATTAATTCCAATTTGAATAAAATTCAAAAGTGTGCTAAATGTTATGTAATTTTTTAACAATGCTCAATCGAAATTCATCTCCACATGACTTACACACTTCAAAATTTTTCCTGTGTTGTAAATATTTATCTGAATCGCTTTTAGTTATCAACAAAGCAGGCCTCAGTCAACCGATTTTTTGTAACTTAAACCCAAGTTGTGCAAAAAACAACTTATTACAATCAAGGGTCTAGATACCGCAAGAACTTGGGTGATCGTTATGTCTCGATTCTGGTTAAGTGCTTTGAGGCGGTACAGTTCTGGAGTCGAGCCGATAACTACAAAGCTTGAGGTATGTAAGAGGTGCGTGGATTCTTTTCTAGTATTGTCTTCTATTACCTTCGGAGGTGCCGTGAGGCTCTAATTTTTGCACCAGTCGAGAATTGGCTGTAGTCCTCCACCATGAAAGTACTGAGTGTCTAAGGTAATGGGTTTGTCACTCTTTCTGCCCAAGTACAAGGATGCAGCCAAACTTTACACGTTCATTTACCAAGCTGGAGACCTTGCAAAACTGCGTCTGATTTCCCATAAATGGTGTATTATGGTAGTTATAAGGCAAGACCTATGCCGCTAAGTGTTATAGAAGCTTTTACAAGTCAGCTTTATGAACCATTTAGCGTTTCCGAGCAATAATTTATCATAATTTTGAAAATGCTTAGTAAGCTAAACCTTATATGAAATATGAGCGGAGTACTTCTTATTGATGAATTTATAAAGATTATACAAGCAATTATATCGTTTTATTTATGTCACTGTAGCGTCTCGAGACTTCCCGCAAGATGGGAGAAAGCAGTAAGGGAAACTAAAATACATGTATTCCAAAGAGGACAAAACAATTGGGCCTGAGCTAGGTCCGAAGGCCAGCCTGCGAGTACAAGGGCCAGACAAATCCTGAACTGACAGCCAAATGTTAGGTAGTCATATTAACAAGGCATTACTGTCGCCACCGGATGATTGGTGGCCACTTTAAGATTTGTCTGGTCCTTGTACATGTGGGTTGGCCTTTGGGTACATGTATCCAGCATCACTTACTACCTTCTTCCTCCCGGTTGGAAGTCTCGGGATGCTACAGCCAATACGTGTAAAAATATAATTATATCGTGATTTAAGGAAAGGCATGTCAGCCACAGAACTTTAAAATGGAATGAAGTATTTGATCATAAAATTCAGATCTTCATTGTTTTTAAATACTTACACTAAGCACGCATAATAAAAACTCTCTTACCACTGTCACTGTGTTTTACTTAATGTTTTATAAAAAGGCGCTAATTGTATATCACACTGCGCACACAGTCATTCGTTACGCGGATAATTCGACGTTCCTGCGGGAGTGCATTTTTAGCCCAGAGACCACACGATGCCGGTTGCAGAGACTACATTGGAGGAAAAGTCGAAAAGACCGGCAACTCATGCTGAGCGTAATGCGGCGGACCTTGAGAAGATGACCTACAATTTTGAGGAAACTGAGGTGACTGCTGGGATGACTGATGCTCTAAAAAAAGTAACAGAGGAAAAACAGTCTGCTACTCCTGCCCCAAGGATCAAAATCAAGTCCAAGGACGTCAATCTAATCGTGAGTAAAACAGTAGGAGCCTTTGATTTGCTTTCAAGTTTGGCTGTACTGATGGGATTTTGAATCCGATTTCACCACTATCTTGGTCATCTTAGGTTCAGGAGTTCGAAATCAGTAGTATTGCAGCAGAGAAGAAACTCAAAGAATGCCATGGTGATGTCCGCGAAGCACTTTGTGCATTATGCAAGTAATTAGTTTGCTGTACAAAGGAATTTTTAACACATACTTAATGCATGAAATTGTCTGTATTTTTTGACGCCATAACGCCGGGTTCGGGTTTATATGTGCTAGAGCTTGGTAATCATTTAATCGTGGTTCATAGTTCTTCATGCTGAAACTTGCTCTTCTTACTTCCATGATCTGTCGCCTCTGAAGAATTAGACCTGAGGAATGTGTTGCACACGTACTAATTAATTACCACTGCTTTTTTAAGTGTTTAGAATCCATATTGCTATTCGTGCGAAGTGCAGCATAACTTTCGGAACTTAGTAAATCCCAACTCTGAGCCAGTTGGTTATTTAATTAGCTCACTGAATGGTTGCGCAGACTTCCAGACTTCAAGTCTGGGAAGAGTGCATAGAGCATTGTAGTTACAACGGAGTACTCCAATCATGAATTGGACAAACTTCTGCGTTTTGATACTTTGAACTGCTACTAGGACGCTTTGATACATTGCATATGATGGTGGCAGTTACATTTGCATAGACCTTGGAGTCTGGTTTTGTTAGAGGAACGTGAGGTCTATGCATCTTAAATAAAATCAAATTTCTAATAAATATGTCACGCTCAGCAGTGTATTTGTAGCAGATATTCTAGGCTCTAGCTCCTTGTGAGACTTATTTGTCGAAGGTCTTCTTTGTGGAACTTTGTCAGGCATAGTACGGAGTACAAAGTCGGGCAGAAAAGCACATTGTCCTGGAACTGCGTTCTAATTGAATTTCCATCTCTCACCTACAAAGAACATTTAAACTGTTTAATGCGATAATGAGTGCTCCTTAAGGCATTGAAGCAGTGGTGCTCTGATCTGTAGGTGTTTTGTGCACCAATCTCCTTGATAACATTTTGATTGAACTGTATGTCGGTGTTTTTTGGACTTTTGTTTAAGTGTGGGTGATTAGACACTCAAAATCGCAAAGCACAGCTATCGGTTGCGATGATCACGTTGTTCTGTCTGTGTGTATCGAATCGTATGTTAACCTGCCTCATCGCAGATTTCGTTTCTGCTCGGTGACATAGGTCAAAAGTCATGCTAGTGCCTTCCTAACTCTTCGCACAATTCTCATATGTTCTATGTTGAAGATGTTACTTTGGTGTAAGCAGCGTGTTAGCTAAACCGGAAGGTATAAATATTCTAATTTATTGAGTTGAGTGCTGCCTACCATCGTCTCCCTTAGCTGAATGGTACGCAGATGGATATCTGGGGAGGCATCAACAAAGTGAAGAGAAGTGGAATGGCAAATTAGGCACAAATTAATAGTCTAACGAATTGACACCGGTTTAGCAATGATCTTTGGGTAGATGGGTCTGGCCAACTTTTGTATAGCCTTACCCGATCTTAGGCTTACTTATTCAGAGGAGCTTGGAAATGGGATGGAGCTGTGGAATTGTGGGGGCGTGTCAGCGATGTAGCCTCTCTTAGCGCACGAACTGGTGGTGGTGCGGATTTATACGCAATTATTCGTGCATAGGTCGCGCCGTCCCAGTTTGCGCCAAGATTCGCAGAGCCAGTGTTTTGTTTGACTGTTTCAACTTGCTGGCGCGCCTCTCGAAAGACTTATTACATACTCTTTTGCATTAGCGACTTTGGCTCATCTTAATCTTAGAGGATGACTCATATGCCACGTGCCATTCTGGCGGAACCATTCCTTCAGGGTGTAATGAGTCTTGCCGATATTTTAAAAGCATTGAAATCTTAGGTGAGATTCTGTAATAATTCGCTGAACTACTGGTTTCAGCTGGAGTCACAAGAGTTAACCAGATTGGCCGGACTTTAAGCTAGATCAATATCCTGGGCCTCCTTTCGTTTGCTGAAGGATACATTACTACCTTAGCAATATGACTTCGTTTGCGTTAAATGGGAAAGAGAGATGCACGAGCTGCCTTTCATTGCAGCCATAAGCATAAGACATACGAAAAAATGAAAGCTTATAAATAGTCATGTAATACTTTGTTCATGTAGCCATCTGATGTCTAGCGGTTGCTTTAAGACTCATCCGGTCTTCATACGCGTAGGCTGGCCTTCGGGGCAAGTTCAGGGGCAATCCCTTTATTTTCCTTGGGGTACATGCATTCAGCTCCACCTTATGTCTTCTACTTAGTGGGAAGTCTTGATCCACTGCACTGGTGGTAGTGTAAAGAGAGCCCTACTTTTTAACGACTTCTATCTTAATATATACCCATTCGTTGCATGTACCTACTGGGTAGAGAAGGCGCATTTACATCTCTACAACGAAACTCGAGAATGATGTCTGCGTTTGGTCTCACTTTGTTTCGTGTTCCACAGACAAGGTATTAACAAGTGAACCATTTGGAGAATGTTTTATATCGGAATGTCCCCTACCATTGTGCATAGGTGTCGAAAATGACACTACGATTCTCCTTAAATGCGAGACAGTGGCGAAGGCCGTTTTCCCTGTAATTCGCCTGTTTTAGAACAGAATTCCACCATCTAATCCTGGGAGCAATTGATTGTCAACAGATGTATGCGGCTCCGAATCTGATTGCCATTCCTTAGTCTCATGGTAGCTGTTGAATGCCGCGTCTGACTCGTAGACACTTTCAGGAGTATCGAATATGTTGTGATGGCTGGCGCTGGAGGTGTATCAAGAGGAGCAATGAGAATGGTGCTCAAAAAAGGAGATGGGTGGAGGAATATTTTGATAATGTGACCACCTAATATCTGGCTGTAAATGTAAGATTCGTCTGGCCCTTGTACGCGTGGGCTTAAGTCCAAGACTAATCTCTTTATTCTCTTTAGAGCACATGCATTCAGCTTTGTTTAATATCTTATATTACTAGGTGGGAATTTGGGCACTACGGGTGATGATTATTTTATCATATGGCACATGCAAAAAATAAGGGAGTTGTGCCTATGCATAGAATTAATCTTAAACAATATTGAGTTTAGTAATGCCTTTAAATTAATAAATCAAATTGAGAAAACTGTAATTTAAATTTTTTGACGTAAAATTTTTTAAATTTTTGCATAATCAAGGGATTGTTTTAGTTTAGGAAGCGCGTATTTACACAGTGACCTAAGCTCGTTAGAGATACAAAATTCTGGAATGCTGAGAAATGATGATGAAGCATCATTTATCAAAACAACGAAAAAATTTGAAAGACTTGGAGCAATTCGTGAACAAAATGTGCATGTTGTGAGGGGACATAAGTTCTTACCACGATTTTTTAAACAGGCAACATTTTGCGGGCACTGCACTGATTTTATTTGGTAAGTTATCCAATCTTTACTTGACATCTAAGGGGTTTTGGAAAACAAGGTTTTCAGTGTAAGGTATGCTGTTTTGCGGTTCACAAGCGCTGCCATGAGCTTGTCCTTTTTCCTTGTCCTGGGTCGGATAAGGGCCCTGAAACTAATGTAGTGAATTTTTTTTGTATTTACCTTTAGTATCGAAAATCTCACTGTTTTAAAAAGCATACATATACTTCCCCTGCCTTTTGTGATCAATGTGGAACACTTCTTTATGGTATTGTCAATCAGGGCATCCGATGTGAAGGTGCTACCCATTTTGTTTATTTTTTGGATAGCTTGCCAACTAAATGTCCATAAACATTGTGAGCAATATGTCCCAAGACTGTGTGGCATTGATCATACGGAAAAACGTGGTCGAATATACTTAAAAGTTGCTCATGAAAGATCCGCCTTGGTCGTTTTTGGTAGGCAATATTCCCACGTTCTGACAATTATGAACTTTAACTAACATCTTTAGTTAAGGAGGCAAAAAATCTTGTTCCTATGGATCCAAACGGACTAGCGGACCCATACGTTAAGATTAAGTTGACCTGTGATGGCGAAAGGAATCGAAAGTTCAAAACAAAGGTGGTAAAAGCTTCTTTGAATCCAGAGTGGAACGAAACATTTACAATGTAAGTTTTGGATTTTTAAAGCCTCACAAGCCCCTACTATACTTTTCTGCTATATTCGCCTATCTACCTTTTTTCATTAAGAGCTTTACTGCTGCTTTTTAATTGTATGCTGTTTATTTCTAATCTGAAATGGTGACTGCAGTATCTTTATTTTTAAAAATGACTAACTATTTGAACGGAGATTGAATTATTCGTTTAAGTTCTGTAAATTACAACCAATAGCTGACTATTTACTCTTAACTAAGGGTCCTTTTTATATAAAGTTGCGGTTGCTTACCTGCGTTTGCCATAAATTTTGGTCCGGAACTTAATTTACTGTTAATGGTTACATTTTAAGGAAATTTTAATGTGTGAGTACAATCATCTTGTAGGCATATAAAACGCAAACTTTAAATTGAACACCACCACTTTCGGGCTTTAAAGGTTAGCTTGTCTCGATTGTAACTACGTTCGAAACAGTACTGATGAGTATTATGGTTAATTTTTAAAACAATTGACAATGTAAATATTATCAATCTCATGATTTAGCAAACTCTGTTGGTTCCTCTCGTTGGTGGTCGCACTTAAAATCGTAAAAAGTACCAAACTATTAATTTTAACATTTCGAATTACTATGAGTCAATTTAGTCGTACAAAATTACGAATACACACCAAGAAATTGGTTGAGCTCTGTCAGGACCTCCGGAAGAAAACTGGTTTCAACTGATGAATCTTATTTTATCCCAAGCAATCCCACTACTACAGGAGGATAACCGTTTGTGCTATCATAGAAACATTTTTATACGCTTGCATAGTATTTGAAACAAAATTCTAAGTGTCTCAAAAAGATACAATTTTCCAGTTGAGATGCACTTAATGAAGAAACTTTAAGACAACGATGCTGTTTTTGCTGCCATTTGGAGGAGGGTCTGTAAAACAGCCCACAGGCACGTGCTACTGTCCGTATCAGGTCGAACAAGCCGCAGCCACATATAGGGTGCAAAGGGGTAAAGAAACCAACGCCTACCTGTAGTGTGCCACTTTCGGCGGGTGCTGAAGTGACGCAGCACATTGGACAGCGCTTAGATGAGTGTCTGCGCATAGAGACAAATGAGCAAGGCAAGAAGTGCATCCCTCTTCTTTCCATCGAATAGCCGAAGATAGACCTTTCTACGTTATGCTTCAGAGTTGTTGATTCGCTAAAGTTAAAGATACATGCGAAGATTTATTATTTACAAGCACTACACCCTCCATCCTCGTATCGCCAATTTTCATCCACTGACTTTTGCATGTGTAGGTTGGAAACAAGTAGAATTCATTCAGACTTCAATGCCAATACCGTGATTTGTAGATCTAGCAGATGGCTGCCGTGATGTATACGTCAAAAAAATAAAAGTTCAAAGGAAACAATTAACACTGATAATACAAGATCTTAGCATTTTAACTTGTAATGTGAATGAGTAACAATAAAAGGCACAAATTGAGAAGTGGTCCTAATATGAGCTATTATTTCAGAGGTTAATTGCATTGTTGCGCTGGTTTGGTCCATGATGGGCATGCAATAGGGCCAGGACTGTAGCCGAGAGTTGAGAGGCGTCTTCGGTTGGGTACACAAAGTGTCTGGTGGTTGGTTTGCGTCTTCTCTGTTTGAAGCAATAAACGGTGGCAACTTTTATTTGCAGTCATAAAATTGACGATAAATGGAATAACAAGTTGGCATGAGCATAGACAACAGGCGATGCATCCCTTTGGTTCAACTACTAACCGCTCATGTGGTGAGTGCTGATCGGTTAAGAAGAAGTCCTAACCCAAACAAATACTTGACTGAAAAAAGCCTCTTGCAATGCTACGGAGGGAACAGAATACAGGCGAATTTTGTCCTCCTGTCCTTGAACCTCTTTGTCGCACTGATTGTCCCCTCTGGGGCGATCGTGTGTGGCAGTAAGATCGCCAGTTCAAACATCCACTTACTCAAAGTTAGTGCGATGTTACTGTTTCGTTCTCATCATACGATTTCTTTGCTTCTTGGCAAACCAATTCCCTCAGCCCTTTACTGACATTTTATTGTACTTTTCAATTTAATGTCTCCAGTTTGCAGAATTTGGTCTTCCTCAAACAACTTCTACACAGGTTTTATAAGCGGTTGAGCCTCACATAAAAGGGACTGACAAACATATTTGTAAGGGAAAAATCACTTATTCACTTAATCGAATCCTCTAAACGTACCATCTATGTAAATTAGTCTCTGAGTTTGCATGATACCCATCCCAATGCTCGAATAAGTACAACTTCTTTAGTCATTTTTGGTGGTGGCAAGTCATTTCAAACAATCGGCCACTTGAAAGCTTAAAGTTCAAATCTGCAGGTGAACGGTTGCATTTTCGAAAGGCGATTTGTGATTCCCCTCCCTAATCTGGGAGAGTTAATTTTACGTTTTTTAACGTTGGCACAAGTAGGAAGCCATAATGGGTTCTGTTTACAAATAGCTCATATTGCAATGCAATATTTCAAAATTCTCTGTTTAGCGCCCATCCCAAACCCTTAGCGATTTCATTTATCAAAGAGTTTTTGTCTCTTTGTTGAGACCTTGCATAATCAGCCACCTTGCGATATTTAGCACTATCTATGCAAAGTTCGGCTGACAACTGTGTGAAATGAAATGACAATTTTGTGATCGCCTTAGAGACATAGCTCCGGAAGACGAGTCGAAACGTTTGATGATTGAAATGTGGGATTGGGATCGTGCCTCCCGAGACGATTTTATGGGTGCTCTCTCGTTCGGTGTGTCGGAGATTATCAGACGCCCTGTCGACTGTTGGTTTAAGTTGCTGAGTAGGGAGGAGGGCGAATTCTACTCCATTCCTTGCTTCGATGCAAAGACGAACGCCATGTTGAATATGAATCGTGCCAAATACGAGGCGAGTTTGTCGAGTTTACTAAATGTGTTGAGGACTGACTTGGTAAATTATCCTTCTAATGCGACTGAGAGATGATGTCAATGAAGACTAAATGTCACGGTTTATAAACAAAACATACGCGGCAGGTGCTTTCGTGTAAACTTGGATGAGCTTTTAATCATGTCATGTCAATGTGAGCTTTGATCACGGGACCAATCCACATTGTCCTCATCGTTGTTGTGATTAGGAGCTGCTTGTAAGAGGAGTCAAAATCTTGATTTAAAGCGCAAACCCTTCCATCGGCCGAGATCACGGAGCTAAAAACATGCTCCATCCACTGGCAAATAAAGTCGAAGTGAAACACAAGTGACGTGAATTGACCTCAACAGACCCTCTGACCTACATTTCTAGTAATGTACGCTCTCGAGGCAAGTCGGTTCTTTGCCAAATTCAAGTGACTTTTCGCAGTCAAGGTGTGATGGAGTGTTCGTCTACTTCAAGCAAGTATCTAAATGTCTACCCAGTGAATAGGCATTCATAATGTTAAGACTTCATGTGGCAATGTGTGTGCCTCTAACCTTTCCAAAACTTCAGGATATAGATAACTTACCAGTACTCATTTAAGGTGTTTTTTTTTCAGTCAGGAATTTAATATTTTTGAATTAAATATTCATATTAATTACTGGCTTAGAACTCCAACGGCACCAATCCGGGCAGAGACGACAACCGAGTACAGAGTAAGCAGGATACGCTTCGGGTCACAGATTTCAGGTTCCTTCGAGTTCTTGGGAAAGGAAGCTTCGGAAAGGTGGGTGTCGCTAATCTAACCCACTGTAGTAGATGCCATTGCGTCAAAGACTATGTGAATTTTATTCATTAGATATCATTCAAGAATGATAGAATCAAGCATTAGACAAGATGACTTTGTTTAAGGCTGGGAGGGATGCTTTGAGTTGATTTTTTTTTGCTGCATTTAAAGGTGATTCTGGCAGAACATAAGAACACCGACGAGGTGTATGCAATCAAAGTGCTGAAGAAGGACATCATAATCCAGGAGGACGATGTTGAGTGCATTATGGTGGAGAAGAGGGTGTTGGCCCTCCAACAAAAGCCTCCATTCATAGTACAGCTTCACTCCTGCTTTCAAACTATGGTGCGTCAATTACTTCTCCTTCATTTATTCCCTTTAGCAGGCACCTGCCTGCTGTACAGCAGCGTACAATCAACGCTTCACATCTGTATTTCGATCTGCAGGCCTGTGAACTTCAGCCCCTATTTAAAGTAGTAGTTAGGCAAGGAAAAAGGAGGTAGTGGAGAAAACACGCTCTTTTTTGGTTTTGCCTAAGACACATTTTAACCACAATTCCCAGGGCGCTTCACTTTTACAACTATTTTGCTCCATTTTTCAAATTGAGAGCAAAACTGACAAGTGCTTAAGAGTAAAAGGGAAGAAATTTTAGGCTAGGAGATCTTGTAAGTGTGTTGGTAAGAAGTGTAGACTTACAAACGCGACAGAGCATGTTGAATATTTCATACATCAACTGCCGCAGAAAGTGCTCCTCTACCTTTGCTAAGACGCAACTGTTTTACGCAATTTGTGGGCCTTAAAACCAACCTCCCACCACTTCTAAGATCCACATTACTGCCAATCTCCAGCTCCCACTTCACCAACTTCTACATGTATGGCAAAGCAAATGAGGAGCAGAATTAAACAGTGGTCCCAACATCATCTGCAAACGACATTGACATTCCCTTGAAGGTGGCACATCGACTGGACTGCATCCGTCCAAACACAATAACAACGTGGTGCCACCACTCAACCCCCT